>JAJEJO010001158.1:92547-173747 GCA_020662805.1 Glaucomys volans | reverse complement strand
GACAGTAGAACCCATCTTGATATAATTATACAGCAGGGAATATATCTCTTTTTTTCACAATGTAGATTCACATGATTCATGTAATCTTACATGTACATAGGGTAATACTGTCTGTCTCAGTCTACTATCTTTCCTTCCCCACCCCCTCCCATCCCATTTTCCTCTACACTATCCATACTTCCTCCATTCTTTTCTTATCCCCCCATAAATGCCCCCCCACAATACGTATCAGCATCCACTGATCAGAGAAAACATTCGGCCTACTTATTTCAATAACATAGGTTTTATAACCTTTCAATTTGTATTTGTCACTCATTTGACAAATGTATGTTTCTTCCACAAATGTATGTGTATGTGGCTTTTTGAGAACAATTTTTGTAGCTCCTTGATATTCACTGCAATATCATGTTACAATAAAATTTTGTTAGCTTATATATTGAACACAGCCATTATAATTTAATTTAAATTCAAAATTACAACTGCATTGAATTTGATATCTTTAAATTAAATTAAATTATAATAGGAAATTGGTGGTTCTCTATGGTTTCTTTGAATTTTTACAGTACTAAAGCACCAGTTTCCATTATAAATATGACAAAGCAACACTAAAGTAATAACATCGAATTATTTAATTTGGAATATATGAATACATGATGTATTCTGGATTTTGTTAATGTAAGAAAAATCCAATGAAAATTTTAAAATAATCTTTCAAGTAATAACAAAAAAACCTGTGTGTGTGTGGTGTGTGTGTGTGTGTGTGTGTGTGTATGTTACTCAACATTGAATTGAGGGGTGCTTTATCACTGAGTTACATCCCAGTCCTTTGTTTATTTTCTTTTGAGACAGGGTCGCGGTAAGTTGCCCAGGCTGGCATTGAATTTGTGGTCTTCCTGCCTCAGTTTCCTAAATTACTGTAATTACAGGCATGTGCCACTGTACCAGAAACAAAAACTAAGTCTTAAAGAAAAGATTTGGTCTAGCATTTCATTGTGATAAACTTGTATCCACTGACAAATTATGTATGTAGTCTATGTGGTAAAGGCTAATAAATCTGAATATAAAATCTGTAAGATGCTGACAGTACTATTTGAAGTTAATTAAAAGTTTCATTTGATGTCCCTGAAGTTATGGAAAAAATAATTCAAAAGTTATATAGCTTTAGATAGCAAATCATATTAATTTATGTAGGAAAACAAAAACATCAATGACATTTCAATTCTTCTTGTTCTTCTAATAGCAACAGTTGATACAACTTTTTTATTTTGTTTTTTCTTTACTTTAGGGATGGGTGCTTTTAAGTAGCCTCATGGACAAATTTTTTTTATTTATTCAACATTTTTATTCGATTACCATATATTTAAATCCCTCTAAGTATTCTAAGTTTTCCCAAGGACAGCCTATTTGTAGTCATCTTATCTCATTTGGACATGACCCTATTAGTCTTTGCAAAGTTTCTTCCTGCTGCATGGGACATTCTTGTCTCCCTCCTTTTGTTCTTTGCCCATGTCCTGTAACCCAAGGTTACTTCAAGGAACCCAAATTACTATAAGTGGAGATATATATATATGTATGATATATATCATATATATATGTGGCCTATTTAAAAAATAATGCTAGCAGAAAAAAAATGTGAGATTTGAATTTTCATTGCCCTGCTATGTTTTCAGGTATATAAATGAGAGGATTCAATGTTAATCTGTCATTAGGTTTCTGAAAGAAACCTGGAATAGGTATGAATTCATGTAGCCACTGAGAAATCCAAAGCCTAGACTGTTTAGACTTAAGGGTCAAAACAATAGAACATTCCAAAAGCCATCTGTCTTAGTCAGCTTTTTGTTCATTTGACAAAATACCTGAGAAATCAACGTAGAGGAGGAAAGATTCATTCTGACTCAGGGTTTCAGAGGTTTCGGGCCATGGTCACTTGGCTCTGTGGATTATGAGGTCTGTGGTGAGGCAGCACATCATGTCAGGGAAGATGTGATGGAACAGAGCTGCTCACTTTGTGGCAGCCAGGAAGGAGTGAGAGAGGGAGAGAGAAAAAAAGAGGGAGAGAGAGAGAATGCAAGAGTCCAGGAACAAAATTCACCCTTCAAAGTCACATTCCCAGTGGTCCCCCTCTTCTAACCAGGCCCTGCTTCTTACAGTTTCTACCACCTCCTTAAAAGACACAAGCTGATTCACAAGTAAATCAATTAATTGCCTGAACAAAACTTAACACACTTTACAGGAAGACCATAAAATCCAGACACTCAACAGTATTACCTTCCAAATGTCCCTCATCTAATAAAAACTACAAGCCATGTGAGGAAGCAGAAAAATGTGACTCATAACTAGGGAAAAATTAGTCAATATAAACAGACTGAAAATGGCAAAGAAGATGGAATAAGTAGTCAAAGACTTTAAGAGACTCATTTTAACGTATTCAAATAGTTAAAAGCATTAGCAATTAACAGGGCCATACAGACTTAAAATATGGAACACCCAGAGCCAAAAAAACAGTATGTTTGAAATAATCACTGGGTAAGTTTATGAGTAAATTAGACAAGGATGAGAAAGAATTAGTGAACATTAAGTCAGGGAATTAAAACTAAAATGAATCACAGACAGAAAACAGACTACAAAAACTTACAAAGCCCACAGTGTCCTGCAGAGCGAGGTCAAGATGTCTGACATGTGCATAATTGGAGGCAAAAGACAGAGGGGAAAGAGAAAGACTAGGGGAACAAAGATAAGAAATAACACACATTTCACATCAGAATGAAATTTAGACAAAGTAACTATTTTTAAATGCTGACTGGAAGAAAGAATTGTCAATCTATATGCTATATCCAGCAAAACATTTATAAAAAATGACGATAAATATTCACTTTCCAAAAAACAAAGGGCCAGAGAATTTTGAGCCAGCAGATGAGACCACATAAAATGTTGAAGGAAATTGTTCAGACTGAATAAAATTTGAGAAAATGATAAATGTAAGGATGAACAGTTCTGGGTTTCAGATTTCTTAACATGATAAGATTGTTTAAAGCAGAATTAATTGTAAGATCAGGCTGGGGTAAGCTGATCGGAGGATGGTAACAGAAGAACAGACAGGCCTGATGTAAATCAAAAAGAAACTTTATTGGGGGACGCTCTTGGGCAAAGTTCTCCAGTCCAGCAGGGTGCTGGGCCTGAGAAGTCCCACGTGGCCTCTATGTGGCTGGGTTTTTCTAACCCGGGGTTGGGGAGGGAAAGCTCAAGAAGTCCTTGTCCTCCTCGGATTGGCTGAAGTTTGTCAGCACCTCATTGGTTACTTCTTCGGGCATGCGCAGGTTACATTGTTTCCCTGCGCATGCGCAGGCTGCTTGATGCCCTACCCCCCATCCAGTCTCCTTGCACCACCCTAACATTAATAATAATAGAATTTCTCTAGGAAACACAAACTACCACAGCTCTTTCATGTCCTTTCTTAAAAGTGCTTGACATCATGTTGTGATAAACTATCTGTTTAAATAACCATGAGTAACTTCAGCCCAATTTTTTTACATTTTCTACAAATAATATAAGTATTTTCAAATTCATAAACTTTCCAAGAGATCACTCTTTCTTCATTACTCTTTCAAATTGCATTGACTGGGTGGTGATGGTGGTGGTGGTGTTTATGGAAAACCATTCTGGCATCACAGAAATAAATTCCTCTTGTTTACAATGTATTACGTTGTCTATATATTGTTGGATTCTAGGACTTAAGAGTTTTCTCCTCTATAATGTAAGGGAGACTATAAGATTGGTGCTATTCCTTACTTAACTATTTGGAAGAATTCACTGGAGAAAGCACTTAAGTCTGGAATTTCTTTTGTGTTAATGATATTAAAAAGATTTTTCATTGTTTTAGTAGATAAGATGCTAATCATGTTTTTTATTTCTAGTCTCCATACTGGAAAACATTGTTTTGAGGAATTTTGTCTATTTCATTTATTTGTGTAAAGTTTTTCATATTCTTTTCAGAGCAGTATTTTTCACCATTGAAGACCCTGTTGTTCTTGTTTTCCTATTTCTAATATTGAAAATTTGTACTTTTCTACTTTTTCACAATTGATCTTACAAAAATTTTACAAATTTATTAACTGTTTGAAAGAACATAACTTGAGCTTGAGGATGTTTTCTACTAAGACATCCGTTCTCCATACCATTTATGCTCATGTTTTATTATGTCTTTATTCTACTGTCTCTGCATTTGAACTGCCATGTTTTTTTTCCAGCCTGGTTTCTGGGGATGGAAATTGAGACCACTGGTTTTTAAATATTTTTTTTCAATATGTTCATTTCATTCTTGAAAATATTTGCCTATGTGCCTAAATTTGATATACAGTTCAATTATCATTAAGTTCAAAATATTCTCTAATCTCTATTGTTAGAATCTTTTGATTCATGGGTTATTGGGAAGTAAAGAGGTTTATTTCCAAGAAGTGGGGAACTTATTGATTTCTAACTCATTTCTCTAAGGTCAGAAAAATAAACTCTGGACTCCTAAAATGCTTTGTGATTCAGAATATAATCAATTTTGGTAAAATTACACATAGATTGACAGTAATATGGCTTTCATTGTTGGAATCAGTTTCTCAACGTGTCAGTTAGGCCAGTTCGTAAATGATGCTCTTTGGATTCTCAGAAAACTGATTTTCATCATTTTCTTTTGTCCATACTTGATAAAGTCACATTAAATGCTCCCATTCTGATCATGGTATCATCTATGCCTTTTCTTTGTCCTATCTCGCTTTATATGTTTAAAATTATTTTATTGGGTAATATAGAATAAAATTGATTTATTTTCCTTTTGAGTAGACTAATGAATGAGTACAAAAAAGTCCAGGGGTGTTCTAGTGGTGTGTCTTAAATTCTGCTATGTCTCCTAGCAGTGTAGCTACATGAGCCTTCTTGTGGCTAGAGAGCTGTGACGAGCCTTCTATCTAGGTTTACTTCTATCTAGTGTAGTTTGAATGGAATAGCCCCTTAGCATTTTAAAGATGTCATTTTACTGCTATGTAACTTCTAACTTTTGTATTGAGAAATACTGTTTCTCCTCTGAAATTAATTTATCCTCTTTGGCCAGCTTTAAGATTCTTCTCCTTATCTTTGGTTGTCAGTAATTTTACTGTCATTTAGATTCACTAAGGTTCTTGGGTCTATTGTCTTTCAGGTACATATAATATTTGCTATTATTATTCTAATAATGGCATTATTATTGGTCACATTTGCTTTATTTCCTACTCCTCAATGATAGAATGCTCAAGTATACCATATATGTCAGAACATCCAAATACATGTATAGTTGACAGTGTCACAGATTACTTATGATCTCATTGGTTTTCTAATCTTTTTATTCTTGTTTTTCTGCCCATGAGTGAATATTTCCCATTGAACTACATTTAAACATTTAAAAGGCATGATTTCTGCTGTTTCCAGTCTGTTCTTAATCTCTATAATGATATCCTAATTTTAGGCATCATAATTTTGACATTTGAGAATGTCCATTTTATTTTTTTAAGATTTCATTTTACTGTTGAAATTCTGTATCTTCTAATTCATTTTGTCCATCTTCTTTTTGTTTTCTATTTTGTTTAGTTTATTTGTAAAAGTTATTTAAAAGTCCCTATTTTTTTCTAATATTAATCTGACACATCTGTTTCTATTGTCCACTTTTTTTTCCTTTTCACACACTATCATTTTGACTGACTGGTGGGCATTATGTATATAAATTAGAGGTACCTAATAAATTTGTCTTCCATCAGAGGTTTGGGCTCCTGCTAAGCAGATAAATTGATGAGTTGGTTGCACGTTAGTCAAACAGAGACAGCTGAGTTGAATCCAGAATGCAGCTTTGTTAGAACTAGGAACAGCCCTACTTTTGCCATTTCCAGATATTCTTAGAAAGTCCTTCATCCTTTCAACTAGAATTTTCACTAGGTCCCTAGATCCTAGTATATCGGTATATCTCTGCCTTTTCAATCCCATTAGGCTGCAAGAAATTCCAGTTTGTTTTTCATAAGTCTTCCGTTTATCTGATTATCTGACCACCTCGCAGAGCTTCAGAATTGGGCAAATGTCTGGCAGGGGAAATCAGGTGTTTGTTGATTCTACTGAAATCTGTTTTGTCACTCCAACTTCCTATGACTGCCAAAAGCTCTGCTGATTTCTCTGGTAGAAATATATCAGTCCAACCCAGATTCTTAGCTCTCACAATTGTCAAATGTGTTCAAGGAAAAAGAGCTGGTTATCTAGAAAAAGAGCTAGGTTATCAACTAGTCTTTAAATACAACTCTCAGGTACATGTAAACAGTGGACTTTGTAGTTCATCAAATCTTTCTACATTTTGCCAGTGGGAATGTTTGCTACAAACAATTTCATCCTACCTAAAATCTATTTAAAATGAAGAGAAAATTACTAACTCCAGTACACCCAAGCAAAGTTTTAATGCATACAGTACTCTTCCCAATATATCTATAAATCACTCGGTGTATGTTGCAAGTGGGATCTGGTGAAGGGTGTTTTTCCACCCTCCTTCTATCTACCTGTCACCTCTTTAAATCCCTGCTCTCTTGGCTCAATTTCTATCTTCTATTATTAGCTGCCCATGATCATGCTTGCTGTTTCCTCTCGTTGACTTTTTCCCAAAAACATTAAAAATACAATATACAAAAACTGAATTCTCACTACCAATATCTCATTAACAAAATGCTATACTGCTGTACAGTGTAATAGATATTTTGCCAATGATTCACATATCATTGAGTAAAACTATGACATTTAATTTCTCCTTTATGAATACAATATATTCATACGTTTGTTTAAAAATACTCTATAACATAATATTTTGCATTAACTTATTTGAGTCCATTCACCTTAATCCTGTAAATTTTCCCCTCTGCCCATAGTCACCTAGACCTTGTGTTTATGGCATGTTTCTGGAATCTCCTTCATCCTCTCTAAAAAAATTGTTTTTTCATCATCCTTTATTCTATATTTGCCTCTCCCTATCCTCATTTCTGATCAGTACACTCATTCTGAGCCCCTTGGTAAAACCATACTATTTTATGTTCAACCTACTATTTTATGTTCAACCACCGTCTAACCTGGACCCTATATTTCTTATTCAAAATGATTAATAATAACCCAAACAAAAGAATAATGTGTTCCTCTGCTATTTTCTTGAATAATTGTTCACATGGAAGCTAATGTTTAAAATAGCATTTATTGAGAAAATAAATATTATACAATTAGAGAAAACAATGTACAATTGTGAGGCTCTCCTTGAGATTTGGTTGTTATTGGTGATATTTATAAAGGAAAAACAATTTTTTTTCCAATAATGGTTTTACTTTTTAAATACAGTGATATTATTTTTTTAATAGTCAATGCTCCTTAAATGGCAAAAGCTGAATAATGAAAAGTTTGCACATACCTGTTTTACTTGAGCACATATTGAAAAGGATTATTTGGGTGGTGGCATTATTTAAAGTTAGAATGCTTGTGCTGTTCTGATTCTGTCACTCATCGGTAACGTCATCTTAAGTAGGAAAGAATACTATTTTTTGAATTTATTGTTCCTCAAATGTAAAATAAGGATTAAGTCCACCTACCCTGAAGGGTTGTTATGAAATATAAAAGCAAAATGATTTAATCATTCATCTTTCACTTAGTGCTGACTTTACTACCAGACTGAATGTTGTGGGGGAGAAAAAAGAAAGGATATATATAGTTCCATGTCTCCAAGTGTTCAGTGCTTAATGAGGAAAACAGGTGTAGACACATGATCACAATTTAATGTGATAAATGCCATGGCAGTAACAAGCTTAAGATGTAATAGAAAAACAGAAAAAAGGCTGCCAGAATGCCTAGAGGGGAGAAGAGAGAAGGGAATTGAGATGTGAAAACAAACACAGAAGTCAGAAAAGAAATGTAAGGTAGAAGGTGCTATTTGTAGCAATGCCTGTTGTACATGTCATTTTGGAAGTTACTAGATTATTTTCATTCAACAATTAGGAAAGTTGATTCCAGAAAGTGTGGGTCCAAATGTTCAAACCTTAATGTGCCACGCTAAGGGATTTATAATTTTGTCATCAAGTCAATGGGGAGCCACTAAAGGATTTTCAGAAGGATCAGATTTGCATTTTGAAAGGATCTTCACATTCTTATTAAATACTTAGTCATGACTATATAAATGATAATCTCTTTGCTGAACCTGAATTCATGGATTTGCAAAAGATTAAAGTTAATTAGTGAAAGGACTGATGGCATAACCTCATTAGCCTAAAAATTTACAAGTCACATTTCTGTCATGTCCGACTAAATACTAAAGGAGTGGACATTAAGCTCTATGAACCATTGAAAGTCAATGAATTTTCATGTTTTTCATATGGTAGTCTACATGATATACTTCAAACTTCAGAACATTTCATCTTCTTTCAGTACTTCCAAAATACCAAGCTGTGAATGTCTTCATGAAAATCTTTATCAAGAGGCTACCACATGTTGCAAGAGGTTCTAAGTGTTGGATAGATTTAAGTGAGTATGTAAAAAGTTTTGGAGTGGGTCCACGGATTTATTTTTTTGCAATCTGCCTAAATTTGATTATCTGTTCTAAGTTGATGACTTTGTCTCCAAAGCCCAAATCAAAGTCTTTACTAAATCAAGATTTTGTTGTTGTTTTGTCATTGCTTATATAAGTCCTGTACCCTAGCTTAAGATAAAAGTTATATGATTTTACAAAACTTACTTTGTATACAACAATAATGATCATTATCCGGTATCTGGGATTTACTCTGTTACAGGCCAGGCTATATGGGCAATGACCAAACAGACTCCATTTTACCCTGAAACTCCATGTCATGTAGGAAATACCTCTCCTGTGGGAAAACTTCACCTCTGCCTTACTGATCCTGCTTGGCACACCTTGTTTAGAAACACAATTGTTTCTGTTCCCATTTTTCTATTTTTCTTAGACAATGTACGCTGTCACAGAATGATTATCTAGATGTTAGTAACCATTCTTTAACTTATACCCAACTAAGGTAGTTTTTACCCACTTCCCCTTCTGCTTATGATTTTAGATCTCATGATGTTAGTAGTTTTGAATCATAGCAACAGCCACTTTTGATTAATGTATCGACATGCTTTACTTATGGTATAAAAGGTGTCCTCTAACCCTTGGAATGGGTCACAGGGTGTAGACTTGCAGCCTGCCCCTTCATCCCACCAACTGGTGAATCTGGACTGCCAGCTGGTGAATGAAGATGGTTCTGTCTCCTGCTTTAAGAGTGACTTGGTGATTTACTGCAATCTCTCCATAACAACACAATTTTGTTAAAGCTCATTGATGGTTTGTTCCTGTATTTTTCTGAACATTAAAATGACATTCTAAGTGCTATTGGCCAAATTATATTGTTATAGCGTGTGAGTATATGTATATTTAACAACAAATCCCATCATTTTGTACAACTATAGTGAACCAATAAAAAAGTGGGATAAAAATACCAGGAAAATTTCAATTCTATAACCTCAAAACTTTAAAAAAGTCTACATCAAGAAAGAAAAAAAAAGCACTACTTTCATCTTTTCCTTGTTTGGTGATAAGAAAATACTATAATAATCTTCAATTAATACTTAAGGTCATAGTAAAAGAATTTTAGGATCTTGAAATGCCTAATATTAAGGTTCCTATAACTGAAAGCATTCGGATTATTTTGGAAGAGTAATTTCTGAATTAAGAAAGAATGGCTCTAATTTCAAATTTGACTGCCTGGTTCTAGTTGAATTTTATTTGCTCAAATTAATATTTATAAATAAAATAGTAATAGCTCCCTCTCCCAGAGGTACTTTATCTTTGAACTCTATTCCCCACACTTTTTAAAACTTTTTATTTTATTTTTATTTATTTCTTTATTTTATTTTTATTTATTTCTTTATTTTTTTTGCCAAGTTGCTAAGGCTGGACCTGAATTTGGGATCCTCCTGCCTCAACCTCCCAAGTAACTGGGATTATAGGCATGTGTGACTGTGCCCCGCAAATTTTTGAATATCTTTTGACATCAATTTTCTCACCAACCATTACCCTCCACCTCAAGTTATCCTTTTCTTTATTTACTGAAAGGATATATTTCTAATGCTCATAAAAATATGTTTGTTTTCCTTGTTTCTTTTTCCATTTGTTTTTGGTTAATCTGTTTGAATTTCCAAAATTCCTTGTTGTAATAATGAAATATCTAGGTTTGTTACAATTTTATGAACTTCTGGTTCACTGTATATGACAATCAAAGATGGAAAATAATTTCAAATCAAAAGGCAAAGGGTATTAGAAAATACTAAAGAAATGATGGGTATTGCCATAAAAAAATGCATTTCAAGCTTTTCTACCATTATATAGCAGTATTTGGTTAAGGTACAGAAACTTCCTTCTTTTTAAATGTGTTTCCATGTTATTTATATTTAGTAAAAGTAATGCACTCAGTTATTGTTCAAAGTGACCAAAGTTTTGTTCCACTTCCTAACTCAAACTGAATGAGATTATAAACCCTAAGCGCTGAACACAATTTACAAAAACTACTAAATTAGTAAGTTGAGTACATAAAAGACAATTTCTAACTTCTCTATAGAAATATTTGTCTTATTATTCACAGAATATATCACCTCACCCCTGTCTGAGGACCCCAAATATAAATTTGTTGCTCTGTATAAGAAAATCTAATCCCAAAAGTCTAAGAATAGCACTTACAAAAGATAAAAAGGAGAACACTGAAAAGAAAAAGTTTTGTAATTTTCCAGTATAAGTGATACAAAAAAAAAAAATGTTGTTTTGATTGGATTTGCCATCAGAATATCAATATACCTTCTCTTGAGAAAATATTTCAAATTGATAAAATGTGAACTTTTGCAAATGTTTTGTTCAAATGTAAGAAAGTTCAGCAAACTGTTTAGTTTTCCTTGAAATGTTTACTACTTTTTAATTCTAAAATACACATAACACAATATTTCCCTTTTTAGTCATTGTTAAGTGTACCCTTGAGTGATGAAGTACATTCACAGGCTTGTCGAGTCATCACCACTGTCCATTTTTAGAATTTATTATTCTGATGAACAGAAACAACAGTGCCTTCTTATTCCTCTTTCCTCAGTCCTGGTGTTATAGCCATAGAAAACAGATTGGAATGTTCATGTTCCCCAGGGAGATTCTCCATTGTGATTGGGAGAGTCAGCCCCACCCCAAAATCCCAAGTCCCCTCCCTGTAGTCCACCCCACCCCTTCCCCTCCCTATAGCCCCACCCTGGTCCCTTCCCGCATCCTATAAAAGTTGACAAAGAAAGAACTGGGACACAATTTTCCCCACATCCCACTTTTAGGGGTAAGGGAGGTCGTTGCTGGCCAGCTAAAATAATAATAATAAAAGGCTTCTTTTGGCTTTACGTGATCGGCTTGGATGACTTTATTTCCTTGGGTACAACACTGGGAACCTCTATCACATTATCTATTTATCTGAATTTGCCTATTCTAGATACTTTACTGTTTTGTTATAGTAATTGCCATCCTGATGGGTATGTAATGGTATTTCATCATATTATATAGTTATTATATATATCTATCCTTTTATCTCTGGATTATTTTACTTAGTATGTTCTCAAAATTCAGAGATGTGATGAATACATCAGAATTTCATTTCTTATAAGTCTAAATTATATTCCATTATTCATATGTGACAAATTTTGTTTATCCATTCATCTGTTGATGAGCATTTTGTTGTTTTCACATTTACTCATTTGAATAAAGCTGCTCAGAACATGTGTGCTCATTTGTCTACTGGAGTCCTTATTTTAGTCATTTTGGGTGTACCTAGAAGTGTAATTGCTGAGGCATATGGCAGTTCTACCTCTAGCCTTCGGAGGAGCTGCTGTACTGTGTCACAGTGCATCATTTCGCATTCTCACCAGCAATGCACGAGAATAAAAATAATTTTGAATCATTGAAACAATTGTTAGTTCCTTTTCTGTTTCGTTATAGTAATTGCCATCCTAATGGGGGTATGAAATGGTATTTCATCATGTTTTTATTTTCATGTTTCCAACAATTAGTGATACTGAGTATCTGTCCATGTGTTTATTAGTCATTTATATGTCTTCTTTCAAAATGTCATGCCTGTAATCCCAGTTACTCAGGAGGCTGAGGAAGGAGGATGGCAAGTTTGAGGTCAGACTATTCAGTATAGTGAGATCCCCATTAAAACAAAATAAACAAACAAAAATAAGAAATGGCCTTTATTTCTTGTTATTTATTGTTGTTGAGTTGAAGTTCTTTTATATTCTGGTTATTAAATTCTCTTCAGATATATGATTTGCAAATATTGCCTTTTCACTCTCTTAAGAGTGTATATTAAAGACAAACTTTTAAATTTGAACTAAATCCAGTTAACCTTTTATTACTTTTGTTTGAACTGTTGATATCATCTCCAAATAACCTTCCTTAGAGAAAACCACAGAGTAGACTTGTGCAACCACAAACTTTCAAAAGAGAAGAAAAATTTCAGCATATTGGTAATCTTATACACTTAAAAGCTCTAGATGAGGTTCTTGTTTTGTTTTGTGGTTTTGTTTTTGAGTTCCTAATTGTTGTACATTATTTTTGTGTCCTGGCATTTGGAATTTCATGTCCAGTTAATCCACAGGTGGCTGGAGGTGCTCTCTACCTATGAGCTGTTAAGTCCTGCCTCTCATGGGGCATGTTTGGGAATACATATTCTAAAATGCATTTTAGTGTCTAATTTTCAAAAATTAAAAATCAGTTCATAAACTGCAAGTCACTTACTATTTAGATTAAGCTTTATAGATTTAAAAGGCAACATCTCAATTACCTTGTTAAGTAATATTCAGACATGTCTCAGAAACCTTATAAAATTATCTTTGAGTTTTATTGTTTTAGCTAACCTATTTTACAATTCTGAAGAGAGAAATTAACTTTTAGAAAATTGATAGCTATTCAAATAATAGAAATGCAAAGTCTCTCCAGTGAAGGTCCAATTGATTTGATTTCCCCAATGAAAGAGTCTGGTTTGGGACTGGTGGTGCAGCTCAGTGATAAGAGTGCTATGGTAGCATGCCAAAGCCATAGGAAAAGGAAGGGAAGGGGAAGGGGAAAGAGAAAGGAAAGGAAGGAGGAGGAAGGAAGGGAAAGAAGGAAAGAGCAACAGGTAGATAGGTAGGTTGAAAAGAGAAGAAGGAAGACAGAGAAAGGAAGGGAAGGAGGAAGATCTAGTTTTGTATCTATTAAATTAATTTGAGAATTTCTTATAGCCTAAAAATATGTTCACTTTGTGAATTTTCCTCCAAATTGATTACTTCCTTGGTTTCCTTGTTAGTTAATAAATCAAATAAAATCTTTGACAGATATTTTTTGTATTTCATAAGACATGTGATTTTGAAAATTTTAAAAATATCTTTGAACAATCTGTATTCCATTAAAATAGGCTTAAAAAATAAGGTGACTTTATTGGAGAAGACAGTATAAATTCAGGGGGATGATTGAATTAGGAGTTGAATTCAGGGGCACTTTACCATTGGGTTACATCCCCAGCATTTATTTATTTGTTCATTTAAAAATTTGAGACAGGGTTTTGCTAAGTTGCTGAGACTGGTCCATAACTTTTAATACTCCTGCCTCAGCCTCTGGAGTCACTTGGATTACAGGTGTGTGACACCATTCCTAGCAAGAAGAAAATAAAAATTTTTAAGATTCATTTTAGCATTTTCTCAATGACATTTAAAAATTCTTATCCGTATCCTCCTATTCATCTTTTAAAGGCCAAATTAAATCTTTTCAAAATCAATTTGAAAAAATTATTATTCTGAATTCAGATCCATTATAAGTCAACAATTTTTTGAATAATTGAATTTTAACAGCTGTAGATATATTTTTCTTTGTATGCTTTTTAATTTTTTATATATTAATGCCTGTTTTCTTAGCTTTTAAGAATCACTGGGGCTTTAGACAAAAAATGATGATTTATCATCATCCACAACATATGGTTTTCCTAGAGAGTAGGAATTTAAATAAGTAAGAAGTTGATTCACAAATTTAATTCGTACCCATATCTTCTTAAAAAGCATTCAGATACTATTTTTTTAATTTATTTAATTTTGATTCATTGTACACAAATGGAGTACAGCTATTGTTTCTCTGGTTATACACAAAGTAGAGTCACATCATCTGTGCATTCATACATATACACAGGACAATGATGTCTGTCACATTCTGTTATTATTCCTACCCCCCAACCCTGACCCCACCCCTCCCTTCCTCTATGCTATTTACCATTCCTCCATTCTTGCCATCCTTCCACCCTACATTAGGCATCATCATTTACTTATCAGAGACACCATTAGGCCTTTGGATTTTGGGAATTGGCTAATCTCACTTTGCATAACAGTCTCCAACA
Source organism: Glaucomys volans (assembly GCA_020662805.1). Taxonomy (NCBI): domain Eukaryota; kingdom Metazoa; phylum Chordata; class Mammalia; order Rodentia; family Sciuridae; genus Glaucomys; species Glaucomys volans. Next base: position 159,282 of record JAJEJO010001158.1, on the reverse strand, counting down.
TCATCCATTTACCTGCAAATGCCATAATTGTATTCTTCTTTATGGCTGAGTAATATTCCATGGTGTATAAATACCACAGTTTCTTTATCCATTCATCTATTGAAGGGCATCTAGGTTGGTTCCACAATCTAGCTATTGTAAATTGAGCAGCTATGAACATTGATGTGGCTGCATCACTGTAGTATGCTTTTAATTCCTTCAGGTACAGGCCAAGGAGTGGGATAGCTGGGTCAAATGGTGGATCCATTCCAAGTTTTTTTTTTTTTTTTGGTACTGGGGATTGAACCCAGGGGCACTCCACCACTGAGCCACATCCCCAGCCCTATTTTGTATTTTATTTAGAGACAGGGTCTCACTGAGTTGCTTAGGGTCTCGCTAAGTTGCTGAGGCTGGCTTTGAACTTGCAATCCTCCTGTCCCAGCCTCCCAAGTGCTGGAATTACAGGCGTGTGCCACCGCGCCTGGCTCCATTCCAAGTTTTCTAAGGAATCTCCACACTGCTTTCCAGAGTGGCTGCACCAACTTGCACTCCCACCAGCAATGTATGAGTGTACCCCTTTCCCCACATCCTCGCCAACACCTGTTGTTGCCTGTATTCTTAATAAAAGACATTCTAATTGGGGTAAGATGAAATCTTAAGGTGGTTTTGATTTGCATTTCTCTTATAACTAGGGATGTTGAACATTTTTTCATAAATCTGTTGATTGCTTGTAGATCTTCCTCTGTAAAGTATCTGTTCATTTCCTTGGCCCATTTATTGACTGGGTTATTAGTATTCTTGGTGTAAAGATTTTTGAGTACTTTGTAGATTCTGGAGAATAGTGCTCTATCTGTAGTGTGTGTAACAAAGATTTTCTCCCACTCTGAAGGCTCTCTCTTCACATTGCTGATTGTTTCCTTTGCTGAGAAAAAGCTTTTTAGTTTAACTCTATCCCAATCATTGATTCATGCTTTTATTTCTTGCACTTTGGGAGTCATGTTAAGGAAATCTGGTCCTAGGCCAACATGATGAAGATTTGGACCTATTTTCTCTTCTATTAGGTGCAGAGTCTCTGGTCTAATTCCTAGGTCCTTGATCCATTTTGAGTTGAGTTTTGTACAGGGTGAGAGATATGGGTTTAGTTTCATTTTGCTGCATATGGATTTCCAGTTTACCCAACACCATTTGTTGAAGAGGCTATCTTTTCTCCATTGTATGTTTTTGGTTCCTTTGTCAAGTATGAGATACCTGTATTTATGTGGGTTTGTCTCTGTGTCCTCTATTCTGTACCATTGATCTACCTGTCTATTTTGGTGCCAATACCATGCTTTTTTTGTTACTAGTACTCTGTAGTATATTTGAAGGTCTGGTATTGTGATACCCCCTGCTTCGCTCTTCTTGCTAAGAATTGCTTTAGCTATTCTGGGTCTCTTATTCCTCCAAATGAATTTCATGATTGCTTGGTCTATTTCTTTGAGGTCCATCATTGGGATTTTATTTGGAATTGCATTGAATTTGTATAGCACTTTTGGTATTATGGCCATGATGACAATATTAATTCTGCCTATCCAAGAACATGGAAGATCTTTCCATCTTCTCAGATGCTCTTTAACTTCTTTCTTTAGTGTTCTGTAGTTCTCATTGTAGAGGTATTTCACCTCTTTTGTTAGATTGAGTCCCAAGTATTTTTTTTTTGAGGCTATTGTGAATGGGGGTAGTTTTCCTAATTTCTCTCTCAGAGGATGCATCACTTAAGAATAAAAATGCATTAGATTTATGAGCATTAATTTTATATCCTGCTACTTTACTGAATTCATTAATGAGTTCCAGAAGGTTTCTGGTGGAATTCTTAGGGTCTTCTTAATAGAGAATCATGTCTTCAGCAAATAGGGATAGTTGGAGTTCTTCTTTTCCTATTCATATTCCTCTAATTTCTTTGGTCTGTCTAATTGCTCTGGCTAGAGTTTCAAGGATGATGTTGAATAGTAGTGGAGAAAGAAGGCATCCCTGTCTTGTTCCAGTTCTCAGGGGGAATGCTTTCAATTTTTCTCTATTTAGAATGATGTTAGCTGTGGGCTTAGCATAGATAGCCTTTACAATGTTAAGGAACGTTCCTACTATCCCATTTTTTCTAGTGTTTTGAGCATGAAGGGGTGCTGTATCCAGGTACTATTGGTTAAAAACAATAAAATAAATTAAAGAAAAGCAGTCTTTCTATTAACTAATCAAAGAACTACTGAGGACTTAAAAAATTGTACAAACACCTTTTTCCTCTTCCCATTAAGTTTATGTGGTATGGAACTCAGGAGGTGCCCAAAGACACCTTCCTGTCTTGCTTTTCCTTAGGTCAGTTCAGTCTTTCTAAAATTCACTTTGCCCTTCTTCTCATTCTGGTCCTCAAAACTTGCAAAATCCCTTTGGCTTCTGAGCTTGACTGTAGGCATTATTTCTCAAATTCTTCAGTTTTGCTTGTCCCTAGGAAAAAAATTAAATTGAATTTAAATTCTCCTTAAAGAATGCAAGTACTCAGTAATAAGTTTGTTATATAAGATTGAACTTCAGAGGGTAACAAAATATTGTAGTAACTGCAATTTTCTCTCCCATCCAAAGCCAAGTTTCAAGTTCTTGGGGGTAAGAGCACCTGTAATAAAAAATGCATTCATGAAGATTGTTGGTAATGCCAGTTTCATGAGACAAGGATTTAACTTATTTTACAAGTGGAGTGTATATGAGGATGATGAAATTTTTACCATATGTTTAAATTGGATAATTATAACAAAGTCCTCTCCTCTTATTTATTAAAAACCCTCTTCAGGGATGGGGTTGAGGCTCAGTGGTAAAGCACTTGCCTAGCATGTGTGAGGAACTGGGTTTGATTCTCAGTAAGTACCACATTAAAATATAAACAAATAAAATGAACATTAAAAAAGAGGGGTAATTCTTTAAAAAAAAAAAACCTCTTCTGTTAGAGGTCAGAGTAGGGGATAAAAATATATATATAAAAAGGAAGAGTATTAAAGAGAAAAACGGAAAAATGCTGTCCTTCAGTGTTGTCATGTTTTATTCTCTCACTGTATTTTTTTAAAGTTGTATATTTAAATACTACGAAATCAGATGTTTATTTACAGATTTTTATTGTCAAGGAATTTGCTCAATAGTTAGTTCTATGTGCACACATTTTCAAATACTATGTTTTATTTCGATAACCCCAATCCTCTAATCACATAGCTTTAATGTCAGTTGCCATGTTGTAACAGGTCTAAGGAACTGTGTAAAGCACAATTTTATCTGGCTCTTCAATCTACAAATCACAATGTAGATAATAGACTTGTGTTGTGATCACTGACCAATGACATTGCTTCTTTCAAAATCTTGCAATAGTCAGTTACTGAGCATCTGTTGTGTTGCCTCCTTTTCTTCCAGTGAAAAACTTAACAAAATGGCTACTCAAAAGGAGGAACTCGCCAACAAAGATGAAAGTGAAACAAAGAAATGAAAGGGATAATGCTGGACGTAAAATTTAAATCCAGAGTAAAGGAAGCGAGGGAAGAAATAGCTGGACATGGAATGTGGACACTGCCTCTGTTCTAGAGACCCCAAGAGAGCAGCCAGAGGAACTTAATGAAGTTGAAATTGTGGACATAAACTAGAAAGTCCTTGTGATGGCAGGGAAAGAGATTGCTGAGAGAGAGACAGGATTATAAAAGGGGGAAAGTAGGAAGAAAAAAAAAAACCCGCACATTAAAGGAATTCTGAAAGATATTTCAGGATACTGAAAGTTGTAAAGTTCAAACACAATTTTGGACATTGTTTCAAAGATAGAATGGAGTACAACAATCCTCTAGGGCAGAAAAGAGATGCTCATTTTTTATCGTATTTTAACACAAGAGAAAGGCAAGCATGGCTCCAAATATCTCTGTGTGAGTGTGCTGGGGATCAGACCGAGGGATGCATGCTAGGCAAGCACTCTACCCCTGAGCTACACCCACAGACGTCAAGTTCTTTTAGTGAGTTCTTTACAAACATAAATCAATCCACTTCTCTTTACTTGTGTTTTTAATTACAGTTCACTAGAAACATTAGATTTATTATTCTATTTCCCTATACATTTATAGACAGAGGTAAGAAAGCTTTAATGTTTTGACAAAAATGTTTAAGGTGACAGAATAATTATAATTTTCCCTACTGATTATTAGATTGCTTTGAACAGGTAAAGCTTGCCTATCATTTTTATCCTCTTTTGCTTCTCAGCAAAGTAAGGACTGCCTATACTCATCTCCTTATTCAGTGAAAACAGCTTTGCCCTATTTGTTCACCAAATTCTAATGTCGGATCTCATATTATTTAATTTCAATAAGTTTCATTGCTGTAACATGTTTAACATCCTCAATTAGATTTTACCAGGTGATTCCTGAAAGAGACAAGCAAGTAACAACAGGCATTTTCCTTAATTCTCATTCCCATTAGCTTTCTTTGCTAAGATACGTGTTAACCACATACAGTGGGAGAGAAATTTTTTTCTTCCTTGTCCCTTTTCTTAACCTTCTACTAGTTGAGGATTGCAGTAACTTCCCCACTCGTTACCTCTTTGCTTTGTTTTTCTAAGTCTAATTGGAGTGATAGAACTTGTAAAGCAGAAGTAGTAATGATAGGAAAATAAACAGAAAAAAAAAAAGATTCTAGTGAGATCCTAGAAAGATTTTCAAAAGAGAGAGGGTCAGGTTCTATTAAAGAAAACATTATTCAATGATACTTATTAAAACTAAGGCAATAAAAATTTTATTCAGCACCATCATGATTGGTATAGGGACCACTGAAATGGGATTTTACAGTGAGATTGGGCTCAACTCCAAATGTATTATGAACAAGTGAGAATTTATAGCTCAGGAGGAAACTCAGTGTCTGGAAAATTACAGAGGAAACATTAGAGGTAAGGGAGTTCTAGCTACAGACCTGAAAATATTCTTACTCAGGACAGGTCAGAGAAATGAGCCATCATCTCAGGGATGGTAGAGGAGTAACAACCTGATGATATACCAAGACTGATCAGATATCAAGGGCCTTGCTAAATTGATTTTAATAGGACACTTTGCTAAAATCACATTTCCAAGGAAATGAACATATGGTCGGGGAGAAGGTTCAAAAATTGGATTGATTTTGGTCAAGAAGAGAACATCAGTGCTAGAAGGCCTAGTAAGGACTGAATTTCAAAACATTTTCTGTTCTGTTATTGCTTCCCAAGCAGGCCTTCCAAATATTCCTCACCTCAACATGTGTGATAAAGTATTTGGCATCATCAGTTTATTTTTTCTAAAATATAGAGCACTTTTACATATTACTTTTTATGAAAAGACAACTCATTGTTATCTGTGTAATATTTTCTTTCCATATAGACAAAAAGGAGAATCTCCTAAGAAGAATAGAACAAATTTTTCTCTCACTCTATATATGTCCTTAGAAAATTTACAGTAAAATGAGTTAAAAGACTTCAAACGAGTTTTATGTGTGTGCACATGTATGAGTATAAAATGCAGTAAAGTCAGTCAGCAAAAGTTTTGCTCTGATGATGCTGAAAATATTTTATTTTCTTAACCCTTCCATTTTAAGTCCCCAATATTTCTGCAGTTATCCTGTGAATCCCAAATATTTATGGGATAATTTGTATCATCCTCTATCCTGAGCCTTTTGAAAACAAACTAGGATTGAATGAAAGTCTCTGAGCTCAACTTCATGATAACACAATTCCATTTGGTATAAGCATAATTATTCCTTAAAATATTTATGATATGCATTAGAAATCTAACATGAGCTTTAACTGGATATAGTGATTTCTTTATCCAGAATTCACTTAGGTTTTCTTAGTTGTTGGTGTACATGAGCAACAAGTGGTTAAACTGTTAGGAGGAACTCTAAGTTAGAGGACTTAGGTGAGGTTGAGGAATCTCCTCTTTTAAAAACCATGTCTTGGATAATTCTGTCAATGATACATTCAAGACTAAATTCTAAGAGATATTGAAAGAAAGAACTGTCACTGTTCCATTTAAATGAGAATCAAACACAATCTAATGAGAGTGGAAAAGTGTAGTTAATGGGGTCAGATTGCTTGACTTCAACCTTGACTCCTTCACTTACTAGGTGTGTGACTTTGGTTAAGTCAAAACTTTTTCTGGTGCCTGAGATCCCTCATTTCAAAGTGGAAAATAAAATAGAATTTCATGCAATGGGTTTTTGTGAGGATGATGTGAGATTATCTTTCTAAAGATTTTAGCACTGTGCCTGACATACAAGATAAGCTTATAAGCAGTTGATTTAAATTGGTTTTCCTCTTTTTTTTTTTTTCTCCACCATTTCTGTATATTATCCTTGTTGTATTTCCTGAGGCTCTAAGCTCATGTGAACATGCATTTAAAAATATCCTTACAGTTGGGTGCTGTGGAGCTCACTTGTACTTCCAGCAACCTGGAAGTTGATCAGGAGGATAACTAAAACCCAGGAGTTGGGACCTGCCTAGGCAACTTATCTAGAATCCCAGATGCAAGCTCAACAATCAAACAAACAAACAATTCCAAGGACTCAGGAAACTAAAGCAGGAGGATGGCAAGTTAGCAGCTAGCTTGGCAATTGAGCAAGACCTAGTTTCAAAATAAAAATTAAAAAGTCCCGAGGCTATAGCTCAGTGGTAGAACATCCTGGGTTGAACCCCAGTTCCTCAAAACACATTTTAAGATGTTCTTGTATCAAGGTTAGAGTTAATTTCAAACCATTCTCAATTTCCTTTAGATTTATTCTGTTTGAATTTTATAAGGCAAAGTCTTTGACTATTGCTTTCTTCCAACATAATATTTTAAATATACATCTTGGTTGACCATGATATAGGAAAATTGCTCTTAACTATTTGCATATTCTTGCATCTCCTAGCCACTGTCTTCTTTCCCTCTGTTCTGCCAAAGATGTGTTATGACAAGGGAAGATTATCTTCTCACTGAAGTCAGGGACAAAAGTGTGTGTGTGTGTGTGTGTGTGTGTGTGTGTTTCCTTGAGCTGAGCCATATAATTCTATTAAATATTTCCATTACTGCAAAAATCTGTAATTGTACCATCTCACCCTATAGACGGATGTATAGATTCCATATTGCTTCTCAGTTGACCCATTGTGCTTATATCTTTAAAATATCTAAGTATGAACCAAATAAGAGTAAAAGGCAGACCTCAAAAGGGAGAGGGAGGTTTTAAGTACATATCTCCTAATCACAAAAATCAGATAATTCTTTCTTCCTCTCATGGAGATAAGTGGATAAGAGGCGGAGAAGAGAAAGGATAAACATGTTTTTGTAGTGAAGTCCTCACACATGGAAATGCAAAGAGATGTGAATGAGGGGGATGATTAATGTTCACTAGGAAGTGAGCAACAAGTACACTAGTAGAGCTCATCATTTGATGCAATATCGACATGAAATGCAAATGTGGATATAATGTAACTCCCAGACAAAGAAGTCCCTGCCTGTACTGCAGGTTCTATGACTGGGCTGAGAGGATGCCTGCTTTTCACACTGCAGCCTGAAAACAGGTTTTTAGAGAACAGAAAGAAGAAAGGATGCAATTTTCCTCACGTACTTATTTGCATATGGTGGCTTATCACTGTGCTATTAGCATAATACTCTCCTTCAGCAACCTTGGATGACCTAAGATTCTAACACAGTTAAAATTATTTCTAAATGGAAAAATGAAAAATACAATGTCTGAAAGTTTTAAGTACTTATAAATGATAGAATTGCTATATATTGTGTTGATGGTAGTTACTTACATTTTACAAGATTTTTAAGATCTACCCTAAGGCTTAAGTTGTTAGCCTTTATTTGGTTCATACAACTATTTTTTTCATTTTTAAAATTTGTTCTAATTAGTTATGCAAAACAGTAGAATGCACTTTGATACATCAAACATAGATGGAGTATAATTTCTCATTCTTCTGTTGTACATGATGTAGAATCCCACCAGTCATATAGTTATATATGTATATAGGGTATGTTTATTTCTCCACACATTTATTTTTAATTCTATTTGTATCTATTCATGTATTTATTTTGGTACTAGGGATTGAATCCAGGGGCAATTTACCACTGGCCTACATGCCCAACCTTTTTTATTATTTTGAGACAGAGTCTTGCTAAGTTGCTGAGGTTGGTTTTAAATGTGATGCTCCTGCCTCAGCCTCCTGAGTCTCTCGGATTACAGGCATTTGCCACCTCTTTTTAAAATGTTAATACATTTATTTATTTTTGTGTTTATATATATATGTATGTACATATGTATACACACAGAGCAGTAGAGAGAATAATATGCTCAGTACCAGCTTTTTGATATATTATGGTTGAGGATTGTATAGATGTCTAATATATATAAAATAAATAAAATATTATTAATCATGATGAAATCCCCATTCCTCCACCCCATTCCTAGGGGCATCTACAATCATGAATAGGTTTTTTTTTTTAATTTTCTAGAACAATGATGTTTTTATGTTTATTAGTACCTATAAACTTGGTAGTATTTTCATGTTTTATTTTCATAAATTATATCATACTTGACATGTTTTTCAATGTTATTTGTATCCTATTGTCAATGTATTTAATTTAACTTCATTTATTTTAGAAATGAATGCCCTCCCCCTGCCCAACCACACACACTTATTGTGATTCTGAGAATCATACCTAGGACTCTGACCATGGTAGGCAGGTGCTCTGCCACTGAGCTACACCCTCAACCCTGATATTTTATTTCTTCCTTTTCTATTGAGAAACATTTAGATAGTATCTCTGATTTTCCCATTTTATGCAAAGGGTAAATAAGTGGTTCTTCTTGCACATGTGTGACAGATACTCCATACTACCTACAGAAAAAAGAAGTTCTATATCACATATTTCCAATTGATTTATTGGAAATTGATTTATTGCTAATTGTTTACCCCATTAGCAATATGTGAATACCACATTTTCATACATCCTAGTTCACATTTAATATTTTCAGAACTTTGAATTTTTTCTAAAATCAGAGATATGAAATTCTTTCTCTCTCTTTCTTGGATATTGAACCCAGGGATGCTTTACCACTGAGCTGTATCCTCAGTCCTTTTCTTTCTTCTTTCTTTCTTTCTTTCTTTCTTTTTCTTTCTTTCTCTCTCTCTCTCTTTCTCTCTCTCTCTTTTTTTCTTTCTTTTTCTTTCAACTGAGACAGAGTCTCACTAAATTGCTAAGAATGGTCTCAAACTTGGGACTTTCCACTTACCACCTATACAGTCACTGGAACTACAGGTGTGTGTCATTTTGTGAGCACATCTCTTTTTTTTTTTTTTTTTTTTTTAATGCCAGGATCAAACCCAGAGCTTTCTGTATGCTAGATCAGTGCTCTACTGCTGACCACATCCTCAGCCCTGAATTTCAGTTTTGTTTTAATTTTCATTTTATCTATTATTAGCGAGGTTGAATATCTTTTTTTATCAGAGCATGTAGTAAAATGAACTGCTTCTACTCTTCCAATTTAATAAAAACTGCCTAGATTTTTTAAATAATGTAAATGGAAAATAATAATCAGAAGGTAGGAGGCTTTTGACTGTATAAATTGATTGGTCCAAGTCATGTACTACAGAATTTGTCTGTATGTGTATGAAATCCACATGCTTTTCCACAGATATTACATTTCAAATTCTAGTGTAGATACTGCTGACTCCATGTCCTTCAATTTATTCAAATTCAACCTGATTAAAACCAAGCATAAGGCCCTGGGTTCAAATCCCCAGCACCACAAAAAAAAAACCAAAAAACAAAAAACAAAAAACAAAAAACAAGTACTTTGCCTGCTTTCTCAAAAGGAAAAAAAAAAAAACCACACAACAAATTTGCTTTATGATTTTATTAATTTTATTACAGATCCAACACTTTGCTCCCAAGATTTACATCTCAGTAATTCTATACTAAGCCACTAACCAATCAAGTACAAGCTTCTGCCAAGTTATTCTTAAAATAAGTATGGAAAGAAATATCTATGTTGAAAATGAAATTTAAAAAAAAAAATACCTCTGCCAGAGGTCTAGGTTTACAAGTAGTTTCAGACCATTTTTAAGTATTGTCAAGAATGGAGATAATTAGGAACTGGTCATAAAAGTTCCCATGAAGATTGTTCTATCCCAACATCTCAAACCAAACTAGGACAGGGGCAGGGGAATAGGGCTCTACATTTGGCATCAAAACCTGGAATTTCTGGAATTCATGCTTCTCTAGCCCTGTGAGCTTGTCAGGAACTCTGACAAGTTCTTTATTTTCTGAGTGGTTTCTTCTGAAGATAACAAATGCTCTAAATGGAGGAGTGGTCTTAAATGTTAGGGCTTTACTTCCCATATCTTTGTATTTATTTCCCATATTTTGTTATGATGTCAATAGGACAATTATTGGAGCAATGGTGTTCTAGTGTCTTAAAGAAGTTGTTTTTATATTCTTTTATTGATTTTTCCAGTCATTATCATTGAGAGAACAGGCCCAAATTACATAGTCTTGCATACTAGAGGCATAAATCCTTTGTAATGTTTGTTTTATTTTTAAATATAAAATTCTTTCTTATGTAAAGTATTCCCTTTATGCATTTGAAATTATATGCAATTTAAAATCCACCTTTAAAACATAAGTCTAATAGATTAGTAATTGTTGGGATACTATGTGGATTTTTAAATGTGTTTAAAATAATTGTTACATAATTTCAATATGGCTGCCATCAATCTTTTCCCTCTCTGTTTGCATGCCATGCTTTACTTTGAGAGATGAGGCCTAAGTATCTATCTCTGAAATCTGGGGTGGTTTTTGTTCCTTGCTTCAACAAAAGTGTGATAACTCTGAATCCTGGGATTTCAAAGTAGAAGTAGAAGTAGAAGAAGAAGTAGAAGTAGAAATTGCTATTTTAAGGGGCATTGCCTTAGAACCTACCTGCTATAAGAAAGCCAAGCCACCTAGGAAGATGACATGGGGGTTAACCACCTTGTCTTCTAGCTGAGAACCAGCATCAACTGTAGCCATGGAAGTGAACCATCTTGGATATCCAGTCAAGTTTAATCCGGAAATGACATCTGACAGCAAATGCAATTTTTAGAAAAGAATTGTCATAGAACTACGAGAGCTAATGCTGTATTTTTATTTTAAGCTACAAATTTTGGAAAGGTCAGTTTTGCAACAATTGATAATCAATACATCCTCAAAAGCTTTCTATTACGTGAAGAGGAAAGATACAAAAGTATGGTCTAATAACCAACTGTTGTAATTATAATGATGAAAGTATACAAGGAATTATGAAATATACTGAGAAGACACCTTGAGAGAAGATACAGGGGTCTAGTAAAGGCTTTTTGCATGAGACTGTATTAAAATAAAAGTTAAAGGCAGAATGAGAATATTCCAGGTAAATGAAAAATAGAACAGTGTTAAGGAAAATAAAAATATTAAAGTTTTTCAGGATTCAAATTTTTTGGGAACAATGGCTGGAAATGTGACTACATTGGCAGGCAGGGGCCGTATAATGCAAAGTCCTTCATAAGTCAGTTTAACGAGTCCACAGGTGATAGTGCAGATGATAGGCAGCCACTTTAACCTGAGAGGTAGCATTGCCAGATTGGTCTTTCAATAAATCACCTATAAATTGCAATTGGAAGACAGAAGAAAAGAAAAAGTGGGGGTAAGACAAGGGAAAGAAACCTGTAATAATTCAGATGACATACAAGGAGGTCTTCACTGAGGTATATATGGAAAAGTGAGATGGATTTAGAGATATTTCAGAGATAAAATTAACAGGATTTGTGATGTATTGAATTTAGGAACAATGAAGAGGAAGAAATCAGGTATGACTTCCATGCTTCTTACTTCACAACAGGGGAAAAAAAAAAATCATGTACCAAACTTACATAACATAGGAAAGATACTGGTCTGAAATATTGAATTTGAAATATCTATACAAAATTAAGTAGTGACATCAAGCATCTAGCAAAACTTGGATATATAAATACCATACATGAATTAATTAAGCTTGGAAAAGTCACTCATCCATTCACTTTCCCACTAAACCATTATGAAGTGACTGTCAGTTGCCATGCACTGTTCTAAATTCTTATATTAGAATAAAACATGAAACAGACAAAGACCATTGGTAGAATACATTCTATTGAGGAAGAAAAATAGAAAATTAACAGCATATGAACCAATAATAAACAGATAAAAATAAGGTGTTAATTTAGACAGAGTAGGAGGAGAGGTAGGAGATGTAGATGGAAAAGTTTTAAAAGCTATCAAAGAAGAAAAGTTATTTCCAAGAAACAGTAAAAGAGCCAAAGGCAAAAAATAAGTGTGGCAGTACTCTGACAGGTCAAGGACATTAGGAATGAATTAATGGTAATTTTAATTTATATAATGAATGGAGAAAAAATGCCTAAGGGTTTATATCAACCAACACATAATTCTTATTTTTATTCTAAAATAGCTAAGTCTTTTAATGTTTGGTGATAGACGAAACCAAAATAGTAATAGCATTTTTTAACATAATGCAACATCTCTGAAATGCTGAGACATTGCAAAATATATGAAAAAAAATCATAAAATCTTTCACCAAAGGAAGATGAAAACATATAAAACAGTTAACACTAGAATCCAGCACATAACTGAAAACTTACCTTTGTAATATTGGTCATTTTTAATGAATTTTTTAATTGTTATGTATGCGAACAACTTCACAAATGTTTATTTTTACTCAATTTTGTAGATAGTGGTAGCTAAAGTTTTTGTAATGATATATAAGTTTCAGAGCAAAGGCAAATTTTGTGTCCATTTTGTGTCCAGTTAAAAGGATAACTGACTAGGCACAGAAATATCAAATTTTCTTGTATGTGCATTGAAAAATGCAAATTTCTAAATCCATGTCATGTACCACATTTTATAATTTGCTTTAAATTAACTATAATCATCACATTAAATATTGTCATATGGAAATGATATAGAAAACAATGGTAGATACCCTATAAATATATCTTTCCTAAAAATGGAAACTCTTGACTAGTTAATGTAGGATACATGATACAAAGAGCTTCATGGACTTTCTTCCTTGCAAGGAGAAATACTTTCTAGATTGCTGTACATAGATACATTGTATAATATTACCTACATTGCATCAAATTGACTATAAGGAAACATAAGAGGGCTTTAATCAAAAACAAATGACTAACTAAAAGGAATAGTCAGAATATATTTAAGAAAAACTAAGCAATTTTGTGACTTTGTTTTAAAAGTTGAAGGAAGTAGCAAGGTATTGCTGAATTTGTGTTGTTTGGTTACAGCTTTTATTTTCAGAGCCATGTTTAATACAGCTTTGATTTATTACCAAACTTGATTGTTCTCTACAAATGACTAAGCTTTTCTTATGGCAAGAATGTTGTAAGTATGCTAAGATCATCTGTTTTCATTTGAAGCATAATTGCAATACATTACTTAGTTCAGATCTCCAAATATTATCATCCTCTTCTATCACATGTTTCCTTGCAAGGTTTCATAAAAATTCGTCTTCTTATTATCTCCTGTAACAAATGATATCCCAATGCCACAAAATATAAAAAAAAAAAATTGAGTTAAATGGAAAACGTGTTACCACATAGAAGTCTTGTTGCAAATACTATCTATGACATCAGAATATTTTATTTCCAGAAAAAGACATTATTGTTATTATAAGAATATCTGTTGAACTTGAAGCAATAAAGCTGATATGATTATGTTTACGTATTACTATTTTGTATGTCTGTTAAATACAACTTTCTATACTCATTTGTTATACTGTCTAATAACTGAGAGGTGTAAATGTAAGAAAACATGGTACAAGATATTTTAGAAAGAAAAAAAATCGTGTAAATGTAAAAAAATTAAAATTTCATATTTAAAGAATAGGTAATAAAAATGCACATTTATATTATTCAGTTGCCACAATTCTGTAAATTCATTTTCTAACTGTGCAGTCATGTAGAAGATTTTAAAGTGGTGCAGAATAAAACTTCCAATAATTTTCAGTATGAATCACTGAAAAAATAGGGTGATATTTTTTGTACATAGATAGGTAAGTAATAGATAGAAAAAGATATATAAAGAACAGATGTAAAAAGAGGAAATAAAATGGAGTTCCAAATATGTCCCAGGAAGTTATTCCAAAGGGTGTCAGGCATAACTCTGCAATTTTATCTAAAGCCTTCAAAGAAAACTTGTCTTCTATTTCTGTTAGACAATGATGGGAAATTCTGAATATGGTTATGATTGCTAGGGTTGTAGTTAAATTAATGACACCATAAGTAATTCCACCTTCTTTCTATTATTCTGCAATCTATTTATTATGCATAATCCACCCTTTCAAAAGGAATGTTTAGATTTAGTTTACTTCATGTCATCTATGGTTTGAAGAAAAAAAAAAACTCAAGTAATCATGCACAAATAAATATTTGTAGTATTGGGATAAAGATAGATGTAATATAAGGTAAATTCTTAGGGATTATAACAGTCAAAAGTATTTGAATCCTAATTGTGTTTCCTATCTTTTAAAAATAGAGTATTTTCAATGAAAGGTTGGTGGAGATTTTGTATACTGCATGTGTCTGATATTTGAGCAATTTCTCTTCTTTTTTGTGTGAAAGTAAAGGTAAGCTCTGTCTATAGTTCTGGTTTGCATATCTTAATTCTTAGGAAGCATCACTTCTAGAAAAATCAACAGAAGCTAGGAGAACTAAAGGTATATTGCATTCGAGTGGTGTTTCAGGGTGGTGGCCACCTCCATGTCACCTTTTGATCTTAAAACACTTTGGGGACTTCAAAGAAATGTTGTTTGAGTATAGTTAAATAATGCAAAGTGAGTGAGAGAGTTAGTTTGCCATTTAACATTTCTTTGCTCTTATGAGAGTTATTTTTTTTTCAAGCTCTAGAAAAAAAATCACTTTCAATCAATCAATCAATCAATCAATTACTTTTCCCATCCCACTGTCCATCCATCACTAAATTCTTTTTCAGGTACAAGCATAAGTCAACAGAGAAATTTTATTTCTAGGTATGGTTGTGTATGGGGGGGATGTAATTCAGTTTGGGGAGACACTAATAGAATATGCCGCTGACATTAAATGAAAAATAATCCCTTTTCATTTATTTCTGCATAGTATTTTCAGATGAATAAAAATGCCCTAAATTGATAAATACACAACATCTAATAAAAAAATTACTTGAATAAGGTATTCATAAATGAGACCATACACATCTGTAAATGACATCATTGACTATATACATCTATAATAGTTTTTAAATTGTGTTTTGAATAGAAGATATATATGACAGTTTGCATTGCCAACTTTGTTTAAAGCGCTAGATAGGATATCAAGTCCTCTGTCAATGACAGCAGAAGGTTCCAGTGAACTATTTGTTTCATAATCCTGTCTCAAACTGACTCTACTCTGCAGCTCAAGTTGTCAGCAAATGCTGAACAGGAGCATGAGAATCAATCTTTGTTTAGTTAACAAATTCCCCGAAAAATATTCCCCCCAAACCCCAGGAGCAGTAGTGATGTCATATCCGTTGTCCAGGTCTCCACACCTCGCTCAGCAGTTACTCCCTTTATCTTTTTCTTGGGTCAAAACTTTTGAGGTGGGCTGGCTCTCTAGCACTGGGGAGAGGATAGACTGGGGCGCGCTGGTTGGAGGAGCTTCAGCACCTCGGCCAGCGCCCACTGCAGCCCAACCCACCCTCTTGAGCTCCCCGACTCCCTGCTCTGAGAATGCCTGCGGAATGATCGCCCCCCAGGGCGGCTGCCGCTGCTGCCGCTACTGCTGCCGCTGCTGCTGTTCCTGCTACTGCTGCTGTCACCGGCTCTGCCTCCACTCCGCTCTGACTGGCAGGCAGAAAGTGCAACTGACGAGGTAAAGGTCTCTGCAGTGAGTGGAGTGGCTACATAAAAGAGAGTAAAGAGGGGGCAAAAACCCAGATCAGAATGCAGGCGACGTCCAACCTTCTCAACCTCCTGCTGCTGTCTTTGCTTGCTGGATTAGATCCTTCCAAGGTATGGGCAATATTTTGACTCTTGTTTGAAATAAATGTGCAATATGTAATAAAACGACCAAAATGCAAATAAATATGCCAAAAACCAGCACAGGAGACAGCTTTCAGCTACCTTCTGGTGCCTAGCGCATCCCCACTGCTTGGAAGATAACAAGGTGAACTACCAGAGGAATAGCTCCTTAAGGTAGAGTCCTGGTGTGAGGGGGGGAGGGACCAGGAGCGAATATAATGTGTATGGGCAGCGGGCAATGCGGCTCTCGGGAGAATTTAGCTTATTCGTGTCCAACTGCTTAATGTTCTCTTCTGAAGTCGGGTGGGAAACGCAAAGGAGTTTGCAATTGAAACGATGCAATTTATAAACATTAGGAGATGGTGAACCCTTTCTTTGTTGAAAGCAAGGAAGCGTTTTCCAGCTGATGCTGGTCAATAATACTCCCATCGCAGACGTGCTGCGGTTTGTGTCCAAACCATTTGGGATGCTGCTTGTAACACACACACAGCTAAACGGCACAGCTATACTCTCTGCCGTGGCTAAGAGGCGTCGGTGAAAGGGGCTTGTGTTTGCTTCTTTCTTTTCATTAAGGAAATTAGGGAACACTGAGGAAGTTCTGATTATCAGTGAAACAGGAAGTGAGAACCCTATCAAACTAAGGAGGGCAATAGGAAGGATGAGTCCTCTCCTAGCTGTTGAACTCTGAAAATAATCCAGTACTGGCAATTAAAGTGAACGCTAATCTCCTTTGATAAAAAGTGAGGGAAATATGGAAAAAATATTTTCAGAGATATGAGAAAAGTCTTGATAAAATGTGATAATTGCAAGGCTTCAGCATTATAAGAAAATCATAATTATCTGAAATAAGAGTTGAAGCATCTGGTAAAAAGAGTGAGAGATTCATTTTTTTATTATTTTACTTATTTAACTATTCAAAAGCAATTTGACACTCTTGGGGAAAAGGATGTTATGTTATAAAAACTACCTAATGCTGTATATTGTAAAGTTGTTTGTGAAGCTTTACATCATCTGTGTAGTAATAGAGAAATTGTTTCTTTTCATAACTGAATAGAACTAAGATGTAGCCAACCATAATCTAATACTGTGGTCATGCTATTTCTAGGCCTAACATACTATATAATGATAACTTAGAATCATGTCATATAAACTCACAATTATTTCTGTGCACTTTTATGTTTAGAGATATCTGATGAAGATAAAATCATTTATTTTAAAGCTAAGGTTGTACTACACTTCCATTGTGAAAGCTTCACCCGGAATGTGACTGCTATCTTAATAATCTTAATGCCATGTTTTGTATACTAAGACATAGTTTTAAGGCATTTTTCTCCTATGTTATAGTGTAAATTTTGTTTTCATATTCTAAAATCTTTTCTTTTTGCCTTTGCATGTGTAGTGGCATATTTCACTGCCACTCTTGCACAATATTGGTTAAAACTTTTGAACACATTCCACAATATAGCTTGCTTGAAATATTATTGGTAAAATGTTTTTAAAATCAAAATTAATTACTGATTTGATATGGAAAAATCACTTAAAATAAATATTGTCATTCTTTGAAAATTCAGATACGTGGGAGACTGACAGAGTAATGGAAGGGGATCAAAGAAAAAGAGGAGGGGAGGGGAGCAAATAGTACTGGGAACTAAAATATGAATTTCTAAATATGTCAGTACAAACCCCACTATTGTGTATAACTATAATGCACTAAAAATTCACATATGTAGAATTTCATTAACATTTGAATGTATGATCTAATTTGTCATATGTCTTGAATGCATACATACCTTCATTGCTTGCCTTCATTATTTCCAAAATCAAATGTATATGTATAATCTTTTGTTAAATATGGAGAAATCCCCAAATAGGAAAACTGCTCTTTTGCAAATATGATCTTTTGGAGTTTTGATGAGTTTATCTCTGCATGTTAAGTGATATGAAACTTTCTAAATTGGTCTGACTGGGTTTGAATGTTTGGCACAACTGAACTAAGAAATCCAGGGAAGGAAAGGAATAC
This sequence comes from Glaucomys volans, assembly GCA_020662805.1. NCBI lineage: Eukaryota > Metazoa > Chordata > Mammalia > Rodentia > Sciuridae > Glaucomys > Glaucomys volans. The sequence goes on along the minus strand of JAJEJO010001158.1, from coordinate 141,170 downwards.
ATTAACTTTTCACACTGTCCTTCTAAGCTTCTAGATACTTCAACGCAGTATGCAAAGAACAAAAGATGATATCTTGTTGCATACCATACATGACATTACAGAGAATATTAAAATGTCAAAAACAACATTTCATTTTAATGGTGTTGAAATTTTTTGGATTTGTAGACAAAATATTTCTTTTCAAAAGATGAAAATTCTATTTTTGTATTTTATCAAATTATATTTGGTTACCAAACTATATTGTCCTCCTCAAAAAAAATTACAAATAACACCATTGTGTTCTCAAACTAATTTTCAATTTGGTTATGAACTACATATTTTCTCATATTTTATTTATTATTATACTAATTTCTTAAGGGCTTAAATTATTTAAATTGGAATTTATTTATGTATTTAAAATGAAATTTATAAAGCAAATTATGTCAGGTGAAATTTAAAAACTCAATAATGTAGTACCACAGAAGACCACAGTTGTGGGACAAATCAGTAATAATTTAAGCAATGAACAGAAACTCTAAGTAGTTGCTTTTTTACAAGCTTATATGTTAAGACTATTGCTTGTTATCACAGAATTTCAAAAATATGTTCAGTTTTCTTAAAATATAATTATGTCATGCCATATTTTACAATTATTATATGTATAATCACACATGGATGATCACAAACTGACAAAACAGGACAGATCTTAAAATCGAGCAGTTTTTTTTTTAAAGTATAGGATTCCATATGGATCAAATATTATAAATCTAAAACTTAGTGCATTTAGTATTTAATATACTGAAAACAAAATAGTTTACTAAGAATAATACCAACTTCATGTATGGAAGACCACCATAATATTCACACTTATGATTTTTTTTCTGTGTTTGAAGTTTATAGATTTTATATGACAATTTTGTTAAGTGCTTAGGTATCGCCATCTTATGGTTAGCTACTTGAAAGTCAATTTTATTTTTAAATTAAAAAAAAATGACCAAGCATCTATGTTCATGATTAACTTAATTTCAGTGTGTACATACTTCCTTTTATGTCATTTAATACATCAGAAAATTAGCAAAATTAATATTTTCTTCCGCAAAGGAAGGCAATTCACTGCTAATTAATTATTTCTATTTTTGTGTAGACAATATTGATTTTTCTCTTAGGAAAATTATTTCAATTATTTTTTCTTAATTAAAGTCTGATTAACAAGTTTCCAGTTCCTTGTAGAAAAACTCATGGGTATATCACTTTGCCTATATTACGAGCTGTCAATTAATTTCCTTTGTAATGAGTATTTGAGTTTTAGGCAATATGCCAAATCACCATTCAATAAGTAAAATTTTGTAAACAGAAAACTTGTAGGAATTTGTTTATTGTTCAGTTTCATAGGGGAAAGGCTATTGCTGGGCAGGAAATTCCTGACGGTGGCTGCTAGATGGCATCTCTGTGCTTTTAAACTGAAGGTATTGAGTTCAGTAATGACCTTGATAGTAAGAGAGTGGACTCCTTTTTCCTTTTACAAGATTTTCAGCAGGTTGTTATCTGAACATTGTAACTAAACAGTAATTCCTGAGAATCAGCCTTGAATTTCTCTGCTCTGCAGAGCCGAACTATGAAAAAAGGAGGATGTAAACACGGCTGCGCAGCTTTCAATCAGAACACATACTCTGGAGTCAGACACTTAGGGAACAGTTATAAAGAGGTGACATGGACATACGCACCTATTGTAGTGACTGCTGGACATTAAAATAATCATGGTCGTGTGATAAAAGTATTGCAAAATGCCTTACCAGGGGACTTATGCTAGGTTGAGGAAGTATTTACTATCTTCTCACCTAGAAATACATTAAACTTCTCACCATGATACTCGCTCACACCACAGACATAAAATATAACAATGATTCAGCAATAATCTCCAACACCAAACTGCTTTTGCTGTCTAAACCAACCTAGCCAATTAGGACTCTTGCCTTAAATAAGAAAATTGCTAAAAAAAAAATCATATAAACACGATGGAAAGTAGGATAATATTAACAATTGTGTTGTTAAGTGTTTCATAATGCAATACAACACCATAAATGTCTTCATTGTTTGGTATTGCTTAAGACAATAATAAAAGATTTAAGTTGCCTAGAGGCAACTTTTGTACATAAATCTTGTTAAAGTTCCTTCTCTTAAATGAAATTGAGAAAAAAAAAAAAAAAGATAGCGGGGGAGATATTGAGATTACTCCAATTTGTTTTGAAATCCACCTTAAAACTCTATTTTCCCCTGAATCTCTTGTGTGCTTGAGACATTTTTTCCAGGACAGGATCAACTCAAATTAGAACAGAGAATGTGGATCAATGGCATTTAGCAAGGACCTATAATTATGCACAGGTAAACACCGATATGATAAAAACTGGAGAGATCAAGGTAGCCCTTCTATGTTTCAAAAGAGCACACAGCTCCTGCTCTCATTTTATCTCAGCCTCCTTAACCTAATTAAACTTTTATTTTGGAAAAAGTAAATAGTTTTTCTCATTCTTTCCCCAGGCAAGTCGAAAATGTTAAAATGGTGGGTTTCCTTCCTTCGTCTTCTGGAGTTCTTATTCTCTGTATCTCTGCAACTGACTATTGTGCTGATCAGTGTCTTATTGACACACCAGGCAATATTCAGGGTCTCTCATTTCTAATCCCTACTTTGCAAGTGATAATATACACATCTATATAACTTTGGGGAATCTGTGATCTCAGGACCCCATCCACACAATGAGGAGTCTAGATCATCTAAAACTTCTTTATTAAACCCTAGAATGACTTTGTTTAATAATATTTGATCATTAATCAAAAACAAATGAATTCTTTGGTGAAATATGCTTAGTAAGATCATAGATAAGAGATTTGAGGATGAACCTCCTAAATATCATGAAATTGCATTACTTATGTTTGGCATTCAGAGCCTGAAATTTCCTACTTCCTACTCTTATTGTCTCCTATATTCACATGCTTGATACATATGCTCAAGCTTCTATCCATTCACCTACCAAACTTTGCTCCCTAAAAAATTATTTATCAATCTGGTTCTGAAAGCCAACATTTTCTATATCAGTTATAAGTCTGTTAATTACTGAAAAGTTCTCCAGTGAAAAGTAAAGCAAAAATTTATTTCCCATATTGAAGGATTTGCTGGGTAGTCTGAAGAGATGTGGGAGGTGCTTAGAAGGGCTACTTATAAAAGGCAGTGCATATTCTTTCATGGACTATTCATAAGCAAGCACATCCTTGAAGATTTTTTTTTAGAATTAAAATTATTAGAAAACCCTCCATTTTTGTGCTAAGAAAATGAGACTGGGTAAAGCTGCAACCTAGAAAGTATTGAACCCAGGGGCATTTTACCACTGAGCAAAATTTCCAGTCCTTCCTATGTTCTATTTAGAGACAGGGTCTTGCTAAGCTGCTTAGGGCCTCCCTAAGTTGCTGAGGGAGGCTGGCTTTGAACTCTTGATCCTTCTGCCTCAGCCTCCGGAGCCACAGGAATTCCAGGCATGCGCTTGAACTATTAATTAACCATAATTTTGTTTAAAAATAAAACCCAATTGGCTGTAGATAAACTAATAAAGAAAATATAAAATCAAAATGATGTCTCAGTAGGTAAAGTGAGATTACAGTGAGCCATTGGGGTTATCTGTGCAAGTATGCATAGGTGAATGAAATTATTTCCTTGTGGCATTAAAGTATTAAGGTAATATCAAAAGTATTGAAGCACTCACTGCCTAGTTTAAGTCTAAAATATGATGTTCAAATAGCGGTCCTTAAACATTTTAGTCTAAATTTGGTCCTCAATTTGCTCAATCTGTGGCACTTACCAATTAAAATTTCAAAGTATTTTTTTATAAAATTAACTCCATGATGACATTTTTTAAATACAGTTTTTAAAATTGTATGCATGAACTAGTGAAAAAGCAGAGGCTTTCAACTTGTCTTTAAGTCCTAACAGTACAACTTTTCAATAGTAACCTATCTGAAGCTCTATTTTCATAACTAAAGAATAGTATAATGGGAAAATAATTATTGATAATATTAATATATGTGAAAATGTATTTTAAACCATGAAGTTACATGCAGATATTTCACTTACATAAATCAACCTATACCCAAATCCAAAGCCTTTGTATAGTACATATTAAAGATACATAATAATAAAGAGTGCTTCTCATGCTAACTCTCTCTTGCTGTTACATCTCTCAGCTTTCAGAAAAATGAATGTCACATAAACTTATTAGCAGAGTCTCTCAGAACCAGCCTATAATTTTGGTCAAAACTCTGGTTTAAATTTTTTACCTTAAAATGTATGCCATACCTATATCCAATGGGGCACTTCTTAGAAATCTCTTAAGTAAAAATGAAAGACCAAAGTATAAGTTTCCATAATATCAAAGTTAAACCACACCAAGAAAAAAAAGAGTTTTTAGACTAATCATAGACAATCACAGAGGGTATGATACATTTAGCAAAATAATTTACCAAGAGATAAAACTGCTTTTCTGCCCAGTGTACAAATTATGGGCTTTTGTGTCTTTCAATGTATGCCAATTATAAGGTAGTTTAAATTCTTGTGGGAATTCAAATATAATCTTTAAGATAGAAGGTAAGAAAATGGATTTTCTCAAGTCTCAAAATGTTCAAGGCAAAGAGTCATAGAGGAAGGACCACATTTAGGATTATAGTTTCTTTACTCTTTATTTCTTGGAATGTTCTCCCTCAGTCCCTTTGCTTATACCTGTCTTTCTGCTCTCAACAGAAACTTCTAGAAAGCCTTTGATATGACCTTGACCTGAGGTGTATTACCCACAGTAATACCACTTCTGCTGATGTTGGTCATTCAATAACAAATTGACCCGAGTAACTCAAGAGTTGATTCTTTTCCCAATTCAACCCTTATCGATAATATGAAGGGTAAAAGACATGTTATTAACTATCTAAAACCCCTCAGATAGACCCTATTCATGAGTGACTAATATGTTAAAAATGTATAAGCTCAAAAATACTTGTACACCAAACCATAATGATTTTGATTTATCTCTGTTACTTGCTATAAGAGGTTACAGATTATTTTGGGGTATCTGAGAGAAAGAAATAACTTAAGACCAACTCTATAGTGCCATGTAGCTTTAAGAACACTAATAATAATATTAAAATGTACTTGAAGTAATCTTTAAAAGTTTCCTAAGAATATTTATCTTTTTTTTACTTTAAAAACAAAGTATTATAAAACATGTATTACAGAGCTATGCCTTCTGTCATTTCCATACCAAACTTTCAGAAGAATAAAAATAAGTTTAAGGAGAAGAACACAGATGCTGTTGTATTCATGGTTTTACCTCTCCCTGGAAAGTGCTCTCTCTTTTTTGCCCATATGTTAAATTTTTACCTATATTTTAAAATGAAATTCAAGTATCACTTCTTCCTTAAAACTTTCCCTGACACTTCTTGAACTCCAAGAAAAGCCAATCTTAATGAACCTAGAATTCCAATAAGAAAAGAATCAGGCACTAATTATTTTTGCATCTATAGCAACCGATACTTTCCAATCCCTCTTTTTTGAAAAGAAAAAAAAAGATATTTATAGTACACTTACTACTTTCTTTTTTAATTGGTGCTTTTTTTGTTGTATCTTCCCTGCTAAATCATAAAGTTTTATCGCATTGTGTATCTCCCTTGCTAACTTCTAAGGGCAGACTTTGTGTCTTGGTCATTATCTTGTCCTTTTCTATATAAAACTAGCACAACACTTTATTCTTTGGATAAAATATTTAATAAATATTTGATGAATAACAAATAAAGAAAAAAACAAATAGGTCAATGAACACTTAGAAATCTTTCAATCCTGGGATAAATGATGTATGACTATAATCTCTTTTTTAATCCAGTCTTCCAACAGACTAGATATTAGGGACAGAGAAATTACGTTGATTTTAAGAACTGATTTCCAAGGGCTCAAAACTTTTATATCAGATTATTTATCTTGACTAATGTGAAAAAAATTTTCTTTTTAAAAATTTGCATTAATCTTTTGCCCCCAGCACCATTCTTTGGGCTATTTTTGATTTGTGGTAGTGCTCTGGCATTAAACACCCTAAAATACTCCCATGAATGACTTAATATTTCATGAATTTCAGTGTCAAGTTAGTCTATTCTGTTTCTTGGCTACTATATCTACTTATTACAAAGTGTTTGTTTACTGACATGGATTTTTAAGTCTAAACATTTTAAAAATATGCAAGTATAGTTTTTACTACCTTTATTTTATGTAATGTCTTAGCTTCATTGGGTAAATCTGTGTACTATCTATACTTTTCCATCTCTCTTTAAGAATTGAGTTATTTCTTTAAGGATCTAAAGTATTTTGTTGAAAGTCTTATCTTGCTCCACATTCTTATAATGGTGCCACATAAATATAGACAATATTGCTTTAGTATTTCTATGGCATTACTATTTGAGCATAACATCACCAAAGGTAGGTACATTAACCTAAATTATAATTTCTAAATATTATCAGAGATTTAAATTTTTATAATTAACTTGGTAGGTTAAAGCTCTGAAAAGAAATGTCAGTAATAAAATTGTTTAAACAGTACAAATAAACAACTAACTACATAACCCCAAGGGGTGGGCATAAATTGAATCAACAATCCTTTTAATTTTTCCAACTAAGATGAAGATGATTAAGAAACATTATCCCATGATGGTTTAAATAGCATTACTAGAGAGACCAATTCCAGATGGCAGGATTTCTTCAAATAGAGAATCAGGATTGGAAATGTTGATTCACTGACACCAAAATGTCACCAGTGAAATATTGCCTTACAAAAGACACCACCACTTCTGGGAATGATCTATGTCCATGACTGTGGAGGGAACTGCTTATACTGGAATTAGTATCAATGGTGAGACTTTTTTACATCAATATGTTTAGTGACATACTAATTACCTCTTACTACATATTATTATAGTTCAAAACAAACAAATATTTTCTGGCTCAAGACTCACTGGAAATTTTATTATATTTATTATTTATATAGTGCTACATGTATGTTCTCTTCACAAGTTGAATGCTAAACAAAGAATAAAATAACTCTACTGATTGTCCTGTACCTTAAAGCACTGAAGGGATAAGCAGAAAAACATGTGTAGAGAGTTACAGAGCTCATAACAAGGTGTAGCTATTGTGATTTATTGGATCAAAACTAGGCAGAAGATATTTAAGAAGAAGGAATCAAGTGAATGGAATAAATTAATTCTTTATTGATGGTACCCTTCATTTGTGTCAAAACACAGTGACTTCCATGTCAGTCAAAGAAAGAAAAGACTTGAAGTCTAAATATTTTTTATAAACAAAAATAAGACTCTACAAAGTGATACGATTATAAATTAGTGTATGTGTAGGATGAAGGTAAAAAATCAAATACAGTTAAAAGAAAGAGGAGTTGAGGGAAGGTATTTGTTTATATATTGGGGGGTTTGTAGCTCTTACTCAGAGTGTATATTCTTGCTTATATGTAACATTTCAATTAGGTTTATTGCCCTCTGCCAACACTATCCACCCACACACGCACACACACACACACACACAATGATTGCATTAATTAATTAACTGTTAGCACTCACATTTGAAATAAAGTCTCCACAGTTAAACTAATCTTTATTATTTTCAGTAAGAAGAAATAGAAGGGAGAAAAAAGCAAGAAAACATTGTTAAACTCCTTTTCCTTTCCTTTTTTGCATCTTAATTTGCAGAGAGAAAAGCAATAGAAACTTGATTGCATTTTGTATATTTGTACAAAATCATATTGAAAAAGACAGTTTTTTCTCTCTCAAGAGAGTCAACCTAAATAATATTGATTTAGCATATAAAATGAAAATAATGGAAGAAAGAAACCATATCAAGTAAGAGAATATCATACAGTAAGTAGGAAATTGGAAATTTCCTCGTATTGTTGTAGAGAAAGTACAAGCTTAAGAGTTAGGAAGGCTGGAACCTCGTATCAGATCTGCATCTAATGGTATGACTTTGAGTACCTCACTAAAGTTGGTGTTTTTAATTCCTCATGTACAAAAGGAGCATTTTAAGCCACCAAATGCTCTTTTGTTTATGGTGAATCATCGTAAAATTGTGTAAATTTATTTCTCAAAATGTAGTTCATTAACCATTTCTCCATTTTCTTCTGCTCATAACTTCTCAAATTTTAAGTTAAAGGTAAAAGTCTAGACTTATTTTATTTTGTGGAAAATCAAAATCAATGTCACTGATACTTGCAATTTGATTACATATGTATGCTTACACACATACACAAATCTCAAACATTATATTATGTTTAACTTTTTTCTGCATTCTTCCCTTTTTTAACTTTTGAAATTTAATTGAAAGGTACACTAGTACGCAGAATCATGTTTCTAGTGTTTTTATTTTACCAACTTCAAAACAAAAGAAACTGTTGGAGTTATAAACAAATAGGCCATCTAATAAAATTCTGGGAAAAATTATCTCTATAACATAACTGATGAATGCTTATCTAGCTTCTTTCTACCTGTTTCTGATATTAGGAAGTGGGAATAATCAAAGGATTTAATTTATTTTTAATCAGAAATAATTATTAAACAGTGTTTTTGTAAGGTGAGGCATATCTTTCAATGCTATTTTCTACTATTATAATTCTTCTCTTGGCTAACTCTAATTTTTAAAAATTTTTTGACTTTGGTTGAAAAAATATTCTCCCAGACTTGTCTGTATTCTAATTCCCCAAACCCATACATACATATTACCTTAGACAACCAAAGATGTGGCTAAATTAAAGACCCTAAGAAGATAATGGATTTTCTTGGTGGGTTGATTAATCAAAATGGTTCTGATAAGAAATGATAAGATACAGCATTAGAAAATGAATACATAGACTTACATGTATTATCAATAATTAGTAATTATACTAGTAATTGTATTAGTCAGCTTTCCATTACTGTAAAAAGTTACCTGAGATAATCAAGTTATAAAGAGGAAAGGTTTATTTTGGTTCATAGTTTAGAAGTTGCAGTCTTTTGGTCCTGCTGTTCTTCGGCCTATGGCAAAGAAGCACATCATGGCAGAAGTACTTGATGAAGTATAGCTGCTCACCTCATGGCCAAGATATGAAAAAGAGAAGAAGAGACTAGGGTGGCATGATTGCCTTTAGGGACACATTGGCAGTAACCTTTCACTGTGGTCACTCTGAAAGGCTTCCACCACCCCACAATAGCATCAAGCAGTGGACCAAGCTATTAATGAATGTGCCTTTGGGGAACATTCAAGATTCAAACTATAGAATAATTGATGTATAAAAAACAAAATGTAATCTTCTAAATAATGCTATAGAACATCCTTATAAGATTAAGAAGATCATAGATGTGAAATTATAGTATAGGCTAAAAATTGTTTGGAAGCTAGATAATATAGAAATTAAAATTCTGCTTCTCAAATAAGATCTTAATTAGATCACACATAAATGTAATTGAAGTACATGATAGGTTTGTTTCCCCTAGTTGACATTTATAGCATGCAATTGAAATTTTTTTTTCTGTTGTTAAGAAAAAGTCTGTCCCCTAGGATCTCATTTACAATCTAAGAATTAAGTTATTGTCATCTCATTTTTTTTTTTTGCTACTATAGGATTTTTAAAAGCACTTGATTTATATTGTTTACATTGGTTTTGAAATCTCCCTTCTTTAGCAGTAAAAAGACAAATAAATAAATAGTTGGCCTATTATTCAGTACAATGACTACTACTTATTCTTCTCTTTCTTCATTTCCATCAGTCAATATTTGATTTACCAAAGGCATTTGCCAAGTCTTAAGATGAAAGTAATTTTGTTTAGAGAACTAATATATGTGTTAGGCACAGTTGAGCACTCCATGACTACTCACTGATATTTCACAAAATAGAAACAGGAGTCCCCTTTAATATGAAGTTGAGGGGGGAAAATGTGCTGTTAGTTTGCTTATTTAGACTCAAATAATATGATTTTCATTTTTAGCTTTAAGAAAACACATAAAGTACAGAAAACAATTAGTCTAGAAATAAATGATTTGAATTATAACATGGGGTAGAGTAGACCATGGATATTCATGGTGTCATCATTTTTCAAACAAATAGTCATGACTGTTACTAGTCTAGAAGTTAGAAATAAATAGTTTTTTGAAAAGTCATAGCTTCTACCCTCAAAAAGTCCTTCATACTTTCTCCTGGAGGACCCATTGAAGTTTATTGGTGATTGTAATACTATATAGCACTATTTATTAATATGTCTTATGGCAGAGACTTGTATCACATACAGTAGAGGATGGACGGTGGGTATTCATAGCAAAATGGGCATAAGAGAAAATTTCCTGGAGGAAGAATAATTAGACAATGAAGGGAGGAAATGGTATTTTATTCAAAGAAAACCGGATGTATGAAGTCATAGAGATGTAGAACAGCACGTGAAGTACTGAAGAGTTTTATTAATGTGACTGGAGTTATAGTATGCAGATAGAAAACAGAGAGACATTTATGGCATTAAAATGGCAGAGAAATTATACCTAACGAGTACCATACTTGACCTGTACCAAGTTAAAAGTGTTTCTTTTCTTATCTTAACCCAAACAAAATAATAAATCAAATAAACAAGACATAATTTGGTCGTACCATTCCAAGTCTCTAGAGAAACAGAAACAATACATAAATTGTGTGCATATAGATGAGAAAGCCTGAGAGTCAGATACAGAGAAAAAACAAATTTATTAAAAAGCACTGATTCATGTGATTATGGAGGCCAACAAGGCACAAGATCTGCAGCTGGCCACATGGAGACCAGGGGGGAGTTAATGTTGCAGTTCTAGTCCAAAGTCCTGCAGGTTTGAGAACCAGGAACAGACAATGTTTCATTCAATTTTGAAAGCAGGAAAACAGATGTTTAAGCTGAAAAGCAGTTAGAAAGTTAAAAATTCTCTCTTTCTTGACTTTTTTTTTTTATTCTATTAAGGTTTTCAACAGAATGGATGATTTCCTTCCACATTAGGAGGAACAATCTGCTCTTCTTAGTCACCAATTCAAATATTCATCTCACCTGGAAACACCCTGATATACTCAGATTAAGATTTGACCAAATATCTGGACACTCTTATCTCAGTCAAGTGAACACAAAAAATCATTATGTACACAGTAATAATATAAAACATAGTAGCAACATAAAATTTATCTATATAGCTATATTTCTAAATGCCTCCATATTATCTATCTATATTTCTATCTAATCTGTTCATATGTACCTGGCAGGCTAAGTTTATTACCATCTATTTATTTTAATCATAAAAACCAAATTACCTATTCACTTCAAAATCCCTATGATTCCATTGTGACTTCTTAGGTCTGGCTTGTATGTGATAGTTGTAACTGAAAATTCTTTGTGTTGTGTTTTACATCATCACTGCCATGTATGAAAATTATTATGTGACTCAATTATTAAAAGTATTCTAAATCCTTTAGTATCAAATCTATTTTTATGGTGGTTTTCACTAAATAAAGTATCTTCTTTTGTAGCAGGGTATGGTGTCACATGCCTGTATTCTCAGTGACTTAGGAGGATGAGCAGAAGGATCACAAGTTCAAAGCCAGCCTCAGCAAAAGTGAGGCACTAAGCAACTCAATGAGACCCTGTCTCTAGATAAAATACAAAACAAGGCTGGTATGTGTCTCGGTGGCTGAGTTCCCCTGAGTCCAATTCCTAGTACCAAAAATAAAAAGAAAAAAAAAGAAAAAGAAAAAAGACACTTCTATTGTATTTTATCTGGTTACAAGATGTTTTTGCCTTGGTTTAAGAGCCTTCCATTTGACATTAAAAATTATTCAGGCAATATGTTGATTTCAGATCCTATTGACCAATATTTTTAATGATTCCAAGTTTTTCTTAGGCTAAGAGAAATCTATTTCTTTTGCCTTTCTTTTTTCCCTTCCTTTTCTTCCCTTTGTTCATTATTTACTTTTTTATCCAATTCATTTAAAAATACAAAATTCCACTATAATGTTAAAATTTAATTCAAAAGTTCAATGCACATAAAAATAAGTCTATATGTTATATAAAAACAATACCAAAATTACTTGGGGAAGGCTGCAGTAAAAGCTTGGAGTCAATTGCCAATGCCATAATTGCATTGCCAGGGACTTAACTGTCACAATGCTTCAATGTTTTTTAGGTTGTCTGCCATGTCCTGGCACTGCTAGGCTTGAAGGATATAGCAGTGATCAACAAGACACAAAGTTCTGCCCTTATAAAGGTTACGGAGTAGTTAAAAACAAACAACAAACAAATGAGAAGATAGATAGGAGATTTTAATACCTTATATGGCAGTATCTAAGAGACAAGTGAGAACCGGTGAGCTGTTGTGTGATAGGGACAAATGATCAGAATTGACCCCACAGTGAATGTGATACTTGAGAAAAGGTATGAAGAAGTTGAGGGAGTATCATATAGCTAACTGGGAGAAAAAAGATCCGAGAGGGAAAAATTAAATTTTTAATAAAGCCAAGAGCAATGTGATATCTTCAAGAAGAGACCAGGAGGCTAGTGAACATCAATTGAAATGAGCAAGAAAGAAACTAACAGGAAGTGAGAACAGTGATGTACAAGAGTGAGATAAGGTCGATCCTGTAGGTAATGTTAAGGATTTTGAGTGAGATGGGAAGATACTATGGGATTTTGGGCACAGATGTAATATGATATGATTTATGTCTGAAAAGGAACATCTTTGCTTCTGTGTGTAGAATTTAATTGTGGTGGGAAGAGAAGAAGTAATGAGACCAGCTGGTGTAAAATAGCCAGGTTAATGTTAATGTTAGCTAACAAAATTTGGTGATGAAGTTAGAAATGAAAGAGAGGCACTATGGAATATCCTCACTTTCTAGCTTGAACAAACAGGAAGGAAATAAGTTTCTTGAGAAGGGAAATAGCACAGGAGATAGGAGTTTGGTTTTGGACATGTATGTTTGAAATGTTTTAGACATCCAAGTGGAATTTTAGTGGAGGAAATTTTTACTTATAGTTCAAGGGAGAAGTCTGGACTGAATATATCAGTTTGGAAATCATCAACACATGGACAGTAGTTAAACCTATGAAACTGGAAGGATCACCAGGAGAAAGTGCCCAAAGACCACACTACAAATATTTAGAGGCAAAAAGCTGGAAAGAAACCTGTCATAGAGCCCAAGACATCCATAAGGTAGGAGGAAAACCACAAGAAGATATATATGCCCTAACAACAACATAAACAAAATGTCTTGAAGAGAATGAGTCATTAAAACTATTAATTTATTACATTTTCCACAGGTGTCAAGTAAAATGAAAATTGAAAATTTATCACTATCTTTAAACATGGAAATCACTGGTGACATTGGTATGTGGTTTAAATAGTACAACCCTTATCCGAAGTTCTTTAAAGAAAGTGTGAGAGAAACAATTAGAGAAAACAGATCAGAACAAAACTTAGGAAGAGTTTTGCTATGAAGGCAAGTAGTGTAGATCTAGAGAATAATATAGTGTCAGACACATGTTTTGTTGATGTCTTAAGGGGGATGAATAACAACATGCAATGTTAATGGAATTAATGTGAGATATTATTTTTTAAATAGAAATACAGAGACTTTCTCTATGGGGCCGGAGAGGAGACAAAATACACTGAAGGAATCATATTGGTAGTTTAGATAAGGGAGTATGAGCACTTGGAAGTTATCTTGGAATTTTTCTCATTTTCTCAGTAAAATAAGCAGCATCTTCAGCAGCTGAGTGTGAGAATGGGCTGTCATCAAAGAGAATAAAAGAATAATGTCCTAAGCCTTGAAATTAGGAACAAGGAGGATGAACAGCTTTTCCGCTGCCAGGCTCAGTGTAGAAGAATGTGCCAAAGTGCTTCAGAGTCCTTTGGGGCAGCTGGGTACTCAAGGGAGAACCAGATTTCAACAAGAGTAAAATGGTGAAAGAAAATTTCAGAGAGCTGAGTAGACATGAGGAAATGCCACTAATGATTGATTGTTGAATTTCTCACATGTTGCACTCTGCATTAAATCAATATCAAAACTTTCATGTATATTGAAAGACAAGTCTTAGTTTTCCCCAGGAGCTAGTTATTTTTTTCACTGATCCTATGAAAAGGTAACCAGCTCAATTCTCTCTTGATGTGGAGACTGTACAAAGCCATAAACTAGTTGGAGGGCATCCAACAGAGATTTTTGTAGAAGGTAGAAAGATGTCTCACTCCTTTTCCTCTCTCTCTGGGTCACATTTAACCTAAAAGGCCACATCACACTCAGGGGAGCACCCATGCACTGAGTCTTTAAGGCTGTATGATGTAAGTAGGAAAGAAGGGCAGAGCTGACAACCTTACTGAAATAACCTTACCTTGAAAATTCCCCCTGAAAATTTTTAAAGCAATATAAGAAAGTTGTGCTGTGGACTGATGTGGATGCTCTGAAGAACAGTAATCCCATAAAGAACTTACTGCCTCCACCCCATCAAATATATAAGAGAATTGGGCTTACTTTCATTTCTCCCATATATCCTAAGACCAAAAATACAATCCAATTTCAACATACTATATTAATGGATATTAATGGAAATGAATTTGAGGTTCATTATATTTAGCAATTTATTTCTGCTCTAGCATATGTCAAAGGAGAGATGGCTCACATATGAATCTTAATTTATTATACAATGTCTTTCTAATTATCCAACAAACATAAAAGAAGAAAAATGTTAAATATAGTTTTCTGTGACTAAAGCAAGGGAAAAAAAGACCCACGTGGCAGTCTTTTCATTTCCTTTGTTATGGGATAAGAGTAGAATGGAGTAAAAGATCTACAGAAGGTAATGCAATATTATTGAACTAAGAATGTGGAAATGGAAAAATTAAAGTGTGTGATTTTGTGTACAAACATATGGTTAGTGTGCAAGAATGAGAATTTGATCTGGCAATTACCATAGAGTAAGACTTCAATCAAAAAACTAGAAAAGGTGAATGGTGAAAATTACAAAAAAAGTTTAAAATGAAGCTCGATTATTTTCCTGTCATATAATAACCCATGTCAATTCTAAAAATTTAGTTTGTTGCCTTAGCAGATGTTTAGGACTCATTGTAAATTAGATGAGACAACTTTCAAATGATCTGATTCATTAAAAAATGGGTGATTTAAATTTATTTTTTCACGTGATTTATATTCTATGTGAACATTGTGTTTATACTAAGAAAGCTGTATCCTTCCTTTCTTGCTTCCTTTCTCCCTTTTATGCAAATAAAATGTCATTTTAACCTCTGTCACATTTGGACCATAGTCCAAATGATGAGAAATTACAATAAATGACATCTTTTTTGAAACTGCAATAAATAACTTGTCTCACTCGAAGCATGTTACTTCTCGCTACATCACACATTTCACAGTAATACAAAGGAGAAAATAATACAATGTTCATGGGACTCCAAGAAGGTTAAATAATATTTTGAAGTTCTGGGTCCACTGACTAGCATTTAGTAATTCCTAAGTAAATAGTAACTTATTTTTCAGTAAGTTAAGGTTCAAAGATATTGCTTGTGCTATATGTGCTGCCAAATCTATAACTGGCATTACTTATTCTGTTCATTTTATATAAAGTTATGTGCCTCAGTCATGTTATGCAAAAAGGACTAAATAAAGGCATAATTTTTGTTCATAAAACTTTTTCATTTCAAGCTCGTGCTAATAATGTTTAATGTTTTTAGATTAGCTTTACTGTTAGTGTTTATATTTAAGGATGAAAAGAGGAAAAAAAACCATGAAGACCCTTTTAATCAGAAAAGAACATACCTATGGGAATAAATCAAGAGCATGAAAATAATTAAGAGAAAAAAAGATGATAACCAATGATTTCCCAAGAGAGTTGACCATGAGGAGTAAAAGGAGGCAAATTTAAATGTTCTGTTTTTATTCACAAATGCTTTCTGATCTCTTGAACATCATATCTGAAAGTTGGACTCACAGGTGAACTCTCAGGTCCTTCCCAGTTCCAAAATGTATTTCAATTTGACAAATCTTTGCTTAGCGTTCGTTCAGTTCAGCTTTCCCACAACTTATGGTTTTAGTTTGTTTAGATTCTCTGTGCTTTTTCTGTACTCAGAACCCATTTGGTACTTATCATAGCAAGTGTTTGAAGAAAACAGACATACAGACATATTTACATTTCAGTGGACTTTGGTTCAGTTACTAAGCAAAGTAGAATATCTCAAAGAACTCACAATAATTGACTTAAAAGGGCCAGAATAGCATATAATCAGTTTCTAGATTATCTAAGAACTTTTCTAATAACAGTGAAAATTTTAGGAATGAGGAAAGGATTAATTGCAATGCCTAAATTAATATGATGTAATTATCAGTCCTTTTAGACTATTCCTTTTTAGTGAAGAATGTTTATTCTATCTCTTGTTCAGTTGTTAAAATGCATAATTTGTATAACTACCATTCTGATGTCCAGAAAGTAATATGTCAATTTTACAATTACCCATTTTTTATTGAAAGCATTGTTAAGAACAATTTATTCAGGGGGGATTTGAGTATATCAATATATCAAACAAGATGTCTATGAGCGAAGGGAATACATACTATAAGGTCCCCCTTCCACACAATGTTCTTCTTCCTAAAGTATTTTTACTATCATGCCAAGTAAATTTATCAGTGGCTATGTCATTTTCAGAACATTAATATGAAGGAAAGAATAGAAAAGCTATCTTTCTTGAAGTCTCTGACGTGGTAAAGCCTTCATTTGTTTTTAAATTTAAGGAATATAGTATATATAAAGAGTATAACATGGTTCAAAACTCATACTATGAAGTTAAATTTTATTTCATGTCCACATAATTGTAGAATCTTGATAAATTATTACCTTCTAGAAGCCTTATTTACATATAAATTTTGGGAAAGTTGAAAACTCTTGTAAGATTGCTGTGAAAAGTATCTGAGATAATATATTTGGCAGTGTCTGCAACACAGCAAGACAAAGACAACTACAAACACTAATACCAATTATAGCCTGATCACTAGTTCTATTACTGGTATTCATGTGTTTCCGTGTATAATTGCCTTTTTGTGGGTTACCAATTATGTAAGCCCTCTCCAGTTGGTGGAAAAGGCGTGGGTATAACTAAAATTCAGCATATCTGTCTAGTCCTGGGCATCTGTCCAGTGACCAGATGGTCACCACAGTCTACCTGGATACAATTGAAGCTCCTGCAGATAATGCCAGGTCAGAGTTCCTTAAGTGGCACTCAAACAAAAGATGGAGTAATTTGAAATCATCTAATTATATATTAGGTACATTTATATTAAAAGACTAATGAAAAAGAGAAACACAAAGTACTAATTACAAATTGATTATGTTGTGTCTTAGCATTTTGGGGACATCTGTACAATAATGCTATGTTCTTTTTCTGTTCTCTCCTTTTTAATTTTTCAAAGAGCTGAAAATGTCTCACTGGAATTTAATGTTTACTTAACTACAACTATGCTCCTATTAATTTGTAGCAAATCTTTAAAAACTTGCTTTTTTTTCTTCCTGTACTTTCCGTCTATCTTTGCTTCTTTTTATGCTTTCTCTCATTTTTACAAATTATTTGTTCAACTCCCTGTGTATGTATATGCAGGACTTCTTCTTTGTGTCCCCTAAATATTCTGTCCTGAAGATAGTATCATCTGTGTCATGAGCTGCATTCTGCTACTCTCCTCTTACTTTGCTATCTTCTTCTGATAGTATAGGTCTGTATGAAAACAACAATTTCTTATGAAACCATATTATTTATTGTGTTGTAAGCATTAATACTAAGTGGGTTACATTTTCTATGGCAGTGGTCACTTGCATTTATAAATGATTTCTGCTAGCTGGAACAAGCTATTTTTATCCTCAAGAAAATATTGATATTTTAACAAAAAGTTCTGGCTGTGAGTCAGAAAGCCACCAAAAATATTATTTCATATACTCTGTAGAGTCCTCTACCAACAGCAAAAATAATTACATATTTCAACAACTGAAAATCTTTGTTTTCATGTTTTTACTATTAATATTTTAATGTTGACAGGATGTTGCTTGTATTTCCACAAAGGTAGAAGTGGAAGTATACAAATAATAATCCTAATTTCATTTTTAAAATGAAAAGCATGTGTGTGATTTAGTTAGGTAATTGCTTTCTATCCTTGGGACTACGTAGGTGTGTTGCTGTGTGTCATATTACTTGTTAATCTAAATGTTATCTGACAATATCCACACCACTGTCCTCAAACAGCAATTGTCTGCCTGGGAGAAACCTGGATGTGTAGTTAATTTCAGATAATGAAAATAATTTGTTTCCTGTTGAGCAGGGATAATTACATGTTTTACTTACATCTGTAAAACACATCCCTCTAAAGAGTATTACTTCATATTGACTTCCTGTTGGTTGAGTGAAAAATAATAATTAACTCATGGGTCATGCTCATGATGGAAGGTGATGGAACAAGAGCTTTTCTAACATTGTCAACAGCAGCATTAACCATACAAACAATAACAAAAACATGAAGTTCTATTGAATCTCCTCTATTGTGAAAGGTAGAATTAAGGACCCTAAAGAACAGCAGCAGTATTATTTTGCTTTTCCTGTTTTTAACTTATCCCTTGTTTTAGAGAACATGGTCCAAGAGCATATCAGGAACAATCTAACTTCAGGAGGACTTCTAGTGTGGACCCAGAAACAAGTAAAACAGTAGATAAAGAGTCAAACAGTGTAGTCTTTGCAAATTATCTGTCAATCAACTGGTCCAGAGCAGAAGCATGAGGAGATTATAGGGTTATGTAGCATAAATCTATCAAAATCAGATTAAAGCAGGGTCTTGCATCAAGAATCCTAACAGCAACAGAGTAATGAATAGGTAGACACTATAGGCTCTTACCATGTGAATAAGGGAATTTACAACGTCTCCACAGAGACTCAAAATTATGAAAGGAGAGCCACAGTTGCAATGTCTAAAACTAAAGAAAAGTGAGAATATGTTGGTACAGTTGAGGAATCTGAAGCCTCACAGTTCTACTTTGGTAACTATACATTATCAAGCTGAGGGATGATACCAGGCTAGATACTGACAGTCCAGTTAGGGTTCCTAAAAATAGTTAGCCATGACTAAATTGATTTAAACCAATAAATTTTGTGTGGAAATACTCAAAACCCTAGAAAACCCATTCACCCACTGTTAAATCATTCGTGTTTAATTTATTCCACAAACCATGAATGAATAAAATGCTAGTCACTGGCAAAGAAACATAAAATGTAGACTCAGTGGTGGGTGGAACTAGCTGAGCAATCGTGGTTAATTTTGTCAAGAGTGTTTGAGTCCTACCATGTTCCAGCCAATAAATTCTTTATTAGTGAAACAGAAGCTCTATGAGATATGGCAGTGAGAAGAGCTGACTCTTGCAGAGTCAAATAAAATCATATATGTGCAACATGAACTGGATCTTGGAACTGAACTGAAAGGCATTAGTCAAGTGAACAAAATCCCTCGGATTGTAGTGGTTTTGTAAGGGTGGATAGCCTAGGCTATGTGATTTCAAAATGTCTTGGAAAACAGTAAAGCAAATCAAGTTCATTTTCCATCTGCTCCTCTTATCAAAAGCTTCAATATCAGAAAATTTCCTCAGAAATATGTAGTGCTCTATATAAAATCCTTCACACTGTGACCTCATCTCTCTTACTAAGCTTCCTTTGCAGTTCGGACTATAGCTCTAGTAAAAGATGTTCCATTCCCAAACATCTATGTCTTTGGAGTACTTTTTTGCCTCATAGTATTTATTTTGCTTAGAAGGCCAATATTTCTACTTTTCAATTCTCAAAGCCTCATGATCATTCGTACTTTCACTCAGCCATTTCTCCCCCTGCATCCCAAGCAGAATTAGCTTTTCCTTCCATGGCCCTTTTGTCTGTTATTGAATATGTCAACTTGATTGAGTTAAGGAATCCTCAGAACATTGGTAGAACATTATTTCTGGATGTGTCTGAGAGGGTGTTTCTGTGGGAGATTTTTAGTATCAATAGACTGAATAAAGAAAATCTACTCTCACCAAAGTGAATGGGAATCATCAGATCCATTGAGGGCTTAAGTGGGACAACATGGTGGAGGAAGGGAAAATTCACTGTCTTTTCTTGAACAGGAATATCTGTCTTTTCTGGTCCTTAGCTATTGGACATTAGAGCTCCTGTTTTTCTTGTAATGTAGGACTTAAAACAATACCCCTTAGGTACTAAGGAGTTTGGTCTCAGAATGAATTATACCACTGGCTTTTCTTGTTCTCCACCTTGCAGATGGCACATCATGGGAGTTACTGGATCTCCAAAATTATGTGAGCCAATTCCCACAGCAAATCTTCTCTCATACATAAATATTCATTTATTACTATTTCTTGTTCTATCATCTTTCTGCATCCTATTGGCTCTGTTTCTCTGGACAATCCTAACTAATAAGTCTCATAGCACTTTCTTTTTATTTCTGCTAAAACCTTTAAACAGTCTAATCTTTTAGTGTCATTTGCACACACGTCTGATTCTCTCATGAACTCAAGACCAGAAATTCAATCCTCTTTATTTTTGCAACTTCCCCAAAGGAGACATGCAGTAGCTACTACTCAATAAGTGGTTACTGAAGGAATCAAAACCAACAGATCTGTAAACTCATTTTTTTGTGCTACATCCCTCAATTTCAATGCAGCATGCAGCTTTCTCTACAAGTGAGAGGAATCTAAGCTTTTGAGTAGAGAGATGGTTTTACAAAACATGTTATAATTGAATGTGTACCTTAAAAGAATAAATTTTAGAAATCCTTGTTTCTTATAGTTACAAACATTTTTTATTGAGGACACAACTGGGAAAAAAAACACCGAAATTCTAGCTGTGAATCCACAATATTGTCTAGGACAATTATCCTCACTGAGCTTCCTGGACTTTCAGGTCTTCATCTGATAATTGAAGGGGCTGGACAGACTCAGTCACTTCCAATGTGCTTTGCTGACCAATATTCTAAGCCTAATCTCAAATTAGTCAGTGAAAGAAAACAAGCATTTGAGCCAGACAATATAATCCACTGGAAAATACTATTGATTAAGTAGCAAAAATAGATGCATTTTTAATATTGAGATCAATGCACTAATTTTCAGTTTTTTGCCATGAACTGTATGAAAAATAGTAGAGCCCACAGCATTATCATAAAGACATTAAGTATTCACAAAGGTGCAATTTCTAACATAAAGTGAGATTTTTTTAATATCCTTCTGGAAATATCACAAGGCTGCTCTCTATTGGAACAGACACTCCGTCAGCCCAGGAAGCAGTAGGTGCCACAGCATCATTAATTTCTCAAAGAAAGTTGAAAGCAGTAAAGTTAAATGTCAGGGACTTGAAAGAATTTGAACAATAAACTCTTAAAAATACTGGTTAACATGATATTCTTCAGTCCCATCCATTTACCTGCAAATGCTATAATTTCATTCTTCTTTAAGACTGAGTAAAAACCACATTTTCTTTATCCATCCATCTGTTGAAGGGCCATCTATTTTGGTTCCATAGTTCAGCTATTGTGAATTAAGCTGCTGTACATTGATGTGGCTGCATGACTATACTGTGCTGTTTTTTAAGTCATTTGGGTATAAACCTAGGAGTGGGACAACTGAGTCAAATGGTGGTTCTATTCCAAGTTTTCTGAGGAATCTCCATACTGTTTTCTAGAGAGGTGGCACCAGTTTGCAGTCCCACCAGCAATGTATGAGTTGTACCCTTTCCCCACATCCTCACCAACACTTATTAATGCTTATATTCTTGATAATTGCCATCCTGACTGGAGTGAGATGAAATCTTGGAGTAATTTTGATTTGCATTTTGCTAATTGCTAAAGATGATGAACATTTTTTCATATTTATTGACTGATTGTATTTCTTCTAAAAAACCAAAGGCTGAATATTTTTTCTGATAAGTGGATGCTGATCCATAATGGGGGGTAGATAGGGAAGAATGAAAAAACTTTGGCTTGTGCAGAGGAAAGTGAGGAGAGGGAAGTGGGTGTGGCAGCAGAAAGGACATGGAATGAGATGGACAGTATTTTTGTATATACCCTACTGATGTGACTTTGCACCATGTACAGCCAGAAGAAGGAAATGTTGTGTTTCATTTGTGTACAATGTGTCAAAATGAATTCTATTGTCATTTATAACTAATTAGAACAAAGTAAAAAAACACAATAAAAAACTTGTGTTAAACTTCTCAACAATGTCAGTGTTTAGACTAAAAAGATACATCACTGTAGAATCTAGATTAAAGAAATATAATAAAAAATAAAATAAAGTTCTTACATAAGTTGAAAAAATACTGTGTCACAGTTATAAATCTGCAGAAAGAAAAATTCAGTTTAAAAATTTATTTAAAAAGTAATAAACTATGAACTGAAAAATTTATTTTCAAAAAAATCTTACAGTCAAGCTTACACATATATTTACATATATATTATAGTTATATATTGCATGTAAATGCATATGATTTATGTGTATTATGTATCCATAAAATTCATAAAACACACCTACATCTTAAGATACTTAGAGCAAAATTAAAGTATGAATCTATTGGCACATAAAGTAATTGAAGGAAAGATATTCCTTTATTTCCCTTTAGAATATGCCCCAAACATCTAACAACTTACTTGATAATGCTAATATGTAGAAAAAATAAATAATCTGACCAAATTGAGATTTTTTTATTAGCTATAGTTCTTGAACTATGTATGGTTAGGTTATGCTACAGACTGGTCTGACTGGGCTTCAAATCACAGCTTTCATATTGAAAACAATACTACATGCTTCAATTAAGTCACATTCATTTCAATTGACCAAGTTTCCTGAATATAAGTTTAGAATTTTTGTGTCACTGTAAGACATTAAAAATGCATTCTGACCTTCCAAGATCTGTTGACCAGTGGGGCTGTTCTCCAGTTTGCAGAAAGAAAATGATTTTATTAAAAGATTTGAAAGTAGAGTTCCAGCATTCTGAAATCTTTACAAATGTTTTCCGAGTAAATTGCAGTTTCACATTGGATAGAAAATAGATGCAGTGAAAAAAGGCCGATGGCCATGTTAAATCTTAAAATAAGAGTTATCCCAAATCCCTCCTTTGCCCTAAAACCACATCCACACAATCACCAATTCCTACATTTGCACGATTAATCTGACTTAAATCTGTACTTCCTCTACAATTTTTTGTTGTTGTTGTTTGCTACTGCTCTGGAATGGAATAATTAATGTGCAGACCAGAATAATTAATGCCTACTTGTCTCCTGTACTATATTTTCAAAGTACAAATTGTCTTCAACTTTCAATAGTTCATTTTAGGCTCTTTTCAATTTACAATGGTATGAAAGGAATATGCATTCAGTTTAAGCCAAAAATTCAAATTTTGAATTTTGATCTTTTTCTGGGACTAGCAAGATGCAGCCTGATACTCCCTAGTGACACCAGGAGTGATAGCAAGCCACAGTTCCCAGTCAACTATGCAACACCGTCCCAGCAACCTCTATGGTGTGCTGTGTTGTTAAGCTATGATATTTGGTAGGTTAGGTGTATAATGGTATTTTCAACTTAACAGTGGGTTTTTATATAATTCCATCCTAAGCCAGGTAGCATCTATACATTGTCACCACTGCTGTCAGCATAATCTTTCCAACAATGACTAAAGATGCAATTATTTCAGAATCAGAAATCTTCAGAACATTTACACTATCTCAGAACAAAATCTAAACTCCTTTATGTGGCTTATAAAGGCCTTCATAAACTATGTAAATTGTTCATCTCTCATCATTCAGCCTCCCCACCCTTTAAACCCAACAATAATATGTTTTAAAATTTAAAACATGACTTTTTTATCCTGTACCTTGTATCACATGCACACTATTCCTGATGATGGGAATATCCTCCTCTCTATTTTTCTGCCTTGCCAACTCCCATCCATGTTTCAGCTCAAACTGTTCCTCTTGTGTGAAGCTTATTCTAGCAGAAAACTTGGGGGAGAGGGTATACTTTCTTCCTTTGTATTTGGGGAAATCATTGCAAAAGCTAGTTTTATTATGATTTTTCTAATTATCTTTATGTTGGTCTTCCTGCTCGAATGTGAGGATCTTAAAGACGAGTTTCAGAGCTCTGTCTCATTATTTATGTCCACAGAATCAAACAGAATGCCTGACAGGAATTAGGGATTCAGTAAATATTTGCTAAAGAAGAAAGGAAGGCAGAGAGAAAAGAAGAGGGAAGTGTGAAAAGAAAGAAGGGAAAGATGGACAGGAGAGAAAAATAAAGCAAAGCAATTTTTTAGCAGAGTGTAGTGTTTAGACAAACCACTTTGTCTAAAATCACTTATTCCTAGCCCCTATCTCAAATATTTTTATAGAGATATCTGTAATGAATACTAATAAAAATCTTAAAATTAAAGAAAGTGTTATCACAAAATGGCAATGCAAACTCAAGAGTGCATGAGGGGACATAAAAGGATCTCATGTGGCAGTTTATTGTTGCCAAATGTCCCCACTGACTTGCTGGTGGGGTAAGAAGCTCTTATTTTTATTTAAATCTCTATTCAGAAATACCTCTTCTTTTACTCCAGCTCCAGTACCTTCTCAGCCCTGACTCACCATCATTCTGATATTGACTTCCCTTTTACCAATATCTGCACAGACATTTCATAGTAATAGAACAAAGAAAAAGCAGCCCACAGAGGAAAAACAATAAGAAGGTAAATCCAGAAAAGATTTGTGTTCAAGGATGGTATCACAAATTGCTAGTCCTAGAAGTAGAAAATTCCATCTAGTATGTCAGAATTGGCTGCATGTTATTAAAGTCTAAATAACTCAGTAAGAAATGGATCATTTAAATGAAGGGGGGAGCCTGTGAACTTGAGCCTAATCATTCTATAAACCTTTACTGAGTACCTCCTTGTGTAAGTCACCAGGCATTGTCCCTACGTGGGAATGAAAAGAAACATAAAACATGGTTTAGCTAGTTTACAGTCCAGCTAAGCAAAATAAGAATACAAATGGGCTGGCCATGGCAAATGCTGGTCCCTCTTGCCTGCTAATGCTATTGCCAGAAGAACATTTGAAAGGCTCAGAGAATCTATAAACTTTAAAGTTGACACAGGAGAGGCAACAAATAGGCAGGGAGGGCTCAGAGGAGCATTGGAAAGCAGGAGGGTTCCCATGCTTAGCTCTGGTCTCTGTGCTTCCTGATTTCTCTTAATGGTCTTGGTATCCTTATTAAAATTCTATTAATCAAAAAATGCTTGATAAATCATCATCCTTCAAAAACTATATCCATCTCTGATAATGTTAAGGAGCTATTGCTTTTTCATCACACATTGGTGGAGTTTACTCAATCATTTGACATTCTTCACTCTAGGCTGAAGTAATAGCAATTGAGCCCATTTGATGTAGTGGAAGTAGCTAATTTGTGGGGAATATAAGAACTTAATAGTGGGGCAAGAGTTAGTCTTACTTTGCTTTTTTTAAGTAAGTGGTCTTAAAACAGCAGGAGTATATGAAATTCCTGTGGGATATATGTGGAGATGTGGAAGGGGTTCTAAAACTACCTCCCCCTTAAAAAAATAAGAGAGAGAGGAAATCCTCTTTCGTCTCATTAGTCTTCTTCTACTCAATGACACCCTACTCCTAAGATCCAGAATTGAAGTTAGCACTACACATTATCTATGCTATGGGTTAAATATAACATTACTTATATGGGTAACATTACTGGGTAACATTACTTATATGAAAACTGTTCTTTGAATTCCAAGCAACTGACTTGGAAATATCTTGAAACATAATTCTTTATGATATGGAGTTTTTCTCTGTATCAGCAACATAATTGTAAATAGAATATCATACACCCATTCAAACCTATAACTATGAATTCATGGGTATAGAGATTTCTACATATGTAAAATTGCACAAAGCCATATTCCATCCTTTCTAGTACACAAACTCATCATGACAAGGCAGAATGATGAGCCACACATTTTTTTGACTTTGTCATTTTGTTGAAACCAAGGCTTCTTGGAACTACTGATAAATGAGCAAAATAAGGGACTGGGGTATAACTCAGTAGTAGACATGCTTAGCATGAGCAAGGCCTGGGGTTCCATTCACCGTACCACTACCAACAAAAATGAACAAATAAACCAACTACCTAGTTGGCTTCCTGAAACTTGAAATACCAAGAGAAGGTTAAGGGCTCTCTCAATATGCTCACTTCAAAATCAACAGGCAACCAAGTTTTAGTAAAAAGAATGTGATCAAAGGTGAGAGAATAAGAGCAGATCCTGGAATCCAAAGAATGTATGCCACAAACACCTACCTGAGCTCTTCTAAAGGACAAAAAGTTAGAATTATGTCATTCCTGTTACTCAAGACCTATCAGGATAAATAAACCATCTAAGGTAGGGAGAGACCTGTACTTTCATTAGTTCACCTGTTTACAAAACATACCCAGACCACTCTTCCTGCTGAGAAGCAATCCCATTCCTTGGTATGTCCCTAAAATGCCCGGTGTGCACTCTTGTCTTTCATTTTCCTTCCATCACTGATTAGAATGTAAATGAGAAGACACAATCTTAAGCAGCCATTTCAGATCCCAGGAGAAAGTGATGCAGAAGTTGTCAGCAGAGCCCTCTGTCACTGACACTCAACAACTGGTTTTTGGCTGCTGTATAAGGGAGAAATAAACAATATTTTTGCTTAAATAATTGTTTAAAAATTACTTTTTATCTTTTTGCTACAACAGCTTAAGTCATATTCCAGCAAAGGAAAATAGAAGGCAAATAATGCTCTAGCAGTAATGGTTATGGGTATTTGCTTTTTTGTTTGTTTGCTTGTTTTTGGTACCAAGGATTGAGCCCAGGGGTGTTTAACCACTAAGTCACATCCTCAGCCCTTTCTATTTTCTGTTTTGAGAAAGGGCCTTGCTAAGTTGTTTAGGGCCTCACTAAGTTGCTGAAACTGGCTTCAAACTTGCAATCTTTCTGCTTCAGCCTCCCGAGTCAGTGGGATTACAGGCATGCACCACCACGCTCAACTATTTTGGGGTATTTGTAAAAATGAAATGAGAAACTGTCAGAATTTTAAATAAAGAAGATATTTAGGATAACTCAGAGACGTAAACAAAACATTCAAAACAGTGAGTAGTTTGAATAAGGTGATTATTGAAGTCCTGGGTGTGCATTAGATCGCAAAAGAGGTGGTATGGAGGACAAAAAGATGAAGGAAGATGTACAGCCTGGAGGAGTTCCAAATGTGAACAGCAGCTGGTGGAGGTTAATGAACACATGGCAAAGAAAACATAGCCAGAGAGGTAGAGAAATAAAAAGCCACCATATTTGCCCACGTTTTCACAGTA
Source organism: Glaucomys volans (assembly GCA_020662805.1). Taxonomy (NCBI): domain Eukaryota; kingdom Metazoa; phylum Chordata; class Mammalia; order Rodentia; family Sciuridae; genus Glaucomys; species Glaucomys volans. Next base: position 113,681 of record JAJEJO010001158.1, on the reverse strand, counting down.
TATATCCAAAATATTTCACTTTGGGGAATTTTTATTTTACTTATTTTTGCATGGGAAGTATCAGGTATATGAAATGTATTAAACTCAAAGTTAACAATAAAAAAGAAAGGCATTAGGAGTATCCATAGACTCCTCAAATTTCATAAACTCACCTTCCATAACTAAGCTCCCCCTTCAGTACATTAACTGGAAATAAGAGAAGACCAAGCCAACATCTTACTAAAGACCTCCAGATGCTTTAAGTATAAAATAGAATGTCAGGACTACTCTGTTCCCTTGCTCTCATTGGTTTTCTGTCATCTTGTACATATCCCCACACAAATCAGCATATCCCATGAAAGATATTTCTGCATAAGCTAAGCCTTTACCTTCTAGAAAGTGTATACCTATCAATAACAATACTGAAAAGGCACAAATGTCAAATTGAAACAAGGAATTTTAATGAAGAATTCATTTACCAAAGTAGGAGAAGGTTAAGGAAAATCAACAAGGAGTACAGTAACTGGGGCAAGCAGCAGAGAGAGCAAGTATTACCCCCAGGCCACAGGGAGAAGAGGAGTTGATATCCTCCTGCCCTGAGGCAGCTACCTGTAAGAAATGCTCACCCAAAGTAGACTGCGACCTTCAGTAAAGATGCAGACAAAAAGTCAAGGGGACAGGGACTTTATTTTCCTCCTGCCTTTGATGTTGTGTCATTTGAAATGATGATGAAATAAATCGGACGTATGAACAATATCTTAGCTTTTCCACAGAATGAGACATTTATGGTTCTTGGTTTGAAATCCAATGGCTCTCAACTCTGCGTAAAGACATAGGACATCTGGGCTTGTATGTGTCTGCCAGATGGTGTGGGATGCTCAGAGATCTGGATAGCTAATTTTACACAATAACTGCTTCTAATAGGAGTTTTATATTGAAACCTCTGACATACTTTTACCAGCAGTGGCATTGCCAAGTCCAGCTATAATAAATGTGCATGATTTGATAGTTAATTCTCCAGAAATGTAACTTTTTTTTTTCCTTTGAAATCTTTTCTTGTTGGTAGTCCACTTTTTAAAAATATTTACCTTTTCTTTTGAATCTTTCTGCCCCAAAGAGGCGCCTCCTATTACCCTGGGTGTGTACATACTCTTGTGCATTCATTCAGGGAATTTGTAGATACTTTTGGCTACAAATAACAAAAACACTGTTTCTTGAGGACTGAGGAAACTCCAACTACTACTCTATTTTCCTTGGGTCCTTTAGTGATCTTTCAACAGCTGCTGCTCTCTCCTAAGAGGGGCTGGCAGTGCAATTTTCTCAACTTTTAAACTTCAGCACAATTTAAAGAGGCTTTGAATTATCTTCCCACTTCAAATCAGACCATATATTTGAGCTTATTGTACTGCCTAATGTGCTGTCTCAGAAAAAGCATAAAGCTTCTTTATATTTTACTACAGGATAGGACATTTCCCTCATATAAATGAGAAGGGACACTGAAGATTGCCAGTCCCATCACAGTTTGGCCTTTCATCCTCTTCAGTTTCTACATTTTTCCTTTGGTTTCCACCAGTTTCTCTAAAATAAAAATGCATTTCTCCTATACACCAGCATGTCGATGTTCCTATACTGAGTTGCACTTCCTTTCCACTCAGAGTGAAATCAATGCTTAAGGAGAGGATCTGCTTGCCAGGAATGAAGAGCAAAATTTTGGGGTCCCTTTCTTTATGATTATGAAGTGAAAATACCAACAGCTCCCATAGTTTAAGCAATGGCTTCATTTTTTTTCTAAAATGGTCAGAATATCACTACTGCTTCATATTGGTGAAGGGACATTCAAAATTTTATATCACTAATTGACAGAAATATGAGTTTTATTGATGAATGTTTCAGAACACATTAAACTTTAAGTTAATGAAGTTTCTACTTTAAGTCCTTCATTTACAAATTCATGAAAATACATTCTATTTTCAATTAATGTGTTTTCCGCTTACAATTCTTCAAAAGCCCCCTATTATCCTAAAGATACAAACTCTTTAATGAGGCATATAACCCCCCACACATGATTCTTTGCCTTCTCTTTCACCTTTCTCATTTCACCAAACACTCCATCAATATTCCAGGTTTCTCAAAGTTAACAATAAACCCCCAGGCTTTGGTGCTCATGGTTCTCTTGGCCATGCTCTCCCCAAAACTTTTTCCATGTACATTTAAAGCCACCATCATCACCTACAATCTGCTAAAAGACCAATATAGGCTCCCTTCCCTAAATCTTTGCACAAAGCTAACTGAACAGAGAAGAGAATCAATAAGCAGATGTTCATCAGTGAGAGTGAGAAACATGCAACATAGGCATAGGTGTTGGTTTTACTATTATTTATTGAAAATATATATGTCCCAGGAACTATACTAGTTACTGGCAACATGAATATGAATGAGAAGAGTTAATGGCCTCTAGAACATGGATATCCTTGTTGGAATAAAGTCATTTGTAAATTAATACTTACAACACATTTAATAATTGTTAGGTAGACAGTATAAAAGGACACTCAAATAAAACTCTTCCTTTCCTCCATTTCAAGAGAGAAAACTGAGAGAGATGACAGGGTAGACTTCCAACAGCATATGAGGAATTTAGAGAAGGGACAAATTAAAATGCCTCCCATTTCCTAGCACTCTTATCAAAGTCAAGGATACAAGAAAGATATAAAAAAATTTCCAGTGGAGTAAAAAGAAACTTGTTTGCACCTGTTAGACCTCTCCCTTAACTCAAGCACATGAAAAGAGTCTGAGAGAGAAAACTGAACATAAAAAGAATGAAAAGGGAAAGCTGGTGGTAAGATTTCATGTCATAAGAGAGTTAACCCAGGCGATGTGCTTCTGCCTCCTCTCCAGATTCCTGTGACCCTCCTTTCTAATACTACCCCTACTGCAGAGGGTCTCCAGAGGGAGAACTCGAGAGGTGGATTCTCTGCAGTTAGACCCAGAAAACTCGAGAGGTGGATTCTCTGCAGTTAGACCCAGAAAACTGGCCCCAAGCCTAGTGAAGTCAACCACGAACTCCAGTTGACTTCACCTGACAAAGTTCTAGAGGGCAAGAAACAAGCTAACTACTTGCTTTGAAAGTAGGTCAAGGAGAATAAATACAGAATTTCCCTGTTCTAGAGTTTGTAAGGAACAGAGATATATGAGAAGTTCCATACATTATGTGTTAATAGGGAAGAAATCCATTATAGGTGTTTTGAATCCTGCCAATAGGGGAGTCCAGAAGCACAGAGACCTCAATAGAAAGAATCTAAAGGTTTATGGCCAGCAGCCCAGGGCTGAGAAAGGAGCTCCACTATGCACATGGTTATCTAGTATAGTGTTCAACTGTAAGAAAAGGAGTCCTCCAAGGAATTTAGGAAGATCTCCAAAAGTTTTACAATGAGATAGTAACCTTTAATCAAGGGTGAGTTCACTTAGGGGTACACAATTTTTCTAGGAGCCCAATGAGCATAAAGATACACAGTAATAATTACCTTTTCCCTACCTGTACTCATTATCTATGCACCATGCACCCACACTTCAACTCTGAGAAGAAGTTAACTATCCTTGAAGGATGATGTGAACAGATTTATAGAACAAAGAAGAGCTGCTACAAGTGCTATAGGCTTTGAAGCCAGCTTGTGATGACGCAGGGAAGAATATTCAGCATGGAACAGCTTCTTTTCTTTCATTATTACACAGCACATGCTAATTTCTGTATCCAGACAGTCCATGTTACTCAAAGTAACTTTGGAACTGTTACTTTTATAAATATGAAAAAGTCCTAGAACCTGCTAGAACATTCATGTAGGTCCTGAGAAACTTACCCCACTAAATAAAGTATCAAGAAACAATAAAAATCAAGAAGAATATTGTATTTGGTCATAATCCATGCATCATTTATTCTAAAAACAAAACAAACCTGTTAGAGGATAAAGTCTAATTTACAGGTGATTTACTTTTTTTTCTTTTATTTGTCGCTTCTGTATTTAAGGAAAGAGGAAATGGAAGAACCCACTTGACTACTCATGACTTAACATTCATCATTTGTCAAATTCTCTGCTAGAAGGAGAGTAGTTTGCTGGTACTACAGATCAAAATGAAGGGAGATATATAATATCCATTAAAATTCCATACAAATTTGTGCCATTGAATTGTGGATCTCTACAGACTTTGCAATCCTTGTGGATCTAACCAGAATAGTTTCCTCTTCCAATACTGAATATATTCCCTACTCTCCAAAAAGAATATGCTGATAACCAATGAGAAGTAACTAATGAAGTTTTTCACTTCAGAAACACTTCTACACTGGAAATAGTGCTAGGAAAAAATGAATTATTTGACAGTGCTTGGAAATAAAATGAAACTAATGAACTGGAGTGTGGATAGATGGAAGTGATGTGGTTGGAAGATTTTAAAAGAAGCTAGAGAGAGGAGAGGAGAAATTAAATAATTAAACCCTGAGATTTTTTTTCAGAAAGTCCATGCCTCTCAATGTACACATTGCAATGTAGTTTTATTTCTTTAACTTCCTTTTAAGCATACTATCACTGTTTGTGTGAACTTTATGCCCCATATCCTGGATCACTTTATAAGTTATGTACCTTTCAGTCATGAAAATGTGTTTGTTATCTCGCAGCCTATTATGGGAATTTGCTTTTAACTAACAGGTGATTTCCTTTCAATTTTTGCAGTAAACCTCTACAAGTTGTGAACACTGTAACATTATAAATCAAAACAGCAATATTAATGGATTTTTATTGCATAGTCCTTCAGTCAGTTAGGGAATAATATCATTAGGAGAAGAATTTCTGTAGAATGTGTTCCTCTATTTCTAACTTCATTTTACTTGCTAAATTTAAATAATTTAAAAAGCATTTCTTTTTCAGAAGACATGTTGTCTAATACTAAGAAAAATGATTTCTTATAGATCTGTTTTCACTAACAAAGGAGTCCTCGCACAAGGTATAATATTAGGTCCTAAGAATCAAGCATAGAATGCAAAACATAGTAAGTTGCTAAATGGAGTATCCACCTTAAGTACGTTACTATTACCTACAAAAGACAGATCATCTGGTTTACTGATTTAAATTTCTCAATTTACAAATCAGATGTAAAATTACATGTAATTTTAAATTAGTTTCTCTTTTAGCTTCCTTATACAAGAATATTATTAAGTGCTTGAAAGTTTATAAAAGTCATGAATCTTGTGCAACTATAATTCAGAGAAAATTATATTACCCCCCAAAAAGGTTATTTATAAGCTTTCCTATGGTTAGCTGTCTTATGAATAAGGAAGTCTCTTGGAGTCATTGAATATTCTATGTATATTATCTAAATAAACCTTAACCTATTGTTTTAATAATTAGAATCAAAATTTTCTTTCTGTTCAACGTATTCTTAAACTTCAGACTCAAGTTAACATATTGCGTCTTCTCTAAATACTCAAAATGTTAGAAATATCATAAGTGTATGTGGTGTTTATAAGTAGATGAGAGATAGGCTGTCCTAGGAGTCAATAAACTCCCCATTTCTATAAAATAAGAATTCAAGCAAACACTGATTGGACAGGACTATGGATACTATGCTGGGATTTCCTCAGTTGGACTAGCAGGGACCTACAATTCTAGTAAACTCCAATCCCTTTCATCTGCGTAAGGTGATAATGAGAGAACTTAACTGAAAATATCAGATGGCTTAACAATGGAGAGTTGGTCAGTCATACATAAATATCAAAGAAAAATCACTAAGGCAATAGGGCAATGCTCACCTGGGGAAAGCATGCTTGGTTGGACCAACACAGGCAGACTATTTTGTTTTACCACGTCTTCTGTAACATCAAGTGGCTCATATTATTGACAAATTCAGCAGTAATGCTAATAAAACAAAAATATTATGTTGGTTTTTCAATGATTTCTTGTAGCTAAATGGAGATGGAATATTGTGTTAGTTTTTCATTGCTATCATCAAAAGACCTGACAAGAACAACTTAGAGGAAAAATTTGGGGTTCATGATTTTGGAGGTTCAGGACATGGTCAGCTGACTGTTGTTCTGGGTCTGAGGTGAGTCAGAACATCATAGCCAAAGGGTGTTGTGGAGGAAAGCTGTTCAGACTATGGCAACTGGAAAGTAGGGGTGGTGGTGGGGAAGTGAGGGACAGGATATAATCTTCAAAGACATCTGCCCAATGACTTACTTCCTCCAGCCATGTCCCATCTGCCTACAGTTACCACCTAGTAGTCAATTAAAATTATTAATCTATCAGATGGATTAATCTAATGATGAGGTTACAACTCTCATAATCCAATCATTTCACCTCTGAACATCCTGCAGTGCCTAATACATGAGACTATCCAAACCATAACAAATGGTGAGAGTAAAATTGCAAACCTTTAACCCAGATCAGCCTTCCTATAAATTGTGCTTGCAGCCTTTGGACTGTTGGAACTTGGCACTTACTGCTGATTCCCTCTAAAGAGCAGCCATAATGACTAAGTTTTCTTTCCAGGTAATAATCATTGTTTTTGTTACCATTCTAGGTTCACAAACATATCAGTTTTCAGTATTTTTTCCCATGCCTATTTCTCTCATAAACTATGTTATTTTAATTTTTATACACAGTTTTGCAGAATACAGGGTTTTGTTTTTTTTTAAGAATCCAAGTATCCTGTTGCAACAGAAACACTTGTGTCCTCTGTAGAGAAACTTAAGGATACAGATACTGTTGATATGTAAATTATTTGATGACACCTTCTTGAACTGACCTCCTTTTCTGATAATTATGAGTCACTCCAATGCAAATATTCAATCCATTGGTTCTGTTTTCCATAGGAAATTACAAATTTTCATTTTATTACGTATGTCAATCTCTTGTGCATTTGCTTGCCATATATCAGCAACCCACAGTTCAATCAAGTCCAGTCACTAACAAACTCTGAAGTTCAAGAAATTAGCAGAAATTAATCTCACTTTGTGAGGTCTTGACTCAGCGTCTATTACCCTTCTTGAAGACTAAGCTTCCTTTCTACCTTATCATGTACCCTTTTTAAATGTATATTCTCTGTATTGCAACCTAGTAGAAACAAATCTAGTGAAAATCTTAACTCTGGGCAAATCATTAGCCCCTCCATGATTAACTTTCTGCATTAAGAAATAATGCTACTTATATACCTATTGCATAGGATTGTTGTGAATATGTCATAAACCTTACTAAGTGCTTGTCATGTAGAAGTGCTTACTGAAGTATACACCTCAGCAGGACAAGTATTTCCATGTTTGTGCCTCCAAATTCAATATTTTTGCCAAGTACAGAAGAATAAGGAAAAAAGTATTGGTATTCTAGAAATTAGTGTTTTTGGTGGAGTCTAATATCTATCTGGTTTAGCTCTACATTTCCCATAAAGAAAAATCATTTGAAGAGGAGAGCAGTATAAATGATAGGCCTATATGCATTTTAACTTCATGTGCCATTCTTAGGTAGTCCAGAGCACCTCCTGGGGCTGTCTTATCAGGAGAATGCTTTGTAACTATTTTATCTACAATTGCATTCTCATACTAGGACTGGGGCCCAGGGGTTTGAAGGAATGGAGAGACAATGGTTCGAAGCTACAAAATTTCAGTTAGGAGGAATAAGTTCTAGGAATTTACTGTACAGCACATTGACTATAATTAATAATGTCTTATATACTTGAGAATTGCTAATTCAATAGATTTTAAATGTTCTCACTACAAAAATGTAAGTATGTGAGGTGATGGATAGGTCAGTTACCTTGATATTTAATCTTTTCAAAGTGTATACATATACAAAAACATCATAAAGTATATCATAGCTACCTATCTATATAAGTTTTTATTCCTCAATTAAAAATAAACTTTTTTGAAAAGTAACTTAAAAGATTATGATTATTCTATTCAAGGAAGGAAATCACTTTAAGAATCCACTTTTTTTTGTTTCATTTCACTTTATTTAAGCAATTCTTCTTGTGTTTTCTATGTATCTGTCCTTTGTCACCTGCTTGGAGACAGCAACCACAGCCACATTTTTAAATTATGATGAAGAAAAGCTTATAGGTCCTGAAGAAAACTTAAAGATACAGCAAATCTTTAAACTCTGCTAGTGTCCAACTCTGCAATGTAGCATTATAGAAAGAATTCCAAGTTTGTAGAATAATGTGGATTTTAGTATTAATAAATGGTATGAATTGGGGAAACTGGTAGATATTAATGTCTGTTTTCTCCAAATAAAACAGCACCACTAGCTTCAATCATGCCTAAATCTCACTGTGTAGAAAAGAACCAGAAAAATGACAGCTGAAAAAATCTATAATGCAGAACCAAAAACAATGTCCATAACCACTCTACAATTGCAATGATTTTGAATGAGAAATTTAATAATAATTTCCAAGCTAAAAAAAAACAGTAGATGCAATTAATATGTAGAATAAATTTTTAGTACTAAGCAAAGCATATAGTTTGCTTTCCCAGCCATAATTTTTAAAGTTTTAGAGTTTCAGGGAATTGACAACTGCAGGCTCAGAAATTGGCAGAATAGGTGGTCTGAACCACTCACCTGCCCTCGCCATCTCCTAAATGTGATATTTCCACGGTTCATTCATTTAGCTACATAAATCATTGCACAATCCTGACGTTGCTGTAGCCCTTCCTGCTATGCACTCACCTTTTGCTCTCATTGTCATTTAAATGCAAGCATTATGTTACCATCCTCCCTGTCCCCTAGGGTATTTCCTGAATTAAACACACTTAAGAAGAAAGTAACATCTAAAGTTTCTCTAATTTCCATTCTCACTTCCTACCATTCCTTGATATATGATGCTTGGAACTGGTGATTTGTCAATTTTAATAGTCTCTAACCTTTTAAGAACCCACAATGTTATCCTTTCGCTTCCTAATTATTCAGCTTCTTCCCAGAGAGACCTAATTCATGTAGCATAGTCTATAATTTTCTTAAATTTCAAGGAAGAAAGAGAAAGCATGTGTAAGTTATTAGCTGTTATTTTTTTCTGTAACCATTCCTTGGTGCACTAGCTGATCACACATGTTATGATTTCAGCCATATTTAGCTGAAATTGGCTAATTGCTAGCCAATTACTAACAATTAGAGTTTTAGGTTATACCTAAGCAAAACATTATGCAGTATTTTTTATTTTTAATCTGAATTCCTCTGTGTGATTTGTTATGAAGGTAAAGATGCTTTTTGATTGTATTCAGATTGCTGAATAGATTTTATGAAGTTCTTTTGCGTTTCATAATTTGCAAACCTTTTGCTCTTCTTTTTCTCTGGCACTCTGATGGAGTGCATGATATGAGCTTTCAGTTTAAGTGTCCTTCAAATCTTTTATTTTTCAGCCATCAAATCACCAAATAGAACACTTTGCTCACTACACTTTGAGTGGAAACTCAGGGACAATCCCCAAGTCAGAGACAACACATGAAAATTATCTTGTTCTCATCAGGAAAGAATTAGTTCTGGAACCATCCTTTGAATGCATACACACACGTTTTATGTTATCTGGACTACATAGATCCCCACTGGAAACATGAACTATGATAACAAGACTCCCCAAACACAGATGAGCATTTTGTACAAGATATAATCAGGCTGCCTAACGCTGCTATTTACAAAGACAGCACAGACATGAAATAATATAATTGAGTGTGGAAGCTTACATAATTTTGTTATCATGAAAGAATTTGTTGAATTTCAATATGTGAGATTATCAGAAAGAGAAGAATTGATGGGTAGTGCTTTCAAAATTTCTCTTCCCAGAAATTAGAGATGCAAGAAAAACTTAACTCATCTGACAATATTCCTCTTACAATGGACCATTTGCTAGTCTGAAGTACTTTGTGAAGTATACTCCCTCTGAGAATTTACTCATTCTGTTCAATTAGGAACCACATTGTTCAATATGTTTGCAAGACCTGGCTAAAATTTTTATAATTTGTTTTGTTTTCTCTTCCTTAGATTCTAGACTCACCCACTCAAAAGAATTATTTGCTTCCTTATAAATGATTTTATGACATTTGTTTCCTACTTTTAGCATGACACTTCCAGTACAGCTAAGAAATACCTGTGTCTTTTCCATGTTTATGCACCTAGTCTAATTAGTGTAAATCTTGAAAGATCTATTGTTTTAGCCATCTTTGTATCCCCAATACTGATTTTCATAAATTTGCAATATTAATTAATTCAAATGTAAAAATGCTATTATAACTAGTTAGCTTGATCCTACTCTGAGCTATAGCCAATATTTACAAGAGATATTTGACATCTCTTTATAAATGTTCCCAAAGCACCTCAAATTTAATATGCACAAATGTAAATTCACGAATTTCCAGTCCCTAACATGAACATTTACTGGGGCTAATATTTTCTGTACCTGTGAATGTGACCATTCATCTAGTTGTACAAACCAGAAATCTCAAAGTCACTCTTGAAATCTTCACTTTTACCATCTCCCTTTCCATTTTATTTCTATTCTTCTATTTCGCTTTCTACACATGTTGAGACTTTCTGGTTTCTTTCCATTCCCCCCATCCTACCTTGATTTACAACACCTAGCACCACAGTAGTTTTAGGGATAGAGAATTATGGTGATAACTAAAAGGCAAGAAAACATGAATAGACTTGTAGAGTTTTAGATGATGATGAAAATTGAAAGAGAATGAGAGATTAAGCTATCCCAGAATCTCCACTCATTAGGAGTAACCTATAAAGATATGAGACTGAGCTCCAAGATTGTTTCTTTCATCATACTCCTCCCAAAAGATATCTTTAGACTGATAGCCGTGTAACTGGCTTTACTTAGCCTATCAACGAACGCTGAACACCAGTTGCCGGATAGACTATTGTTTACAGTGGGACAGAGATGCCTTTGGGCATTATGGAAGGAGAGGTTTTGTGGAAGTAAAAGGAAGATCATAACTTTAACATTCCTGAATTTTTTTTCTAAAACACCTTTTTTGATAGTCATCAAGTTATCTCACTTGTGATCAGAGCTGAGCATTCCCTTCATTAGTCAGATGTCCCAAGCCAGATAGTCTCTATCTTAGAGAGTTCACTCTCTAGTAGGGACGAGAGAGGAATAAAGCATAGCTATTTCATTCCCTGAAAGGATTATGTGTGAACAAGGAGTTAAGACAGTCAAATACGTACAAAAAACACACTAAAAAGTGTCTTCACTCTTCCCTCCATTTCTTATAATTGGTGTCTGGAGAAATCTGCAATTGCAGTCGCATATTCTTGTCACTATATGAATAAAACAAACATTTTAAGAACTATTAAAGGTTATTCAAATTACCAGAATTTTCCATTGACATTATTTATTCTAGGGGAATAAATAAGCTCCTACCTGCAGACTCAAAAATTTTAAAGCCAAATTTTGTATTTAATATTCAATGGATTTATTAACAAAAAGAAGGTAGAGCCTTGGCAAAAGCATCAAAAAAGGGAAAAAGAATAATGTTAGAATATTTGAAGACAAACAGATGTTTCCTAAGAAATGAAACTGGGAGTATCATAGTCAAGTAAACAAAATTGAAAAAAGCATGGCATTTTAAAACAGCTGGTGTTTGAGGGTTGAGAGGAAAGTGTAGAATAGTTGGAACTAAAGACAAATGGTTCTAAGGATCAGAATGAGTGAAGAGGATGAGATCTAACTCAGTAAATCAGGACCAGATTGTAAAAGGCTTTATATGGCATATTAGAGAGTTTTAATTTCATCTTGTAATCAAAGAGCTAAAGAAAGATTTTAAGCAGATTTTGTTTTTAGTGAAATTACTATGGTAGCACTGTGATGTTTAGACCAGAATGAAAAAAGATTAGTAACAGAGAAGAAAGGAAATTCCTAGAAAATCCTGAAAAGGTATTTTTATAAACAGTGATTGTGTTGAATTGAGACATATAGACGTGAGAAAGAATCATGAACTACAATTGACAAAATCTGATGGCTGTCAAGGTATAAACTGAAAAATATAAAAGAATAGCAGCTCTGTGATGTTTTTAGTCTGATGATGGAAGGAATGGGAATATTGTTCAGTGGGAGATTGCTTTCCTAGTTTGATAGTGGATGGTGATGCCATTAACTTTGCTGAAGAATAGAAGGATAGGAATAGAATTTGGATGTGCTGACAATAGGAAACCATGAAAATTCGATTTGGTGTCTCAGTAACCTGAGTTGTGTTAAAGAAGCAATTAGGGGTAAGTATGCATTGAGTTCAAGACTGAAAATATTGACTTGAGAGATATCAGCACATTTAAGGGGACATAAAGCCTTAGATAAACAGGATTATCAAATTTATGGACTTCCAGAGGGTAGAGAGAAGTCTTCAGCAAAAGGAACTGAACATTAAGGGTCAAAGAGAGAGAGAGAAAAAACAATCAGATGAGAGAATTGTCTGAGAAATGAAGAATGAAAAAAATGTTGGAGTCGAAGATAGTCAAAGCAATGCATGAAAATCAAGTAGTGCTGAAAATTCACTATCAAATATGACAATTGTGAGTTTGTCTGAAACTTAAAATTGTTTCCACAATGCAATAGAGATGAGTAATAAAGAATAGATGCCCAGTTGGTGTGATAATTCATTAGACTTACATGTACAAGGAATTAAGAGATAGTATCATAGTTTGTGTAATGAATAGCCAGAGTGGTGGGTTTTGGATAAGAGAGATTTTATTTTCTAAATAGGTTAATCTCTGTCTCTCAATTCTAGAACAGCTAAGGTGGCATCATAATGATAGGGATGACTGAATCCTGCCTTAATCCAAGCACTTCTTTTCTCTTTGGGTTCCCAATGGAGATACAGACACCACAGCAGATAAGCAATTTAAATTTTAATTTTATAACCTAAGATTTCAATAAGAATTTTAGCACGCAAAAATGGACCATATGTAGACCTTACATAATACTTTATCTATGAAACAGTTTCATAATGAAACACGTGATATATTGGCAGCCTTATCCACCTCCAGCATTGAAACTGAGCTTGGTATTCAAAAGAGTTACACATCCCTGCAGTACAATGTATTCTGTGCCAGAGCATGACTGGGAAGAGTGTGACCCCCAGGAAGGAACAATTTTGCAAACAGTCATACACAGATGCCTGAAAACAAGCGCACATTTCACATTATTAACATAGTAGCTAATAAATGGTTTTTAAAAAAATTTTTTTCACAAAACAGAACTCATGATTTTATTTCTTACATATTTTATACACTCTGCAAATAGGGACTTTTAGATGTTAAGCATGGTAAACAGCTGAAATGAAAAGAGCTCCGTATATACATCTAGAGGTTTCCCAATGTCTCAGTCTACTTGGACTGACACAACAAAATGCCACAAACTGGGTGCCTTAAACAATAGAAATTAACTTCTCACAGTTCTGGAGGCTGGAAGTCTGAGACTCTGACGTCTTCCTGGTCAGGTCCCAGTGAGGGTCCTTTTCTTGGTTTGCAGACAACTGCCTTCCTGAGTTTTTAACATAATGCAATGAGGGCAATGACCCATTACAGAGACCTCACACTTATCTCATGGTAAATGTATCCCAGATACCCCATTTCCAAAAACCGTCACATTGAGGATTAGGGTTTCAGCTGTGATTTTGGGGATGACACAAGACATTCAATCTGTAACACATTTAGCCAGTCACTTATTGCACACTAACATTACATTAAAATTCTGATGTTAATTCATATAAATATAGAAAATTTATTTTCAAATAAAAACATTACTCTCCCTGCTCTGAACTTCCTTATTTTGTCAGTACCCCCTGGTTCTGTCGTGGTCGTGTTAAATTTTCACACCACATTCTCATATCCATGAAGACAGCATGGTGAAGACTACTACTGCACGCCATTATGAGTGCTATCTTTATCTACCTAAAGACTCACTGTCAGGTGAAGGCAGCATCCTATTTTGCCAGGAAGCCCCTTATAAATGATAGTTCTGGTTCTGAGGAACAGAACTGTCTTTCTTCATGTGAACTCTAATCAGGCTCAAAGCCCCATCTATAAAAACAGACTCCACAATACCATTTTGTTGTATATGGCCAGTGAAGTATCTTCAAAACTATACTAAAAGTAAAACATCAAATGAAAAACAACCTTCATTCTTAAAGACTGATCTAATCTCCTGAACTTGCCTCAATTGATTTCAAATCCACAGGTCAAAAATCACCAGTTGACTTTTGCTCTTCGGCCTTCAAAGTAGAACACATTATCAAATGTTCCCTATATAATACAAAAAGTTGTGTTCTAGACATGTATAGACAGTCCTTGATTTACAAAGTTTTACCTTGTGAGTTTTGGGCTTTACAATGATGTGGAATCAGTATGTTCTGTAGAAACTGTCCTTTAAATTGTGATCTTTTCCTAGGCTAGTCATTGGCAGTATGATAGCCTCATGATGCTGGCAGCGGCAGGCGGCCACAGCTCCCACTCAGCCATGCAATCACCGAGTGAATGACCAATTCTTTACATTGTGCTGTGTTGCTAAGTTTGATGTTCTGTAGGTTAGGTGTCTTATTTATGTATTTTCAACTTACAATGAGTTTATCACGACACAACTGTATTCTTATGAACATCTGTACATTTCCTTCATGCCACTGTTAGCTTCTTCAATAACCTCACTCTTACCTTTTACATATTTCAAATAACATTAGGCCTTTTCATCAGAATGTTTGTTCTGCTATTGAATCAGGGACGAGCTCCTACTATATGCTTTCCCACACTTGCTACATTCATTGGTTTTCTCTGAAGAATGACTTCTCTGATGTTGAATAAGTTCTGAGCCACTGCCTTCCTGCACTCATTACACTCATAGGGTTTCTCTTTGGCAAGATTTCTTTCATGTAGATTAAGGGATAATGGATGTGACTAAAGGCATTCAAGCATGTTTTGTATGTATATGGCTTCTCTCCAGTATGAATTCTTTCATGCTGGGCAAGATGTGCACTCTGGCTGAAGGCCTTCCCTTACTGATCACATTCATAGGGTCTGTCTTCAGTATGAATTCTCTGATGTTCAATAAGAAATAATGCGGCCAAAAACTTTGCTACATTTATTGCACTTGAAAGGGTTCTCTTCTGAATGAATGTTCTGATGTATTTTAAGGTTTGCAGTTCCAGAGAAATCTTTCCATATTTCTTACACTCAAAGAGCTTCTTTTTCCTTTTATGAACTTTCTGATGTTGAATAAAGAATGAATGCTGATTATAGGCTTTCTCACATTTATTGCATCTATACAACTGCTCTTCGTTGTGAACCCTAAGATGCAGAATAAGGGCTGAAAGTCGTCTAAAGTCCTTCTCACATTATCACATTTGCAGGGTTTTCCTGAAGTGTAAATTCTCTGATGAAGCAGAAGGGGTAAAATCCTACGAAAGGATTTCCCACATTTTCTGCATGTAAAAGTACTCTCCAAACTGTGATTTCTCTATGGCAGACTCTGACTTAAAGGTTTTTTCACTTTCTTGAGTTATCTCTCCAATATGAATTCTTTAATCCCACATTGATTGCATTTATGTATTTTCTTTCTCCTGTGAATTTTCTTATGGACTAAAAGAGATGGCTTCTGAATGAAGGCTTTCCCACATTTTCTGCAGGGGTAGACATGCTGAACAATTTGAATGCTGTGATGTATACTGAGAGGTGGGCATGAACTCAAGACCTTCCCACTATTAAACATTTCCTTTGCATTATGAATTTTCTGATGTAGAAAAGGGTTATATTTTTTATTGAAACTTTCTCCACATTTACCACATTTGTGGCTTTTTTTTCCATGGTGAACTCTGAAGAAGGAAGAGGATTGAGATCTGTCTGAAAGCTTTTTTATGGTCACTGCATTCATAAGGTCTCTCACCAGTATTTGAGTTCTGATGAAGTTTGAAAGAGAAGTTTTCACTAAAGGTTTTACCACAGTAATTGCACTTAAAAAATTTCTTCCATGAATTACTTTACTTGGGTTTGCTTAGGAATGAATTTTTGGTGTAGCCCTCTTCCCTGTAGGACTATTTTATTTTATTTTTTTGTACCAGGGATTGAACTTAGGGGCACTGGACCACTGAGCCACATCCTCAGCTGTATTTTGTATTTTATTTAGAGACAGGGTCTCACTGAATTGCTTAGCACCTTGATTTTGCTGAAGCTGGCTTTGAACGCGCCATCCTCCTGCCTTAGCCTCCCAAACTGCTGGTATTACAGGCTTGCACCACTGTACCCAATTGTGGGAACCTTTTTTGTGCAGACAATGGTTTGCCAGGATTTGTTGCATTGATTTGGTGGGAATTTCCTGGTCTTACACTCAGACCCTGATGACAGGATGGCTTTTCTTGAGGGTTCCACCATGGAATGCTTTCCTTTCTCCAGTAAAGCTATGACATTTAGCTTCTGAAAGGAAAGACAAACTGAGACCCGGTTCCAGTAGTTTTCCACCATGACATCTTCATACAAATCCTTCTGAATGGGACTCAACCACTCCCACTCCTCCTGGGAGAAGTAGATGGCCAAGATTGCAAAAGTCACTAGTGTCTTGGATTTGGATATCTATCCTGCCGCAAGAGAGAGTCCTCCCTTGAGAGTCCACGTTCAAAGAGAGGTGTGCTGAAAAGGCAAAGATGTATAATTTGAAACCATTAGCAACTTGTCACAGCAGCAACAGGAAACGAACGTGATAACCTTCCGTTGTTTCCTGCCAGTTCATGAACCCAATAAATAGACATCTTTTGCTTTGTCAGTGACTGATGCCCAAGGGCACCCACGAGCTGGTAGCCCTACACAGAGGCCCTCCTGGTGTGTTCCCCACACTTTCTCCGCTCCAGTCCCTGACTCGCTGCCCTCCCTGTAAACGCAGCTCCAGGGCCCTTGGGTTTCCTGCCGGCTTCACTCACCCATGGTCCCGGCCTGCAACTAACTCCCAGCAGCCTCTGTCAGTAAGACTATTGGGGGGCCTCACCCTGGATGTGCAGCTGGTGAGGCTCAGGTCACGCGGGTCCCCACTTATCCAGTGTGGAGTGCACCAGAGAGTTGGGGAGAAGACCCTCCAGCTAAGCAAGTGTTTTAAATCTGGGCTACCTAACTCATCATTCCTCCTCCTTTAGGATAAAATAAAAGTGCATGCTTTCTTATTGAGAAAATGGAATCTAATTTTCCCCCCTATGGTACCAGGGATTGAACCTAGGAGTACTAAACCACTGAACCATATCCCTTATTTGTTTTGGGACAAGGTCTAAGTTGCTCAGGGCCTGGCTTAGTTGCTGAGGCTGGCTTTTAGCTTGTGATCCTCCTGTCTCAGCTTCCTGAGCAGCTGTAATTAAAGTCCTTCCCCAGGTACCTGTCGAGAAAAAGAATCTATTAATTAAACTTTTGATACAAGGTCATTTAACTTTTCATTTAGTTCATCTTTATGTTTAGGAGTCACATCTTGTTTTAAATGTCCAGAGTTGCTCCTTTTAACTCGTCGTTATTGACACTCAAGAGCTCTTCTTAGGGAACTATAAAATTACCAAGAGATGTTTAAATTAAAACATTTTTAGGGTATATGCTCATTAAAATAGGAAACAATACACCCTATCTTCAGAAATGGAATGAAATTCACTTTGATTCCACAATAATATAATCATATATATCCATCTGTACTATAAAATCTTGCACATTTACTCCTGTTATTTCTAAAATAAATATTACAGGTAGAAGAAATTATGCATTCCTACATCGAAATTTGAAGTAAATCTTATGATGAAAGTCATCAGGTTAATTTATTTAATTCTACAGCATAAGATATAAAAGCAATTTACTTTTTGGCAATAATTCTATTCAAACGGATGACCAATTTGGTCAGTTCTTAATTATAGAAGAAATAGCCAGATCAGTAAAATAATTTTAAATGGATAGTCTAAAGTTCATTTAAAATTTATGTCAGCATATATATTTTAATACATATACTCAAATGGGAATGTATTCTAGGAATAATGTACATTTTAAATAAAATATTAACATTATAATTCACGAAGATCAAAGTAGGAAAAAGCAAGAAAGCCAAACCATTTACCGCACTTTCTTCTGTCAACCTATGCTTTTGGTCCCCTCAAATCTTTCCCTTAAGGACTCCTCTTTTAACAAAGAATCTAAGTCTGTTCTTTCCTGCTATTTGTGTCCATGTTTGTGACTCTCTTATATTTTTCAATTTAAAGTAAATTTATTTTTAAGTGATGCATAAAAACATAAAATATTACTTGTTAGTGTGGTGCCATGTAGCATGTAAGTACATGAATAAAAATTTTATGGTTGAGACTAGACATCTTCTCCTCAAATATTTATGCTTTATTCTGGTGGAAATATTCGAAATCCTTTCTTCTAGCTCTTTGAAATGTGTAGTGCACCATTGCAACCTACAGTCACTCTGCTGTGTAATTGCAGACCAGAATGTCTAATTGCCTTCGTACACATTGATCAACCTTTCCTCATCCTGTCCTCCTTTTTTGCTTATCATTTCTACCCAGAAAGTAGACTAGGGCTAAATGTGGTGGACACAGTACATACTGGGCCCAGCAACCTGCTCTGTTTGCTCATAGAAGTGTGTGAAGTTTAAAAAGTTAGACATTTTTTCCCAGTGTTAACCACATATTGGACTAAATTGAGTATCTAATCTACAGAATGAAATGGACCGGCCAAAAAATGATCTGATCACATAGGATCAATAGTAACTAGATATATCAACAAGTCTGTTTTCTTCTAAAATCTTATAGTATAAACGGTGTATCTATTCCATAGCAAGAAGTGGCAGGACAGGCATACAAAAAGAAGCAGAGATATCATGAGAACATCTGTCCAGAGCAAGGGTCTTCAAACTTTTTTTTGCAAAAACTCAGATAATAAAGATTTTAGGCTTTGTGTGTTAAGCATTATTACAATTCCTCACTTCTGCTAGTATAGCAAAAATCCAGTCATGAACATGTGAACAGACGAGTGTGACTGTATCCTAATAAAAATTTTATTTACAAAAACAGTCAGTGGACTGTTCAGGCATGATGGCACATGCCTGCTCTGGAGGTTGAGGCAGGAAGATAGCAACTTCAAGGCTAGCCTGGGTAACTAAGTGAGAACATGTCTCAAAATAAGATTTTAAAAATTGCTGGGGATGCAGTTCAGTGGTACAGTGTCACTAGGTTCAATGCCTCCCAGCAAAAAAGGCAGTTTGCTGATTTCTGTCCTAATTACTATGTCCAATAGAAATGTAACATGAGCCACATTAGTGATTTGCTACTTTCTAGTAGCCACATAAAAGTTAAAAAGAATCAATTTTATTTATGACTATATTTTATATAACCCACTATGTCGTATGGATTATCATTTCCAAATGTCATTAGCAACAAATTATTGAGAAGTTTTCACACACTTTATAAATACTAAATCTTGGTGATCTGACGTGCATTCTACACTTACATTGTCTCTCAATTAAGATGTAATACATTTCAAGAGCTGAGCAGCCACCACTGAGCAGTGGTTATCACATTGAACTCTGTGGCTGTAGACTGTAAAAGATATTATAAGAATACCCAGGCTCCTGTGATGGCCAGTGTCCTTAGGATATTTAGTTGTAGTGTTTTCCTGAAGATAGGAAGTTATTATTAGAACTCCAAGAAGTCTAACCTAAAGTATGAATAAATAAATGAATGCATAAACAATGATATGAGTACTAACTGGTAAATAGAGGGATTATTCCTAGCTATATATATTTCATTTGGCTTAGTCTTTTCATTATTTTTAGACAAAGATTTTTTGAGAAAAGATGCTTTAATTTCATATTGTTGTAATCCTACAATTTTCCTACACTCTTTTTTTTCTTGTTTCAATAGAGGTGCTCAGAAACAATTTATTGAATAGTATTGAATATAATAGTCCGTATAATCACCCTCTACTCCCAAGAAAAATATTTGTGTCCCTTTAAAATAAGTCATCTGCACATTATTGTCAATATATTTATCATCTAGTCATTAAAGCAAATTTTAAAAAATATTGTAAACCCTAATATAGAACTGTTGTGAACATTAG
This sequence comes from Glaucomys volans, assembly GCA_020662805.1. Taxonomy (NCBI): domain Eukaryota; kingdom Metazoa; phylum Chordata; class Mammalia; order Rodentia; family Sciuridae; genus Glaucomys; species Glaucomys volans. Next base: position 93,606 of record JAJEJO010001158.1, on the reverse strand, counting down.
GGAATTAAAACAAGAAAGGACTGTATAAATTAGCCAAGAAAACTGATACACAAACAAGTGAATCCAGTAAAGCAGGAAGAAATCACTTCTATCTGTCTTCTTTGGAGAGGCAGTCTTTCTTGAGCCAATTCCTAAAAGCAGGGTGGGTATTTCTTAGAGATCATTTATGTTGGTAAATAGCAAATCAGGAAATTATTTGAACAATGATTACTAATGAAGAATACTGGAAAGAAATCAAGAAAAAAATATCAACAAGCTAAATTTGGGTTGAAGTCTTTTTTGGCCCTCTGAAGAAATTTAAATATTTTCACATTTTAGTTTTATTTAAAAGAAATAATCCCAACTAGAGCCTCTTGATTTATATGTTCCTTCTAAGTATAGAAAAATGGAAAAACATTATCTCAACAAAATTTAGGTACCTTCCTCAGCAAAGGCGATCCTTAACTGTTTCAGACACAGAAAGTTGATTCTGAATCATTTTTGTTGATTCAATCCAATACGTGTCTTCATTTTCAGGATCAGAAGATCTTATAGTTTATAATTCTGAATGAAGCATTTATGGATGCAGAGTATTTTGAAATCAATCAAGAATAGAGCATGTTTGCTAAAGAAATGACACCTTTGAAATCTTGAATCTGGCTGACCTTTCGTTTTTTGACTTCTTGAAGATAAATGGCTACAGAATAAGTGTTGGGAAGCAGCAGCTAAGAAACTTCAGAATTCTGAGGCATTTACAGACAGTAGATCATATTTTATTGCAGGAACCCTTGGCAATGTCTGATCATTCTATGATTAGTAAAAAAAAAATAAAACAAAAACTAATCATGAATGATACATCAAGTCAGTCTAGGTTATTATGAGGTCTAAGTTGTATACACCTGGAGTATCATTATTGTGATATGAAAGAGACCATTGTATTTTCTTTAAAATAGTTTGATAAAATGTAGGTTAATATATATACACAATGGAATATTACTCAGCCATAAAGAAGAATAAAATTATGGCATTTGTAGGTAAATGGATGATGTTGGATACTATTATGCTAAGTGAGATTAGCCA
>JAJEJO010001158.1:0-92447 GCA_020662805.1 Glaucomys volans | reverse complement strand
TGGGGTTGAGGTTGGGGGGTAAGAATAATAACAGAATGTGTGACAGACATCATTGCCCTGTGTACTGTATGAATGCACGGGGGAGGGGGGGCGTTGACTCTACTTTGTGTACAACCAGAAAAACAATAGCTGTACTCCATTTGTGTTCAATGAATCAAAAAATTCAATAAAAAATTAAAAAAAACAAGACTATCACTTCTATTATAAGAGAGGTGTTCATAAATGCTGAAGGAGATGAAAATGCTAATTACCCCGATTTGATGATTACCTACTATATATGTATCAAAATATTATCCTGTGCCCCATAAATATGTATGATTATTATGTGTCAATTAAAAATGTTCTTAAAAAATGTAGGTTAATTACCTTAGTTTTCCTTAAATCCTATTGCATGAAAAAAACAAGTGAAAGAAAAGTTATAAATGTTCATAGAATATTTACAATTACAAATTCAAAAGTTGTTCACTTATTTGATATTACAAAACATATACTTGTAGTGATTGTTGCTTATGAGGTAAATTATCTTATAAGTAAATTATAATTAAAAAATTAAGGTGCTGAAATTGTTCTAATCAAAATAGTTTGTCCTTAGACTGTCATAGCAATATAAATCATTTCTTAAGACTTAATTGTATGCTAAAATGTCCCCATAGCATGTAATATCACTTAACCTTAAATAGATCCTACAAATTAGATTTTCTTTCCTTTTTTCTGGGTAAATAAAGACACTGAGACATAGTTTACATAATTTGCTCAAATTTGCACTAAATGGAAGATCTGAATTCACTTATTTGTGAAATCAATAAATATTTATTGAGTTACTTTTCTGAACTTTGTACTTTTCTAAGAGTTACAACAATGAATGAACCAAAAGCATGCTCTTGTTTTTATAGAGGACGGTAATCGATTTTTTAAATTCAAATAAATTTATGCCCTAGCATATATTGCTAAGTGTAGTAATCCATCTGTGTGCAGGGATAAAGGAGGAAGGATTCAGTTGGTCTGTTTTCTACCTTGGCCTCTTTTAAAATTACCTTTAAGCAGAAATGTGAAGAAAATAAGAAAGTGCGTGACCCAAGGTGCACAAAGGTGAAAGGCATTGGTAATGAGCCTGCTGGCATGCTCAGGGAACACTAAAGATGCCAGCATGCTTTAAGAGATTAGAAAATGACCAGAGATGATATTAGGAAGTTCTGGAGAACACGATCCCAGAGGTCCTAAATACTAGAAATACTAGAAATAGATCGAATCAATAAAATTTGCAATCCTCAGAGTCTATGCAACAGAAGAGTGACTTTGTTGTACCCAAAGAAAATAAAATCATCCAAGCCGATCACGTAAAGCCAAAAGAAGCCTTTATTTTAGCTGGCCAGCCACGACCTCCCTTACTCCTAAAAGCGGGGTTCCGAGGGATGACGCGTTAATTGTGTCTTTGCCAACTTTTATAGGGCTTGGGATGGGATTAGGCAGGGCTATAGGGCACGGGAGGGTTTAGGGTTGGGCTGTAGGGAGGGGGGGATTAGGGTGGGGCTGACTTTCTCCTGGTGGCACTGGAGAATCTTTCTGGGAAGTATGACAACTTGATCTATACTCTTGTTCTAAAAAGATTACCTTTTCTCCTTCATAAGAAATAGAATATGATAGGAATATGGGGGTCAAAATAGAAATATACATTAATGTAGATTTCTGTAGGCAAAGAAGCCCAACAGTGAGAAGCATTCTGATTTTAAAGCAGCACCAGTATAATTTTCTGACCTATCATGGGATGAGACAATTTGAGGATACTTAGCATAAAAATATGATTTATTTAGGAAAAAAATAATTTATTCCTATGTCATGAAACTAATATCCTGTTCAATTACAATAGCATAAACTTTTATTTAAAAATATTTGGTAATGTTAAATGTTAACATAAGTCATCTGTTCTTTATTCTTTTCTCCTGATGTCCCCCTGAGTTCTTCAGTCCTTCTGAACCTTTTACACACTATGTATTTAAAACCATGGGCAAAGGTAATACAAAAAAGGTATATGCAAAAATCTTTTGAATACCCTATTGGAGAATGAGTACAAGCAACTGAGAAATGTCTGTCTGCCTTCCTTGGCCTAAGGAATGAGCACTGCAACATTCGAATGTCAAGATGAGGAGAAACAAAAGAGGCTGAGGAAGTATGAGCAGTGGAGTAGCAAAGGAACAAAGAGAGTGGTGGCTTGGAAACTACACAATGGAAGTACTTTAGGCCTGAGTTCTGAAAGTTTACCAGGAATCTCATTATTCAGATGTAATTATAAAAGTGTTAGTACATGTTGTAAAACTAAACACAAGCAGATAATTCAACTACAAAACATAGGAGTTGTTTAAAATATGGAATATTAAAAAGAATGATTAGAATTCACTTTTTTCTTATTCTTTCCAGCATGATTGGTATTAAAATGGCAGACATTTTTTTCTTATCTGTTGTATTATATATATATATATTTTTTTTTCACATTAGCACTGGGATGAAAGACAGATTTTCTGCATACTAAAGTAACTAGGGATGTGAAATTGGTGTTTATACAGGTGTGGGGATAAAAAACAACTCTTGTGACAGTTCTCTTAGGAGTCAGCTTGATGCAACGGAGAGGGGAGGTGTATGCACACAGATGCATTTCAGTGAGCTTTATTTAGACAAAGAAGCAGAAAATTCTGAAGTGAAATGGAACCGTGAAAGTTAAGAAGAACATGAATAATACGAAGAATCAACAGTTAGCACAAAACTAAGAAATAGCTGACAAAAATGAAACTACCTAAGCAAATTTGACTCAAGCCCAAAGGGGAGTAGCCAAAACAAAACCAAGTAACTACCACACATGTCTTAATACAAGTCTCTGGGAGGGCAAAAAGACAGCCTGGCATACTCCATTAGGCCTTCCCTGATAATTGCTTTAGGAAGAAAAGGATGAAGAGAGAAAGGGAAGGACTCACTTATAAAAATCTTTGTGTGCATTATCACTATTTGAGCAGCAAACTTAATTTCATAGGTAAGGAAACAAAAGCCAAAGACTTTAACTGATTTCTCATCAATCTCAGAGACAGGAGGAAGAACTAAATTGAGACCCATGCTAGTTGCTCAGCAAACCATACCAGATAACTATAGTTTGGTCAATTGTTATTATGTTGACGATTATATCTGGAATGTTTTATAAAGCAACTAATTTAATAAAATTACTCTTGTGAGGATTTACACTTTGTGTTACCTCCCAAAAGATATTTTTGGAAAGTACAGAAAGCAACTCATGGGACTAGAGTTCTCTATATACTTAATCAATGTTCGAAGTAGTTATAGCTTTTAAGCAAGAATGATTTGCCAGATCTTTAATTCTGTAACCACAGAGCAATAAAAGTGTAGGGCTGCCTTCCTCTATTTATTTGGGAAGTTATTTTGATGTTTAGATACTAAGTCCTAACTGAGTACCTAAGAAGAGCTTTATTTGGAGTTACAGAGCCTATAATTCAGGGTACAGATATAGGCAAAAACTGGGGAAACTTATTATATCTTAAGTGACTTAACAACAACAAAAAGGAAGTCAGTGCTAGTTTATTCCATTCTTTTTTGTGAAACTGGTGTTTAATTGAAATGTTTTAATGTTAAAAAATTGCATATTCCACATTTAAATAATTTTTCTCATACTTTTTAGACTTTGGCTATTGTTTAGTTTTCATAGGAATTTTCAGACTTATTGTGCTAACTCCAGTGTCTCTACACCTTCCCAATGCACACATGCAACTTTCGCTTTGTCTACTGCCCTCCCTTCCCCTAAATCATATTAATTGATGACACAGAGCCCTAACTTGTGCCAGGTACTGTTCTAAGTCTTACAAAGAGAAATCTAGTTAATTCTCTAGACAATGCTGAGTTAGCAACACTTACTATCCATTTACTATGGCAAGAAGCATGGAGAGGTTAAAGAACTCACCAAAAATCATACACTTATTAAATGACAACACTGAAACTTGAACCTAGGCACTATATCATCTCATTTGGAGCAATTACTACAAAACTGTAAACACTTTTATACCTAGACGACTCATTTTAAAAATTAATTCTATACTATATTTCATCTTTACTTTTAAAAACAACTTTAATTCTAAATTGCTACTTACTTTTTTTGTTTGTCTCTTCCCCCCAAATCTATAAATTAGAAACACAATTCAAAATTCTTTTGTATATACTCAGTGATTATCACTACAGTGAATGTTATGTTGATAGTAAAGACTTAATATGCGCTGCAAACGGAAATGGAATTATTTTGATGTTCACTTTGGTTTTATCCTGGTAGAATTTGAATAAAGCAATAAAATTTTAAAATTTTATTTTTCATAAGCAAAAATTTCTAAGATATTAAAGTGAATGATGTAAGCATTTTTAAAGTAAGTCATAGAAATTACTAGTTTTTCACCTTTGAGAATATGCTTGAAAGTGAGACTGAAATGTCTTTGGATGGTGTATCAAAACTAGTAAATTATCTCAAGGATAAATGAAGCTACACAATTGTGTGATTGCTAAATAGACAATCAGCCATAATTCTCACATAAGTCTGCTAACTTACATTAAGAAAAACATAATTTTATCTTTAAAAAGCCATTTTTCATCTTTCATTGCACTAAGTTCAATAAATCAGATTAATTGCAATTTTTATTTCACTATGTAAAATATATTTCCATATTGTTCATGCAATCATTCCACATATATATTTATTTTATGTATATCTTACTACAGTATAACATAGTAGAGCTTTTTGACTTAGTTCTCTGCTGAAGTTCCACTTTGCCTACTAAATCGAGTTTGCAGGTTCAGCAGAACCTCACAGAGAATAGGACTGTATCTTTCATCTCTGCCATCTGAGTTTTTAATGATAGTGCCTGACACAACTTAATAGTAAATATATAATATAATATTTGTTGAATGAATACCTAAATAACTGAATGAATAAGGATATATAATTAATTGAGTAAAGGAGCTTCACTTATAAAATTTCAAATCATAGCTACTCTTAAGGATATAGGTTAAATGATCCTATCAAGTAATTCCAAAAGAAATTACTTATTTCTTTGCTTTATTTTTTAAAAATACGAAATCAGATGCAGTCCTGTTAAGGCCCCATGGAGTTTTCAAATTATTCGTACATCTTCCTCTTTCCTTTGTAGTTACCACATTTGCTTAATCTGCTCTCTACAACACATACATTTATTCCAAGGAGGAATCACATCCTCACATCTCATTTATTTCCTTTTGAAAGACAACTGGATGCTCAAAATAACAATACAATGAATTAACTTGTATGTACCATGAAACAAAATCCTTATTAATTAGGAAAAATAAATATGAATGTGGAATGTCTGAAAGCCAGCTCATTAGCTTAGGAACCATGGACAAGTCACCTAACTTTTCTGCCTCTTTATCTCCTCAGCAGTACAATGGAAATGATAGCAGTGTTTTTGTTTTTTTTTTTTTCAAAGAATTTGTGAGATTCAAACAAATCATGCTAAACACATGATTATTTGTGCTGTGATCATCTTTTTATTTGCAGAAGACATTAATTCCTTGCTTCCACCTGATAAACACTTGATAATTATTCAATCAAATTGAATTCCTGCTGCTTGATTCTGAAATATTTCTTAGTCTGCAAAGTTTAAGAACAGTGCGAGGCAAGGCACCACATTGAGATTGGATGATAGCAGCCTCAGGCATTTTGTGAAAGAAGGATAGTATCTGTGTTGCCACTCCCAGAGACAACACATTTGGCACATAATTCCGTTTTTAATAATATTCAGGCTCTGCTGTGTCCCTGGATTCATAGGAAGAACATTACTTCATTGCAATCATGATTAATTTTCCTTTATGCTCTTCCTTTTTTACTTTTGTTTTCTGTTGCTGTAATATTTATTGGTTTTGTTTTATAAGTAACTTCATTATTAGATAGTTGATAAATGGTAACACATTTAAATGTATGGCTTTATACCTTGTATCTGTTCTGACATGTGTATTATCACCACACTGAGATAAGAAGTATATCTATCATGCTCCAAAATTTCCTAGAGCCCCTTAGTAATCCTTTCATCCCATTTCTCCCTAACCCCCTTCTGCAGAAACCATTTATAAGTTCCCCAAAACTATAGTTGTATTTTCTATAATTTTATATAACTGAAGTAATACAGTATATATTGTATACTGTTTTTTTTGTTTTAAATTTTACTCAAAAAACTATTGTTTTGATATTCATTTAGACTATATTAGATCCTATAATATAACTGAACTTGCATAGTTGTGTTTTCTTGTACCTTTTCATATAAACATTGAATCTGGATAAAGCTTCCAATGCTGGGTAATCTGTCAGCTATGTGCTCTGGGTCAAGCAGTTACACTGCTCTGAATCTACATGTTTAACTATAAAATTAAACATATCTATCTCATGGTGATAATGCATTGATAATGCATATAAATATCTTTGCATGGTCACCAAAATATTAACAATTGACTAGCATGTATTTTAACTTGGGATCAACAACACAAGCTTCAGGTAGAGTTAATAGTAGATTGGGGTTTCTCTGGTTGAGAGAAAACTGAGTAATTCATATGTGGAATCAAAATAAGTTTATACCAAATTCTTTTAGGATTAAGATTTTTTATGCATGAATTTTTATGTATGTTTCAATCCATGATAGATTGATCCTAATGTATAATTTTGAGAGATTGTTTTCCTGTGTATTGGTAATGATTACATAGAATTCATATGCAATAATAAAATAGAAAATAGAAGTAGCCATTGACTATTTAAAACCATTGACATCAATAATCTACTTGTTGCCTTATTAATAAAAGAAGTGGAATCATAATTTTCAATGAAATATTGAGCTGTGGCTATTTTGCCATAAATATTAGGCAATATGGAAAGACTCAAACATTTAAGAAATATTTTTAGTTGTAGATGGACACAATACCTTTATTTTATTTTTGTGGCGCTGTGGATCAAAGACAGTGCCTAACACGTACTAGGCAAGTGTGCTACCACTGAGATACAACCTCAGCCCCGAGAATCAAACATACTATATTGATCAGAAACTTAAAATAGTCATATGAGCTAAATAAGTTTTATTTCTATTGTTTTATTAATTTAGGCAGATATAGTATTCTAAAATTTATCAATGTATAATAATAGCAATAATTCTTTTCATCTTATTGTGCAAATCAATGTTGAAGATATATAAACATATGATAGATGGAATAGAAATATATGGGTAAACACATGCATTTTTTTTATTTAAGAAGATATTTCAAATCAGACTGATGAATAATATTTTTGAGTTAATTTAGAATAATAGATAATACTATATCTAGAATAGCAACTTTCTGATCTAGACTCATTTAAGGTTTTAGAATCATCATTTTGCTCTCTAACTCCAGGTCATGGCTTGTGTTGGGTTTGTATATGCCCCAAGGAATCTGAAGATACCTGAAGATATAGCTGTTTCAATTGATATTTACATATATGCTTATGTTAGTAAGTGTTAAAACAGAGAAGCAGAATGAATAGGAGGTATATAAGAGATTTACTGCAAAGAATTGTCTTAAAAATTTGTGAGGCCAGTTAGGCAAGTCTGAAATCTTGTGAGGAAGGCTGAAACTCACAGTTCAGGCATCATTTCTGTTTCCAAGGCTTTTCAAGCAATTGTTTCATATTCATACAGATTAACTTGGATAATCTCCCTTACTTGAAGTCAGTTGATTATGAAATGTAATCACATCTTGAAAATACATTCACAACACTACCTAGATTCATGTTTCATTGAATAACCTTGGACAGGAGCCTTGCCAAGTTGATACATTTAAAAGATCATCCCAATGACCCAATTTTCTTTGAGGGGTCATGGAGCTAGAAAGCTGAGAATTTTTCCAATTTGCTGTGATTCTAAGTTCAGTCATTCATAGCTCATTTCACTTCAAGGTACTGTAAAAACAGTGAGAGTTGTGAATGGTTGCTTGCAGCAGCCACTGTGATTAACCAGAAAGGAAACTGGTTTAATCGCTAAAAGGTTAAAAGTTCATTCTTGATTTTTCCCTCTGTTTTTACAAGAACAAAGCAAGAATGGAAGTATGGTTTCTCATAATACAATGCTATTATTCAAAGATCACTCTCCAGTAATTTATTCATTAACTGTGGAAGGAAAATAATTTAAAAGTCCTTATATTGTACCACATGCATCAAAGAACAGTTCACCCTATGGCTACCAATTATGACAGGCAATTGTCTAGTCGTAATTGAAAATATCATAGCAGACCCATAAAATAATAGAACTGTAGAAGACTGTTTCATATAGTGATGATGTGGATTACTGCTACAGAAATAGAAAACTATGTGATGCATCTTAGGGACATAAAAAAGAAAAAAAAACTATATAGACAACAAATCTTTCTGGTGTAAATACATAAATTACATTAGAGGAGACAGTAATGTCACCTTAGAACTCAAGATATAAGACTGCAATTATGAAATTAAATATCTTGAGTTTTTTTGTTTGGCTTTTTAATATAAACTCTTCATTAAGAAAACCTAATTGTGATAGCACCTCAATGTACCACTAATTCTCTGCCTAAGTTTTCTGCTCTAGGGTCTGTAGACATGTAGGGTACCACTTAATATGCCTCAGCAGTAGTTCTAATTTCATATATGTGGAGAGAGGGATTAACACTTTCTCTAGACTCTCAAATATTCCATTTCCCTCAAGTGATTAAGATGAACTTTGTCTTATACAGGAATAGCTAGGAAACTGCCATTGGATTTTAATACTTGGGCTCAAAGTCCCTGTAATGTAGGGTATGTTTACATCTCTCTGAAACTTGTTTCTGCATCTATAAAAAGGGGATAAAATATTTTCTGAAATGACTATTGTAAATAACAGATGAGACAGCAAATATGAATATGTTTTACAAATTTCAAAGTTCTTCATGCAGTTTTATTGGTATTTAAGGGTAAAGGAGACACCATTGGTCTTCAACTTGGAGAACTCTGGAAATACAACAGCACAGGAGGTATCAGTGACCCACTTGTTTGAGCTAAAGTTGTCTTCCCTTTCAGCAAATGTTGCTTGTCTTAACTTAGATATTTCTTTGCCCTTTAGTAGATTATAACTTCAAAAATATCATATACTTCCTTAAAATTTTTTGGAATGCTCCTGTCATTTTAATTTTTCATTGCTTCCAGGTTTTCCCTTTTATTACCTCACCATTAGATCATTACATATATAAATGAGAAAACAGAATAACTTAAAGTCACAGTGGTCTCAACAACTTTATTCATGAGCACAAATGAGTTCACATTCATGACTTGTTATCCCCAAATAATATGATTACAAACTATCAGCTCTACTTTAAAAATTCTTTCCCTTCCAAGACACCAGTAGAATAGAAAAAAGGGACAAGAGGAAAGGAGGTGGGGTGAGAAAGGGGAAAGTACTGGGGAGTTGCCAAATGATATTGTTATACTGTGTATATGTATAAATATGTAACAACAATTCCCACCATTGTGTATAATTATAATGTACCAATAAAAAACTTGGAAAAAATTCTCTCTCTTTTCTGGCGTATTGCCAAGAACTCCCCATGAGAATCTTAGATTAAGCAATTGCACCTGGAAAAGCAACTGCTCCATTACCCTGTGCTGGTCACATGCTGGGCCACCCTTTCCCTCTATCTGACTGTTGCTTCTCACTCTCCTGCTGTGATGCTGTGGTCAGGAGTCTTTCTGCCTGCCCATCTCCAGCCATCGTTCTGCCAACAATACTGCCATGGGTGTGGCTGTTTTTCCTTACTCTGCTCAAAAACAGAACCCTGTCAAACCCTTGAGACTAGAGTTCTCAATCTACTGGTGCTTCCAAGCTGCAATTTTCTGTGAAGTGAAATGGGAAACGTCTCACCTTCTTCTATTACAATAATGTTCAGGAATGTCAAGAGATTTGTGCCGCCCAGCTCTACTCACAAACATCTGCACTTGTCTCCAACTTAACTGGGACAAAAGTAGATAGATGGATGGATGAATAGCTACTTGGGGGGATGGAGAGAGAGACAGAATTTAAAAGAAGGAAACCCAGAATGTTTCAATGTTCAAAAACAGAAGAATATGAGAATAACCTGAGTGCAGTGCCAAAAATATAATGTTCTTCTACAATTTTCTACAACTTCTTATTCAGAATATGAGAAAGATGCATGCATTTACCTATCACAAATACAGTTACTATCTTTATTATAGACCTTTCGGGCCATATAAATTTCCATACCTATGAATAGATGTCATCACATTTAAAATCAAAATGAGATAAAACTGTGAAGCAGATTATACATTTTCACAGATTTTATTGTTTGATTCTTGTTAATCTTGTCATAATTTTATAGATCATAAAATTGTTGCTCTTTTATGACAACACCTTAGATGAAAATGATAGACTAGTAAGCATAAGTACTACATAGAGGCTATGACAACATCTGACTATTATGAAGTTGAATCATTCAAAATATCCTAAAAGTAATTTAAGTGTAGACTTTTACCAAAATAAATAAACAGCAATACCAAGACTTCCACTTCAACCTTGCTTGAAAACTTCTACCAGTAGGGATCTTCTCCTTCTTAAAGAAATCCATCTTTTCTTAATAGTCTACTTGATGCATCTTCTTCTCAATGGTCCCAATCTTGCCTCTCATTAACTTTTCCTTCTGAAGAAGCACACTGAGTCTATGATTTTTTTTCCCACATGATAGTCTTTCAAATACTTGGAGACTGATAATCTATACTTGCTGAGTTTTACTTCTTCCTCAACTGTTCCAGAAAGCCTCACCAGTGTCATCATATTCATGAAGGTACATTCACATTTGTCAATATGTCTTTCAAAATAAGCAATTTAGGTTTATAACTCTACTATTGTAAGTCCTTGAGGGCAAAGACTTTATATTCAGCTCTTAGGCTCTGACCTAACATGTCTGACCACTTAATATGCAATGGCACATTTGTGTGATAGACACATGAATGAAAAAAAGGTCCCTTTCCAAATGTCCTTCTAATATACACATTTAGCCATTTGTTTCTCTGCATAATGTCATTTATTCATGAATTTTAGTATACAAAAAATGTCTCTAAACAGACAAAAAACAAATGAAGTTAGTTTCTTGGCATTTAAAATGATGAGATTTACTGCATAAACAGGAATCTTTCTCTTTACCTGAATATAGTACGAGTTGGTATTTGTGTTAGTTGTGAAATGACTTATTTTGTAAAGATTTTTTTTTTCAAAAAATCATTTTTTTCAAAATAATTTTTTCCCTTAAGTTTTGTTGGATTATTTTAAAATGGAGATAAGCTTGGTATTGTAATTTATGAAAGAAACTAAAATTAGGACTATGGAACCCAGACAGAAAGGACCACCCTCTTTCTCCAGTCTCTGGACAAGAACTTGGATGGGTGGGAAGTTTATCCTGGATAAAGAGAGACAAACCATCTGAGATTTTCCTGCAAACGTGTTGATTCTCAGCATGGGAGGACGATTTGGGTGAACACTTGACAGAGACGCTCCAATTCTTTTAGCCTCACAGGAACTTGTTATAAATACTGTGGGAGAGGCAATTGTAAGAAACCAAGAGAGTGGTCCTAATAAGAATTTCCCTCTAATATGTGCCAGGGAGAAATATAAATGGAGCGAATGAGAAAACTCAGTAGGTATGCCTCTGACCTTTAACATAAGTGGGACAAAGCTTCCCTCTAACAAAATCAGCATGTGCTATGATGTGCCCACTCTTAAGGAATGTTGGTGTTGACGACCTTGATGGGAAGAAGAATAGTCAAGTCACCACCTCCTAGCCAGGTCATCAGGAAACAGAGCAAAAAGAAGCAGAAATGGATAAAATGGAAGACATGATAATGGTCACCTATGGACTCATCTACTTTAGAGGGAGTAGGAAAACGTGGTGGGTGCCCCATGATTCACTTGAGTAGAGACTCAGAATGGAAGGACTGTTTCAGTTTACATTCGCATTTTTAGACATAGGTTGTGCTAGAATTGCCTTAAATAGTAAGAATTACATAAGTAGCAGTGAACGTAGAGGGAGCTCTATGAAATAAAATACCTTATAATCATCCTACTTGTTTAAAAATTATGTCTGATAAAGAAGGCTATCAATATGGTGAACAAATACAATATCATTTACTGAAGAGTGTTGGAGTAACTTGTTAACAATTTTCCAATGAAACAGAAATTCAGTTTCTTGCTACATCTCATGAAAGAAAACAAGAAAAGCACTATATGCATTCGCTTGTGTAATAAATATTTAGTTAACAATTACTAAGTACCAAGTAGGGTTTAAGATGCTCAAAGGACAGCAGTAAATAGAATTCATGCAATTCTGTCCTTGAGGAGTTTACAGTCTAATGGAAAGAAGCAACCAATAAATAAGTAAACAAGTGAAATCTATAATATGCAAAACATTAATAAATGTTAGAAGAAAGATGATGCAATTAATGAGGACCAGATATTGCTTATATACAGTGAGATCAGAAAATCTTTGATAAGAAAATATTTGAAATGTCATGGAGATGTAAAACTAAGCCTGGTTTATCTGGGATAGAGCATTTATTTTGTGGTTTGGATGTGAAGTGTCCCCAAAAGACTTTTGTACCAAATGCAGCTATGTTCAGAGGTGAAACTTTTAGGAAATGATTGGCCCATGAGGGCTCTATCTTGTCAATAGATAAACAATTGGAATGGACTCTTGGAAGGTGAAGCTATAGGTATGGGACTAGTTGGAGGAAGTAGGTCACTGAGGCATGCTTTCCCAAGGGTATTTCTTCTGCCTTGCTCCTTCTTTCCTATTTCTCTCTGATTCTCAGCTGTCATAGCTGAGAAGCTTTACTCTGCTGTATCCTTCCATCATGATGTTCTGCCTTACCTTGGACACAAAGCAATGGAGTCAACCATCTGAACTGAAATCTCTGACACTGGGAGCTAAAATTAATTTTTCCTCCACTAAGTTGTTTTTCTCAAATATTTGCAACAGTAATGAAAAGGTGAGTAACTGCATTTTAAGCAGAGAGAAGAGAAAGAGCAAAAGACCCAATATGGGAGTGTTTCTACATTTTATAAGCAGTAAAGAAGCCATCTTACCTTGAAATAGTCAGACTAAGGGATTAAACAATAAGTAATCCAGTCAGTATGTATGATGTGTGAGGAAAAAAGTTTATAGTTCTTGTAGTCCCTGTTAGGACTCTGGGGAATATTCTGAGTGGGATGCGTAAGTACAGAAGTTTTGTGACTGAGAAGGAGTGGCCAATGAAGAAGAACAAAGAAATAATAGTGTCTTATAAATGAAGTACAAGTCAAATAAATCTAATGAGAGGAGACACTTAAATACACAAATACAGTCAAAAGAAAAACTGATATAAAATAGAAAACATTTTTATCAATCTTGGAAAAATCATATCCTTCTTACATTTGAAATCATAGAATCAATCATGCACTTAGTTTTGACAAAAATTGAAAATGTCTCTTCTAGAGAGGCCATTAAAATAAAATATGAAAAGTGGTTTCATCAAATATAATAAGTCATATATAATAATATAGAATTTACTAGTTCAAAATAAAATATGTTGAGACCCAGTAACAGATGAGTTACACAACAGAAAATAGTGTGAATTGAGTTAAATGTATTTGTTGGAAAGCTACTCATGATCTGTAAATGCTAGGGATTAAAGACAACAAAGAAAGCTCTTGTTCATGAGCAGGTTTCTGTATGACAATTTAGGTTCAGGAGGGTCTCTGGGTGTCCACTATGTGCAATGTATTACTTAAATAGCAAGGAAAAAGAAACAAGCAAGCAGAAAAAAAAACTAATTATCAATTATCATATAAAAACAACTAATTTCAACAAACAGAGGAAAATATGGTAATTCAGTAACTTAAAAAATTAGGCCAAGTGGAAATGACTTTTTCTTCTGCAAAATTAGCAATTTAAAAAATGATCACAACTATTTCTGACATGAAAATATAAGTGAGAAATAGGTGTATGAATACATGTGTGAAATAGGTATGTGAGATATGAATATGGTTTCCAGAATCAGATTTGGTAAATATGAATTCTTTACTGCTTACTAGATGAGTGACACTGGATAAGAACATCACTGCTCTGTTTTTCATTCTTCATTTTCCTATGTGTCAATTATATTAATAGCACCTGTAATATCATTTTGTGGTATTTATGAATCTATTTAAAGATATTAAATATTTAAATTTAAAGATAAGAAATATTATATATCATTATTTTAATACCATATTGAAACAACCCAAATCTTGCATTCTGGGACTAAGATGAATAGAAATGATAAAATAGTCCATTAAGGTGTACATATAATGGAAAACTAAGGAAATTTCTATCCATTCATTCATTTCTCTGTATATACATACATACATTTTTTAACATTTGAATAGATGTCATATGACAATCACTTTTAAAATAATTCTATCATAAACTTTCCTAAAGAAACATGATTTCTTCCTTCAATTCTCCCATTTTCTAGACTAGAGCATGATTGTTTGGAACAAAAATAAACAAAAAGAAATAATTCCCTATCTAGAAATATGTTAGAAATTTGAGTGTTGTCACCTGAATCTAAGTGGCATGAGAGAAGGGTTTGAGAAAATAGGAGGCAGATGAGGGCAACAGGTCATGAGAAAGAATCTGAGGAGGTTGCACCAGATTTAAATCAAAGGAAAAACTAGAAGAAAATTTGGAGGAGAATAAGAGTTTAGATGATAATAGTGAATTGTCTAATTTTGTATTTTTTGTTTTATGTGATTCAGAGTGCATACTTTGTTACCTTTATCCCTGTTTGGAATCAACACAGTTGTTTGTTTTGCCTAGGGTAACTGAAGGAAGTATGAATCTGTTTTCTGTTTGGGTGGATATGGCACAGAGAGGGGAATGCAGTAATGGAGACAGAACATATAGGGCTGCAGATTTGAGCTGCAATGGAAAATTAAATACTAAACATGCTAGATAATTTGCAGAATGCCAGAGAAGTTTGGGATTGGCTCAATCCCCTTGAGTCACATTATTAATTAAAATGGAGAGTCTTATATGCCTGGAAGCCTGGGGAAAAGGGATGTATGCAAGCATCCAGTGGACATTTTTGTAAATTTTCATATGGTAATAATAATACATGGGAAGTGTTCTTTACTTTGATTTTGTGTTTGTTTCTCATTGGTGATGGATATTGAACCTAGGGCCTCACATGTGCTCTACCACTAGTCTAACATTCTTCACTTGAAGGAGAGAGGATGAGTCTCTGGGCATATATGTAATGATGCAGTCACATTTGAATTCTTTTGAAGGATAAATAGGAATTACTTTGAAGAAAAGTAATGTGGTTATGCCAAGGAATAACATGAATGAATATCCAGAAACATGTGAATGCATAGAAGATTTTGTATGCCATACTTGATCCAAACAGCTTACCAAAACATGATTCCTGTTTGTTTTGTGGAAAAAATTAAAATGTAAATATATTATCAGAATTTTTAAATATAGGTTATATATTGAAAAAGACTTAGGAAACAATGTGACTGGAAGAACTGGATTATTTTATCTCTACATTATTTCTACACTGAATTGAAAAGTTTTGGTTCTCTTACACCAGACTTCATGGTAGTTCTCAGGACAAAAGTAGATTAAAGAGCTGAAATCATCTGTCCTGGAGTTGGTTTTACAAGCAAATTTTCACATGCTTTGTGCTACATGGGTTGTAAAACTGTAGCCTGCAACTCATCAATGTATTTTGCATGTAAAAGAGAAATTTTATGAGGAAAAAAATTTTCTGGCAATCTGTGGTTTTTATTTGTGAAGAAAAGACAATAAGAAACCCAATTTATGAGCAAAATAAAGGGTGAAAATCAAAACTTTATTAGGCATTTTCAACATTCTAAGCATCTTTGCCCACTGAATACTCATCACAGTGTGTGTTGACTATTATTTCGTTTTCGTTTGAAATTTAAGAACATTTAAATTTCAAAAATCTTGAGTAATTTTCTTAAGCAAACTTAAAAGCAATTTGTCCCAAGGTGACCTAATTGCAAGGGCAGACTTCTGCTTTATTGTTGTTTCATTTGTTCTGCAATTATTTATTGAATGCCATTATGTCTCATGCACAGTGTGAAGCAATATGATATCACAGCAAAGAAAACAGATCTAGCAAAGGCTCATCAAACTTTCCACTGAAAAGACTACTTAAGAGAATGTATGCTGAGTGATCCAGTTGTATGTCAAAATCAGGCAGAATTGATCTTCAGTTAGAAGTCAGCATTATGATTACCCTTGTACTGTGGGGGATGGTTCTCGTAAAGTGAAGAAGGCTTGAGGGAGGCTTTGTGGGTTCTGGCAATGTTCTTTTTGACCAGCATGCTCAGTTTGGGAAAATACATCAGAAGCATATATTTGCAAACTGTATAGTTTTCTGTACATGTATTAAACTTCATCTAAAGCATTTCCAGAAAGTCTCAAAGTGATTGGTGGTAGTTTTCTTCCACATATTTATAAACATAAAAATGTTACAGATTATTTTTAAGTGATATGAAAATGTTCTTCTAAAATATTTGTGTCAGTTTTCATTGTTTCTCCAAAATATTTGATAAGAAAAAACATGCAGGAGAAAATATTTATTTTGGTTCATGGTTTTACAAGTGAAGTTCATGGTCAGCCAACCCCATTTTTCTGGGCCTAAGGCAAGGCAGAACACTGTGGCAAAAGGATGTTAAGGTCTAGATAAGGTTTAGATACAAGACGCTCACCAAAATACCATGTGTGAGACAATGAGAAAAAGTTAAGAGGTGAAATGATTGGGTTGCAAGAGTCTTCACCTCATCAGTGCATTAATCCACTTTGATGGATTAACTGGATGGTAACTATAGGCAAGTAGTATATGGCTAGAGGAAGTAGGTCACTAGGATGTGCCTTTAGGGTTTATGTTTTATCCCTCATGAGCAGAGCTCTGTTTCCTGATTTTCATGTCCTGAGCTGCTTTCCTCTGCCATCCCCTTCCTTCACGATGTTCTGCCTCACTTCAGGCACAGAACAATAGAACTGAACATCTATGGACTGAGACCACTGAAACTATGAGCACCAAATAAACTTTTCTTCCAACAAAATAGTTCTTCTTAGGGTTTTTGGTTACTGAAATGAAAAAGTTGCCTAAAACAGGTGTGGTGTTGGTAAATTGCTCTGCCCATGGCAATCACAAAGCATAGAAGGAAAGGAGAAGGGGCTATAAGGAAGATGAACCCTTCCAAGGAATGCCCCCAGTGACCCACTCCCTCTAGTCTCAACCCACCTTCCTGCAGTTACCACTCAGTCAGTCCATTCAAACTAGAATGAGCTGATTGTGTTACAACTCTTAAAATCCAATTATTTCACCTTGAAGCATTCTTTCCTTAACACAAGAGCTTTTGGAAGACACCTTATATCCAAATCATAACATTTCATTTCACACCTGACCCCCAAACCATCTTGCATTGCAAAATGTATTTAGTTCATCTCCAAGATTCTCCATTTGTCTTAACAGTTCCAGCATTGCCCCAAAATTCAAGTCCAGAGTCTCATTTGAGTTTCAAGGCACTCTTGGCTGTGACCTCTCATGAGAATCAAAATCAAGTTACATATATCCAAAATACAATGGCACAGAATAAATACTCCTGTTCTAAAATGCAGAAATAGGGGCATAGAAAGAAGAGATGGGACCAAAATAAGGCCAAAACCCAATTGTACAAAGAGGTCACATAACTCTATGTATAGCATCCAGGACACATGGCTAAAGAAAAGCAAGGGCAGTCCCTCCTCTTTGGTCTTGCCTTTTGAAGTGCACATGGCTTTACTTTTAGCCTAGCTCTCTCTGAAGCTGTTAGGTTTTCTCAGCAGAAAGTCCATGTTACTGGCATCTCTTAAATCCTTCTGTCTCCATTCTAGCTTTGGCTTCACCTTCACAGTTTTGCATATCACAATCTTTGGGGTAGTCCACAGGGACCGATCTCCCAAGTCTTTTTTGAAATCTTGATGGAAACCTCCATGACCCTCTAACGCTAACATCCTACATTCCTACAAAACCAGCAGCATATGGATGGCCAAGATCTACCATCAGCTCACCCAATAGCTAGGATCCCTGAGAGTATGGTTGTAGTGGCCTCTGAATGCCTAGGCAGCAGATCATGGTGAAACAACTTCCTAGGGCACCCTATGAAATCAGGGTGCCCCCAAAATTTCTTCTCAAAGGAATGTTTTCTTCTTTGATCTTGAGTCTGAAATGGGTATGGTCTTGCAAATTCCTGAAATGCTCTCAAGCTATCTTTTCCATTGTATCTTTGCAGAGTATTTAACATCTCCTTAGTGACTATAATTTCTTTAATACCCATTTATTCCCTGGCCCAAGTTTTCCATACAGTTTTGTGGCCAAACTGCAATTTTTTTAAACCCCTCAGTTTTGGTTTTTGTTCCTGATTCCCACAGTAAACTTAGATTTAAAAAAAAATAGCTATCAAAATTCATGTCACTGGTTAAATGCTATGCTGTCTTGAAATTTCTTCCACCAGACTAATTAGTTCACCACCTTTAAATTCAGTTTCACACAAAGTGTTAAAACCTGGGCAAAATGTAGACAAGTTTTTGCAAGAATGTAATATAAATGGCCTCCATTCCAGTTTCTACTAAAATCTCCCCATTTTCCTCTAGAACCTCATGAGCATAGTCTTTAATGTCTGCATTCCTCTATGCATTCTGATTTTTGAGTTCCCACCAGCTTTTCATTGCTGTGATCAAAATATCTGACAAGAATAACTTAGCAGAGGAAAAGTTTATTTTGGCTCATGGTTTCAGAGGTTCAAGTCTATGGTTGCCTGAGCCCATTGTTCTGTACTTGAAATGAAGCACAACATCATACTGGAAGGACTTTGTGAAGGAAAACTGCTCCACTCATGGAAGTCAGGAAACAGGGAAAGGGAAGGAACCACAGGGAAGATGTACCCGTCTAATGCATGCCCCCAGTGACCCACCTCTGGCTGTCACACCCCAGCTGCCTCCAGTCACCACCCAATTAGCCTATTCAAACTAGAATGGACTGATTAGGTTATAGCTCTCAAAATCTATTCATTTCACTCCAAACATTCCTTCAATAACCCAGGAGCTTTTAGGAGACACCTCATAATCAATCCATAAAAAATTTTAATACATTTACTTCTAAAACTTTAGAATGAATGTTCTAGTGTGGAAAGCACACAGGTGGTTAGAACTCCCTGCTTTCTCCTTCTGGATGTATCGTTGGGGTCAAAGTGTGAGGTGTGAAGGAGGCAGTTTCAGAAAAATAGTACTGACTTTGTTTGGAGGAGTCTCATTTTAAAGAAGTAGGTCCCAAAAGAGGAAGACTTCTGTATGTAATTTTATCCATTAGCATGCAAAGTTGTTGAAATTTATGAATAGTATGTCTGCTTTAGGGTGGTGCTGAATGTTCTTGTTTTGCCTTGTTTTCCATTCCAACAAAGCAAATCAATTTCAATTTTCTTCAAAGAATTAGTCCACTTATATTGAATATCTTTGTAACAGAGTACAGTTGCCAGAAATGATCAAGCCCAATACCTTTCCTATCCCATGTATTTTTCTTATGATGGAACATTAATACTCCTCCACCAAGAGGTGGGGTTTACGCTTCCTTCTTGGAATGTGGATGGAAATTTTAAGTGCCTTGACCAACAGCATGTGGTTAAAAGAATATTTTCTAACTCAAAGGCTAAGTCATAAAAGGCAATAGAGCATAAAGCACATAAAAAGAACACCTAAGGTTGTTCCAACCAACAGCTCCAGCTGGGCTCCCAGCAAAAAATCCAAACCGACCTCCACATGAATGAAGAAACCTTCAGACAATGACATCGCCCAGTTTTTGTGTTTTCTAGTGAGATCTGAAATCTTTGGAGGAGATGGAAAATCTCTCCTCCCTGTGAATTGTCTCAATTCCTGGCCTCTGGCAACCATTAGAGGTAATATATAGTTTGGCTATAGAAGTCACTGAATTCTAGGGAAATTTGTTACACAATCAGAGTAACCAAAACAATATATTTAAATATTTGCTACTAGGTGAAATCAACAAATCCAGGTACCTGTGCTCACTGTATTTAGAAATTATACAATATTTTATTATAATTGTGTTTATATAGCGCTTGCAATAGTCACATTCATTTTGTCATTTAAATCAATATCAAACAATAAATAAAAACTCCAGCTCTGAAGTCTGACTACCTAATTTGGGATTCCAATTTTCTATGAAGTGGTTATGTAACATTAGAAGAATTGAGAAACCTCTATTTGTGTGTTTCCTCATCTATCTAATGGAATTGTAAGAGCACCAACAGCAGATGATCATAAGGGGGATACATATGGAAAGTTCTCACAATTGGAATGGAACACCGTGATTACTTTCTAAGTCACTACATATTAACTGCAATAGTAATGCTTGCAGTCAAACTGGAACCTCTGTCTCCTGATCCTATTTTAAAATATATACTCCTGAGTCTCCCAGCAGTCTTACTAAATGAGAATATCTGAGCTTGGGCCCAGCAATCTCCAATTTAAACCCAATTTCAGGTGGTTTTCATCCACAGTGAGGTTTGAAAACTACAGTAACTTGTCAATAAGGTATCAAATTTCCACAGGATAAAATTAAAAATCAGGTTTTTTAAAGTTTTATAGGAGAGAAAAATCACTCTCTCTTCTTTCATACTCATCATAAGAAAAATTATCTACAGCCAGGCAGGTTGTACTTTCAGAATCCTCAGAGTGCTTTAAAACATTTATGACCTATGAAAAACAACTGATTCTTATTGTGGGTCACCCTTAGCTGACCATGTGAGAACAAGAAGATGAGCTTGTTCCTAGATGATGGGCTGCCTTGTTACTTTGTGGAAGGGATAAATTGCCATAAGGACTTTGATTCTTCTGTTTACCTGGATGCCTCTAAAGCTACAGAAAGATTCCTGTGTCTGCTTCCCCAAGACAATTCCAGTGGACTGTCAGTTAGTATTAGGAAAGGCTACTGATGAGATCCCCACAAGCCATTTTCGGGGCACAAGTCAAAACACCTGTGGATTCTGGAGAGCATGAGCAGCCTCGAATCTTTTTCCACTCCTCATTAAAAACTGGGCATCTGCTCAATATGACTATGGACATCTTTACTTCATTTTCTCTGTACAGTCTAACTGACTCCGTTGTGTATTCTTTTGTGATTGCTAGTAAGCAATACCATTACCACATGGATGACAGAGGCAAAGGGAGAGAGACAGGACAGAGGCACTCTCAGAGGGATCCTTAATATAAGATCAATCCTAGCAGTTCCTCAGTAGCTCTGCCATCTGCCAATAGCTGCCTCTAAATGACAGGGCAAAGTGTCATTAGCAGTTTCTGGACTGTGAGGACAATAGGAAAGGGAAAAGGGAGAAGAATGTATAGGAGGGTAGATTTCTACCCACTGAGAGGACTGATTTGTATGAATGTCCTGAGCAATGGAGAAAAAAATAAAGAATATTTTTGGTCTTAGGCATTTTTATAGGAGCATAATGTCTATATAGGATAAAAATGTGAGTTTGGTGAAGGTCATGAGAGCACTTTATTAAAATGTAGAGATAATTTTTTTTAATCTTCATTGAGATAGTTTGGAGAGAGAAACTTCTTGAAAATAACCTGAAATTACATGACCTCTTAAATATTTCCGTGTTCTATTTAAAATCCTGATTTGCATGGCATTATTGGAATTAATATATATCATCATTAATTACAAAAAGTAATTGCAAAACAAAATATCAATGTGTCTAAAGCCCTCTGAGCTATTACAATGTGCTCATTCCCATTGATATAATGAATGATTCCTTTAGGTCCTATTATTTTGATAATTCCTTTCAAAGCTAAAACAGAATTGATTGTCTCGTATAAAAATGCAGGAACCTTGGCTCCTGGCTCAGCCGCTTACTAATTGTACACCACTGGGACAATTACTCAGATGTTCTTAGCTTTCGTTTTCTCATCTGTAAAGTCAGGATTGCAGTGGCAGCCTCTTTTCTAAGAGGTTCTGAATCTCCTTTGAATTGTATTGACCTCACTCTTTAAAGCCCAGATGTAATCTGCACATCCTTGTTAATGTAGCATGGACCCTACTTTCTGCTTCTTGCCTACATTACGCACTGTACAGATGGACAGCCAGGCAAACAGGAGACACTTGTTTATGAAATAATGAATTGATAAATGAGAAAATTTTGTGCAAAACACCTATGAAGTATATTCTATTATAACATTTTATAGAAAAGGAAGTGAAAATTCCCAAAGGTTAAATAACTTGTCTAGGACCCAAAACTAGAGGATGGAAAGGCCAGGATTTAAACCTCAGTTGTACATCTTCTTACTCTGCCATGCAGACTTCAATATGATGTAGTTTCCCTTCAGAACACTCACAGAGCATTTTGTGCTTTGCCTGTGGCCATGGTTATCATTCTTTCTTGCACTGTGAGACGCCAGTACTTACCTTATCCATAAACTAAATTGTAGATTCCTTGAGGCCAGGTTCACACATTAGTGACCTTTGTATTTGAATTCATAATGCCTCATTTAATAAATATTTGTTGAATTGAAAAATATAGCTTTCTAAAGAGATGCCAACAGTCCCTCTGGGGTAGTTTAACTGTACCTTTCCCTGTGACAAGAAACAAATTAAGTGGCTTTCAGTAGCAAGGTGGTCTCTTCTATGGCAAAAGATCCCTTCATTTTCTGTCCAACATAGAATTTTATTTGGTTTCTGGGCAAATATCAGCTTTTCTTCTTCATAGTCTATTTTCTATTATATCATGATTGTCATCAAATTATTAAAAATAATGAAATGATTTTCCACAAATGTATTACATGCTGAAGATCTTTTCTGCATTTATATTTTTAAAAAGGTCTTTAAATAAAAGCTCAAAATTTTTACCACAAACCTAGGAAGAGAATATCCTTGGGATTATTCGCCTTCCAAAAAACTTGGGAAAATGTTCTATTCTTTATGATTTTCTGATAATTTCTGGATATTTCAAGTAAATTTTATTTATTTTGTGTGGCAGAATGTTTGATCTGAACTATTATGACCTCTGCACATAGTATTTTAAATTTGATTTGATGGAACCCTAAATGGCTTCCTAAGTTATTTTTAATTCATGTGAATTACCTGAATTGGAGGTCCATTAACTTTTATTACACTGTCTCAAGAGCTGACTGGGTGGCAAAGTGCCAAGTTCTTGGAGCCTGAGGGGTAGAGATAAATGAGGGATAGCCAAAGTGGGGAGAAAAGAAATAAAGGTATTCTTCCACCAAAAGCTGAGCCCATTTACTCTTCTGTTTTCAAATGAACAAGACTATAACTCAACTAGCTTTTTTGACACTAAATAATCAGAATTCAAGAAAGCTTAGTGTAACACACACACACACACACACACACACACACACACACCCTGATATGGGTTTCCCAAAATGCCTCTGTCTTTAGCCTATGGTTTTGTTAGGACTTGGCATTATTCTAGAGGGCCCTGATTTTATCCATCCAAATGTAGCAAATAAATGAAAAGATGGTTACACTGGGAGCACTTATGACATTTTACAGTGCCAGAATGATTGAATATCTGCTTAGTTAAGAAGTTTTACCTGTGCAGTCCCTGCTGCTAGGAATCCATCACTAATGAGTTCAAGCCCATATATCATAGCTAGAAAGCATGTGACAGTTTGAGTACAATCCAAGTCCTGGTATTTCAGGGTTGTACTCTAATTTCCATCAGCATTTCCTAGGGTATGCATACTCTTTATATAGAATCTGAAGGTGGCAAATGAAGTTATAAGAACAATAGATTATAGTAAAGTTGCAAAACAGAACAGCAACAACAGCAAACATCACTAGATCCATACCAACCACAATTTCAATCTCAGGTCAGTCATTTCCATGTTGACCTTGTTTTAGCAAATTTAATATATCTTACCCTGAGTTTCTTCATCTAAAAATGGTATACTTCTAGCTCAGTGATAGACTGCTTGGCTACATGTGTGAGTCCTTGAGTTCAATACTGAGCACCATGGGAGGAAAACGTATAAAAACAGTTACCTTATTGGGTTTTTAGAAGAATTAAATTAGAATTTATATGTAGTGCCAAGCACATAATATTCTTTCAGAACACAGTAGTAGCTACTATATCTACAGTTGTTGTAGGTCTATCCAAGCCAAGTACTTATTAATCTCTTATCACACCTTTAGAATTTCTGTGCCAAAAGGAATAACTGTAAAATACTACAACTCAATGGATTTTCTCAGGTTGTTTGTATTGTAAAGGGACATAATGCTAATGAACTTAAGTAAAAGAAAACAGATCCTGGCAAGTGTTACTGGTAAGATTTGCCAGTAAAACATTCTCCCAGAGAAGGGAAGATACCAGAAGATAGGAGGAATCAGGAAAAGTTCCTCTCTATAGAATTACCAAGTTCAATCTGTGTTGTGATGCACAATATACCTCTAAAATCCCATAAAAGGAGCCATTATAGCACACATAATGATTTTTGTTTGTTTGTTTTTCCCTACCGAATGACTACTTTTCCAAAGGCATGTACCTGTAAGTATTTCAAAAGCACTTATTTCCCATGACAGTGGTCAAAGATGTATTATTCTGGTCTAACAATGCAAATATTCCCATATGAAGTAAAGAGTTCATGTGATCTCTAAAGACAGCCTCTAAATTTGTTGGGGCAATTTCTTTAGTATTCACTCATTTATTCAAGAAATAGTTATTAAGTGTCTTCTGTGAGGTAGGTGCTGTGAAACACAATAATGAACAAGATATAGCAGCTCTCTTTATGGGGTTTGTACCCTCACATCTTATTCTTTTTTAATGTTGGTTTACTACTAATTTTTTATTGACATCTTTTTCTAATTACTAAAGACATGTAAAATTCCATATAAAATTCAAAAGATAGAGCATAGAAGAAAACTTCCTCTATTATCTTATTCTCTTTGAAACCATCACTATCAATCATCTGTTTTTCCACCACACATATAGCATTATATGTTATATACATATATGCTTACATACACATACATGCAATTATATCAGTATAATTATATACAATTACTTTTGTAAAATGTTATATAATAAATTTATTAATATTTAGCTCAATGGATCACAGTACTTATTTAATTTAACTCCTTTTTTAAAATGTTTGCAGGCACTGGGCACAGTAGCACACACCTGTAATCCCAGCAGCTCAGGAGACTGAGGCAGGAGGATCACAAGTTCAAAGCTGACCTCAGCAACTTAGCAAGGTCCTGAACAAATTAGCAATGTATCAGTATAAAAATAAAAAAGGATTGGGGAGATAGCTCAGTGGTTAAGGCTCCCTGGGTTCAAACCCCAGTATCAAAAAAAAAAAAAAGAAAAAGTTTGAAGTTTTGAAATAACTTGAATTTGAAAGGAAAGTTCATCTAGGGATAGTAAGTTATAGTTAGATTAGAGAAATAAGTTCTGATATGCTATTTCACAGTAGGGTAACTATTCGTAATGATAATGTACTCTATATTTCAATAATTCTTGAGGAATTTCAAATGTTTTTACCACAAATGATAAATATTTGAGAAGATAAATATGATTATCCTGATCTAAACATTATGCATCATGTACACGGATCTAAATGTACCATCATAACCAAGAAATATGTATAATTTTTATGTGTTGGTTGAAAAAATAAATTTTAAAAGGATAAAATAAAAAAATGGGGTTAGGAGAGATCTTAGGCTTTAGAAAAGCCAAATAGTTCTTATAAACTCATGAAAGAAAAATTTCCACAGAGCAGCTGCTAGCTTTAACTGATTATCCTTTTCCTGGATACTCATTATTCTCCAAATCTTAAAAGATGGACTGACTTCATCAGACAGGCTTCTTAAAGAAAATTTTGAGTGACATGAAGTCTTCCCCCCTATTGCCAAAAAATGTTTGAATGGATTATTTTTCAAAGAAGGATAAAAAAAATCATTCTAGATTAATAGGAAGCTGGTTCTTTTCTGTTTCATTCAAAAAACTTTGAAAGACAAGTCAGAATCATTTCAGAAAAAAATCCCATTTTATATCAAACCATTTCAGGCCATTTTTGCTTCTTTTTTCACAGTTCCCCTGTAGTCCTTTATAGCATAAGGTTATGGAAGGCAGTAATTTTCAGTCCCTTTCTCTATTTTTATAAAAAGTGAAAGTGGTTATATGGAAAAAATAAAAGCTACTCTTCCTTGGAAATAAAGCTAAAAATTTTTTTAAAGCTTTTTAGCCAAGGTTGGCTCTCAGATGCTCTTCAGTTCCAGGATATACTGAGCCATTCGTTTACCAATAGGCAAAAGTGACTGCATTATTTTTGCAATTCTCTTGTCACTCCTGTTGTTTCAGCAGGCAATGCTAGTATTAAAGCACTTCCTTTTAGAGATGCATTGAGAAGAGCAAACTTTTCAATCCAATGTAAGAAAACTTGGTGACGGTTTCTGTTTTTTTATGTTCTTTTGTATTTGAGAGGTAATCATCTACCATCTGTGGAATGTAGACAAGTGATTTCATAGTCTGTCCTTTTAAAATTATACACTCATGAAGACATCAGAAACAATAACTACTAATCCTTACACATCAGTAAGTGAAGAAACTCGAGGAGGTGATCAGAGAGGTGTTCCCTCCAATGTGCCAGTTATTTTCCTAGGTGCTTTATATTCTTTACTTTATTTAAATCTGATAACCAACTTGACATCAGAGGCATTAGCTCTGGACCACGATGACTTGCCCAAAGCCATGAAGCAGGTTAATCACAGGCTCTGACTTTTGCAGAAAGATTCTATCTCATTGCTGGGCTTTTTCTGCTGTACCAGGCTGCCAGCCTATCAAAGCCTTACATGAATACAGAGGCAGCCAAAATGAAGAGAATCTGCTTGGGGTATTCAATCATATTGTCAAAGCTAAGGGATTCAAGATATGAAAATCATGATTTTGTCTTTGATATAAACTACCCTACAAATACAGATTGGATATCATCCCTATTTTAGTACCACCTCTGTTGCTGTAGAAAGAAGATTGATGATCACATGGATTAGTATGGTTGAATGTGACTTAACTGGTTTAAGCCTATTTTAATAGTCTAGTCCAATTAGGCTAACCTAAGACTCTAAACATTGGGCTCTTCATTATGAGCAAGAGCAGAGTAGAGTCAGGACACCACACTTGAAAATAATCCCAGGATTAAATCCAGACTCAGCCACATTCCTTGACCACTCTCTCCCCTTACTTCTCTAAATCCTAACGCAGAAATATTATCCTAAAATTTGATTAATATATTCAAATATTTACTAACCTAGGGAGTGAAAGAATAACAGAGAAGAGGATACTTTAAAATATGTCAGGAGATCATTGTACTGAACATTATGTAATATGGGGATACATGAAAATGTACTGATTTTGAGATGGATAATATGGCAAGACTTCCAAAGGTGGTGATATGTAGCTTTAAAGACTCCAATTTAATATAGATCAATATCTGTTCATTTCCTACCAGGCACATAAAAATATTTAAGAAAAAATATAAATAAATATTGAGGCCCTTTACATGATTACCTTCTATTTATCTAACATTATCTTTCACTTTCTCCTCTCCTGCATCCTATAGCCATATATTACCATTCTACATTCCTTTCCAAGCAGACAAAGCTTTATGATAGCCCATAACCTAGTCTTGTTCCCTGGCTCACCCTTACTTATCAGAAATGCATCTACTCATCCACTGAAGCACAAATTGCATGTGTCATATCTATTTCATATCTCCTAACTTCATTCTATCCCAGGATGTTTATTCCTTCTCCTGTGATTAATGGCACCCTGTATACATCCATACTAAAGTGCCTCTCACATCACAGTATATAAATTGACTTCCAATTTCTTAAGTTTCTTATTCATCTTTGAATTCCCTGTTTCTTGTCACATT
This sequence comes from Glaucomys volans, assembly GCA_020662805.1. Lineage (NCBI taxonomy): Eukaryota > Metazoa > Chordata > Mammalia > Rodentia > Sciuridae > Glaucomys > Glaucomys volans. The sequence continues at coordinate 64,337 of JAJEJO010001158.1, read as the reverse complement.
ATTTGTCTTATGCCAGGAACTAGATTAGTTTATATTAAATTTAGTAGAACTGACTCCTATCTTAAAGAGTTTTGATCTGATTGGAGGTACTATATTTACAGAGCTGTAGTGCTGAAATAAATAAATACAAGAGTTTAAAATACTATACTATCAAGGGAAGTCAATTTAGATACTCAAGAAGTAGCCTGTTGGGTGTGGCTTGGAGAATATATTTCTCTAGATTTACTGGTCATGACAGTGTTACATAGAATGCAAGGGAAGACAAATGAGAATTAATAATGAAAGTAAGTATATTTTGTAAAGATATGCAGTATTACACCATGCAAATGAGATCTGATAAAATGCAGTTAATTTTCCAGAACACAAACTTCAGTAATGATATATCGAACATGAATAACACGGATTAGATTCAAATTAAGCTTCACATCATTCTTGCTTCAACATTTCCTGTTAGTACTGATTGAGTGTTGAAACAAAAGTAATCTACTTGATTCCACAGAATCAAGAGTAGAAATGAAAGCTATAGGAATTGTGAATTCCTCTCTGGTTTTGAGAGCAGGCTTTTTGCTTTTGTCTAAATCTATTGAAAAGCCCACAAAGGCACCATACATTGACTATTTTGCAAAAACTCCTGCATAAAAATTTTGGCAAACAGTGCAAAATTGATAGGATCATGTTCTTTTATGTTTTTGTTTAACAAATTTGGTTGACGTTTTAAACCAAATATGCATAATAAAAATTTTAGCAAAACTTGTGGACCCAAGGCTTATGATTTCTCTCTGACAGCATTTTTTACAAATAGAAATAATTTTTGGCACTGAACAAGCATTTCTTGCATTTGGGACTATGCTCAGGCCTTACAGGTTTTGTTAATATTCTAGAGATTATATGGGAAGATTTGATTCTCAATAAATTAAACACAACTGTTATTTTTCAAAATTTGTTATTCCAGTTTTATTTTGAGATAAAGAAAAGAAAGAACAACTTTGAGGATTTTTAAATGTGCATGAAAATGTTAAGAAGTAAAATATTTCAGAATAAAACCACGAAGTAGCACAATCCCAAATTATATTAAAGGGAAACTACTGTAACTGTAGCTGCCTAAGTGCTGTAGTTATCTATGGAAACTGAATTAGGAAATCAAAGAAACTATCAAGAGGATTCTAATTAGAGAGGATTCAGAAAATTAAGTTAAAAGTTTATCTTTCTGATAATTTATTCAATGTTTCTTTTCACTTTTTGTCCTTAAGTTAAAAAAAAAAATACACATTTCATTTGTTAGATTTACACAGGACTTTTCCCCCAACTCTACTAATTACATGAAACTTTAAACAGCTTTTATCAAACCTTTAACTACCTCACTGAAAAGATGAGCCTAAAAATATATTTGAGACATCACTATTTCCTGGTTTTTCAGAATTCAGAAAATATGGAAGTGTTTTCAAATTTCCCTGTATAATTTGGAGTAAAAATGCAAGTAAGTAAAAATACAAATAAATAATTGGGTTGAGATTATAAGTATAAAAATTTAAAAGGACACAGCCACAGGAGAATTTTAAAATATTTATACATTCTATCAAATTTCCTGATAGTATATTCAGGAGCAAATATTCAAAAGTGAAGGAATAGTCATACAGGAAGGAGAATATCCTTGTGTAAATTTTAGAATTAGCATTCATTGGGGCAATCAGGTTAAAGTTCATCATTTCACAGAAATATGCTTAACAAATAAAGGGCATTGTCTTATACCTAAGACCACCTGGTATCCAGAAAATGCCTCAAGAGAATCTTCTAAGGTTCCTGGTTAGGCCACAGAGCCCTGTAAGTCAGATTGCCTGGATAATATTCAGGCTCCACAACTTCACCAATTTGTGCTGGTTACTTTCTGAGCTGCAGTTTCATTATCTGTAGGCTGCGAGAAATTACAGCTGTGGTGTTCACACATCGGGTTTCTGTGACGACTAAATGAATTATTGAATGTCAGCTACGTAGGACAGTGCTTCCCTCATCATAAGATAAAATGTTAGCTATTATTCTTTATTTAATTTTACAAGTTGCTCTTCTCATCTACAGGTATTGATTTTAAAAACTGGTTTATATATCTATAGGAATAGTCGATATCTCTGAGAGACTATTCCAGGAAGCACCCACACTTTCAGACAGGGTAGGGGCTTTCATTTCACTATAGGATTTTTTTTTTTTAAATCTTCCTTCATAGAAGACAAATGTAAGAGACCTTGACCAAAATTCACAGGACTTATTTCTAAATGCTTTCTTCCATAGAAAAGAAAAGAGGAGGTAAAGACAAATAGAGGAAAATCCTTATGAAAGGAAAGGCTGCCCTGTGAGTTCTGCTTCGCCAGCCCTCCTTGGCTTTATCCTTGAAGGTCAACCCTATTGCATTCTTCAATCCTTACATTAAGAAGATCGCCAGGGAACTGTATGCACAGGGTTCAGACCAGAGTCAGATAAGCCTCAGCGTGATTCCTAACTCTGCTACATAATAACATTTGAGTCAACATTTATTAAGTACACCTAAGACTCAAATACTTTACATATGTAAACTCATTTAATTCTTTAAAAAAAATCCTTGTAAAACATATCTGGTATCAGAGATGAAGAAATGAGGCACAGAGGCATTAAGTAACTTTCCCAAGGTGTGGCATTGCTGGGAAATGGAGTCTGGATTCACGCCTGAGTCGTCTGACCGTGGAGAATATGTCCCTTCTTGTGGTACAATTTTACAAAGGTTTCTTTAAATCTCTCAGTCTGTTTCCTTATCAGTTCATATAGAGTTTTCATAGAGATGAAATCCAATAATGTCTTTAAAGCATTTATTATGCTCATCACTTTGTGTTATCTGACAATACTCCTCATGAAGGATTCACCTGACTTGGCTCAATGATAGAACATGAAGCCTTGTTGACTCACAGGTCCCAGATGGAAACAACGTCAAGTGCCCTCTCCCCACACTTCTCCAGGGGTTCTGGCATCACTTCTCCTTACATAGGGCATAAAGCGAGCCTCTTCTCAAAGATGCCAGTTGTAACTGTACTTCTTTTTATTTATTTATTTATTTATTTATTTTTGCCCCTTTAACTGTACTTCTTGACAGAAGTGGTTCCCCTCTCTCCAGCCCAGTGAAGCTTACTTTAAGAGGAGATGGAGATTGCAGGAGCCTCTGTTCTTCCAAATATGTCTCCTTTCTATCCAGACCTTGAATTTTGTTTCAAAGTCAGGTGTTTGAGTTCTTCAATCTTATTCTGCTATAAGAAGCTTGTTCTGGGTCAAAGAATCATAGTGACCACCTCCCTCAGGAGGGGATGATGAAACAAAGGGAACATTGATTTATACAAAATTTAACTTACTAATGATAGATTGCTGTCAATAATTTGTGATATAATTTGATTATCAGATATCTAACAAGAGATTTTCAGACATTTTAGTATATTTTACCATCAACTATTATCTTATAGTTTCCACCCAACATGAAGCATCTTTAGAATACTAAAAACTCATAATGGGAATAAGAAAAGCCCTCAAGCATTTCTATTTGCACATAGGGAGAATTCTCAATGGGCACAGGGGAAGGGAAATGGTACAAACAACTAAGAGAGTACAATGTATTTGACAGTAGAAATAATGGAGACACAAAGAAGGATACAAACTTTTGGAAATAACTCACAAATCAATTGCTATGGTTTTGGGATGTTTAAAAATTAAATACATAAAGGAAAAAAAAAAGACTAAACAAAAAAGAGGACCCACTTGGTTGCTGTTAGCAGCAAGGACCTGAAATAATCCAAGTGAAAGAGAAGTGGTGGTGATAGATGCAGTGACAAGTATCTCTACTCTGGAACTGTTATTAAAGCAGAGTCAGCAGGGTTTGCTCATGGGTTGTACTTGAAGAGTGAGAGAAAGGAAGGAGTCAAGTTGCTTAATCTGACTTTGACCTGAGCATATGCAAAAATAGGGTTGCCATTTACTGAATGCTGTAGTCAGCTTTTTATTCCTGTGACTAAAAGACCTGACAAGAACTATTTTAGAGGAAGAAGAGTTTATTTGGTACTCAAGGTTTCAGAAATGCCGTCCATAGATGGCGGACTCCATTGCTCCTGTGGAGGAGGAAAGCAGCTCAGGACAGGATAATCAAGAAGCAGAGAGAGTTTTCCTTACCAGGGACACCCCCAATGACCCACCTCATCCAACCACACCCTACCTGCCTGCAATTAGTACCTGGTTAATTCATTCAAGTAGACTAATGTACTGACCAGGCTAATGCTCTCACAATCCAATCATTTCACCTCTGAATTTTCTTGCATCGTCTCACACATGAACTTTTTGGGAGACACCTCATATCTAAACCATAACATTAATGATATAGGAAAGATTACTAGAGCCACTTTTTGGTTTTGTTTTTGTAAAAATGATGTGGGAAAGGTGGTAGACAAAAAATGCATTTTCAGATGTGTGGAATGTATGATACCTGTGGAGATCCAACTGTAGGTATTAAATAGGGATTTTAGGTAAACAGATTTGGAGCCCAGGAAGAGTTCCAGATTGGAAATAAATGTTAGGAGCTGGGTCAGCTTTATCTCAACTGTGACAAAGTACCTGAGGCTGCTCACATCATGGCATCAAGGAAACAAAGAGAGAGCAGAAGGGTCTAGGACAAGAAATACTCCTCAAAGACATTCTCCCCTCAGCCAATTGGCCTACTTCCTCCAATTAGGCTCCAACTCCTAATGTTTCTACCACCTTCCAATAGTGCCCCCAGCTGATACCAAGCCTTCAACACAAGAAACTTCGAAGGACAGGCCAGATCTAAACTATAGCAGGGGAAGACAGCATGTGGATAATATTACAATCTGAGAATGGATGATCTTACTTTGATATGGGTAGAGAACATAAAAAATCCACAGACTGATCCTGTGTAATCCACTATCAGAAGTCAGGAGGGGTAAGAAGGAGAAGCAAATGTGGCTGAGGAGTGGATGGTGAAATAATAGGAAAATCAAGAGAGTCAAATTTTTGAATGTCACAGTAAGAACATGTTTCAAGGAGAAGAGATGATCACTGGCATCAGATGCTGCTGAGACAGGGTAGAATGAAGATTCACCATATAGACGGCTGGCATGTAAGAGTAAAGGGAAAAAATATATGTAAGTATATTAACTAAGACCCCATACATTGACAAAATATTTGCTTCCTTCTTTGGAAACCTGAGATGGGATGGGGAATTGTTCTGGCTTATTTCATTGAATATATTAAATTTTGGCATTATAATCTGCTGACTTATTATTTAGGTGATTATAATATGAATAAGACAAACTGGTGAGTTTTGGGGTGTGTCAATATTTGCATCTAATATCACAAATATGAATCCATTCACCATACATAGTCAAGTATGGTAGGCGAAATAATGTGCACATCCACAAAAAAAGGTCCACATGCTAATCCCTAGAACCTGTGAATGTGTTTCCTTACATGGAAAAAGAAGTCTTTGTAGAAGTGATTAAATTAAGAATTTTGAGATGGGGTGATTATCTTGGATAATCTTGGCAGACCCACTATAATAACAGGGTCTTTATGAGTGAAAAAGTGAGGAGAACTGGGTGTGGTGGCACATGCCTGTAATCCCAAAAACTCTGGAGACTGATGCAGGAGGATTGCAAGTTCAAGGCCCACTTCAGGAAATTAGTGAGGCCGTAAATAACTTATATAGCATTCCTGTCTGAAAATAAATAAAAAGGGACTGGGGATATAGTTCAGTGATAAAGTGCTCCAGGGGTTCAAAAAATTAAAAAATTTAAAAGAGGCAGGAGTGTCAGAATGAGAGATGTAGGACTGAAATATGGGTTAACTTTGAAGAAGAAAGCCACAAATGAAGGAATGCAGGCAAGAAAAGGCAAGGGACTGGACAATTCCTAGAGCTTTTAGATGAAACACATATCTTCACCACCTTGATGTTAGATCCATGAGACCCACCCATTTTGGATTTTGGACCTAAAGAATTTTGATGCAAATTCATATTATTTTAAGTGACTAAATTTGTGGTAATTTCTTATGGTTGGTAGTAATTAAAAAAGCAATAAACAATATATCATGTTTATTGTCATATTTGTGCTGTATTTATCTGGATCCCTCAGTAAATTGTATACTCCTTGAAGATAGTCTTTGCCTTTGGTCATCTCTGCATTTTAGAGATCCCAAAATACCTATGGTAGTTACTCAATAAATAATTTTTTACTTTTTTGGGCAAATTGATTAATATTTACATGGTATATTTAAAACTAGAGCAGTAATTATAAAAATGAATTGTGCAGAAGGAATTCCTAAAGGTAAGAAGGTAGAAATGTGATATTTATTATCAGTATTCTTTCCAGAATAAATTAATTTATCAACATAAATGAAAGATACCCTGAGTAATTATAAATTATATGGTCCTACTGCTTAAGGAAATGCTACTTACAATGCCTGAACATGAAAAGAAATACATTGTTTGATTTACACAAATCTGGTATATTTTTAATCATGGGGAAAGTAACAGTTTATTATTTATTTTGCATTATGATATTGTGAATTGTGAATTGTGATCTGTTAACTATGCTGTTAATTGTTGTTTCTATTTTTTAAATTTTTGGTGTAGTGTAAAAAAAAAGAGTAATAATTAATTTAAAATAGTATTTGTTGAAAATAACTTCCTTATCACAAGCCACAAAAACTGCAGCTACTTTCATAAACCACGATGTATTCCACTTCAGCTCTTCACTGCAATCTTGTCACCATAACAGATGGCCTTGCAATTTGGAAATAGTATTAAAAACCATCATGATCTGAACCCTTGAGTTAGCTCTAAAATGCACTAACTTCTACTCTTGACATACATAACAGCATATTGTAATCTCAAGTCACAATTAATATAAGTAATACATGATAAAATTATTCAAATGACTTTTATATGTAACAAAGAATGTTCATCTATTGAATTGGTTTCCTGTTTTTGGTTCCTTTACACAAATGATCAGATTGTTCTTAGCTCAGTGAACAATTCTTCCTCATACTAAACTTAACATGTATTAAAGATCAAATTTGATCTTTTTCATAATGCTGTGGTGCTCCAAGCATTGTAAAATCTAACATATATATTTCATTTGCTCACATGCTTTTCTCCTTGCCATTGGTATACTCAGCATGTAACAACATCTAGCTTTTCGTAGGTGCTTAACAATAAACCAATTACTGAGATCTCTTAAATAACTATAAAAGCTCTTTGACATTAATTACTTTTTATATATAGATTGATTGATTGATTGATTGATTTTGGTACCAGGGATTGAATCCAGGGCACTTAACCACTAAGTCACATCCCCAGCCCTTCTTTAATTTTTATTTTGATACAGGGTCTCACTAAATTGCTTAGGGCTAAATTGTGGAGGCTAGCTTTGAACTTGTAATCTTTCTGCCTCTCTCTACCCAGCCACTGGGATTACAGGAGTGTGCCACCACACCCAGTTAATGACTTATTTTTAAAGATAATATTCACTCAGGTATGGGAATCAGTATAAATTCCAACCAATCTTCTTCCTCTATCAATACAAAGAGTATGCCAAGTAAGAAAAAAATAGTAGTACTGAAGAATTAAAAGGAAACCATTTTCAACAAAGAACTCCAACTATACCCAATATATTCTTTTTAGTATGACAGGAAATTTAACCACATATTTCAAAAGTATTGTCTAAAATCATGACATTGGAAATTCAACCACCCAGAATATCAGTTCTCAGTCAGTCTTTCCTTGTGACATATTATCTTCAGAATTACAAGAAAGGGGCAACGTTGTATCTACTTCAGAGAGTGTGAGAATTACCTTGAACTTGGAAGTCAGATCTGAGTTTTAAATTCATTATTTCACCTCTCTATTTTTGAAATTTTATTTGGACTTTCAAATACAGGGTAGTTAAACTATCTGACACAAATTAAACATAAAGAACTCAAGAACTGTTTTTACAGAGAAAGTGACAAATGTTTATCAATATTAAGCAAATGTTCAATAAATATTTCATTATTTTTTCAATTGGAAATATTTCTGATCTATGGATCCGTTTCTAGTCATGTAACTGGCTGAGTCAATTCCATCTTCAGGACACAGTTTCCACATGGACAATGAGAAGGATCACAGCCGACCTTTACACATCTCCCAGTTGCTGAAAGAATTAAATGAGGCTCTTTGAAAACTACAAAGAGAGGTTATTAATAACTATGCTAACACTCATAATAATTTTAAAAGCACAGATAAATCTGGCATTAATTCAACAATGGGCTTTCTTACTGAGGACATTACAATGATCTATTTTCGGGATAGAAAGTTCCCAGTGAATTGTCGAGTGTATAGAAATAGACATCTGAAAGGATGCCAAAGCTGGAATATCCTCAACTCTGTGTGGGTTTTTAGCTATAGAATGGGAAACCATTCCACCTTCCAAAGACGATTTATTTTAACATTTATCAATTGCTCCCTGTTTAGAACACTTGCCAACTTATTTTCTAGAAAAGAATTTGAACTAGTTCTAGTCAAAGAGAAGAACTATTTACTGTACTTTTAGCTTCAGCAAATCATTATCTTTAAGCCCTTAAAAAACAATTTTTAAGAATAAGCATGAATTTTAGGGTAAAGTGCTTTATTGTTTCAATAGCATGCTTCCTTATTTATTTCTAAATAACAGAAACCTCTTTGTGTCTTTGTTTTAGAAAGGCTTTCTTTGAACAGATCAAATCCTAAGAAAATAACAATGTAAAAATCATTCACAGTCAATTTTTGAAAAGCTAAATCAAACATTGTCTTATAAATAATAATTCAAGCTGGTTAAATGTAAAACACCAAAAAATTCTAGTTTTTCCTTATAGCATGATGCCCCAATTACCATAAAATATTGATATTTGCCTATATATCTTATCACTTAAAGATCATTACATAATGGGCTGAAGATATAGCTCAGTTGGTAGAGTGCTTGCCTCCCAAGCACAAGGCCCTGGGTTCAATCCCCAGCACCACAAAAAAAAAAAAAAAATCTCATCACATATTAAGGATGGGGGGGTGGGTAAAAGAAGAATGGAGGAACTTTGAATTATGTAGAGAGAAATGAGATGGGGAGGAGGTCTGGTTAGGAAAGAGAGTGGAATGAGACAGACATCATTTCCCTGTATGCATGTAATGATTACACGAAAAGTGTGAATCTACATTGTATACAACCATAGAAACAAAAAGTTGTACCCCATTTGTGTACAATGAAGCAAAATGCAGTTTGTAAAAAAAAAAAAAAAAAAAAAAAAAAATCAAATTGACCTGCCAGGTGAGGTGATACATACCTATAATCCCAGCGACTCAGGAGGATTGTGAGTTCAAAGATAGCCTCGGAAACTGAGTGAGATCCTGTGCAATTTAGTGAGATCCTGTCTCAAAATAAAGCATAAGGGTCTGGGGATGTGGTTCAGCGATAAAGCACCCTGAGTTAAATCCCCAGTATCAAAAAAAAAAAAAATCAAATCTTCCTTTTTATGCAACTTTGTATCCTAACACATGCTGTGAAGAGATGGGCGACATGTATGATGAGCACCAAATGCTCACAGGGCACTTGTAGTGTGAGCCTAGTTCCAATAAGGTTGGAATGTGCCTAGTTTGGGGAGCTCCTGGAATGGTTATGCTTTCTGACTTTACCTGAAATATACATACTTTATTAGGCCAAATGAGTAATGAAGTCAAAATTAAAAAGAAGTATCCTCTTTGAACACCAAGTGATGAATAATGTAAACATTAGCTAAATTGTCAAACATTTAAATTACTGTTCTGCAAAAAGATGTCCCAACTTCTTTCTGGCAGATAGGCTTTCACAGCTGCACTTCATGAGTATGTATATATATAAATTTAATGGCTTTGCTTCAAACTATTAAAAATTCTTTTATTATTTTGACCACTACAAAAGATGAAAGGCTGGAAGAGCCCCATGCAGTCTCTTCACCCTTCATCTGTGCCTGTAAGTTTGAACACCTGCCACTTGATTCGCATTTTATCATGTTCTTCCCCTGAGCAATTTCTGGCATCATGGTGTTATTAGAAATGATGCCCATGGTGACATAGGGCACTGCAATATCACCCCAAAGCAGTGAGCTAATTCAGTTCTATAGAAATAGTGTTCTAAAAACTGAATGATCAAGGGAGAGAATTAGTCAGGTTAAGTTCTGAATTTGTGACTCAGTCCAGTCCAGGCATTTCAGTGGGTTACCAAGTCATAGAGGCCATTGTGCTTATCCTCAGTCATGCACCTAAATTACTGGGTATTTAAATTTAGAAAGTCTAAACGCAGTGTGGTAAATCCTTAGCACTGTGCTTGGGAGCGAAGATATGGGAGCCCGATTCAGATGATGGCATCAAGGATGGCTGCATGACGACGTGTCAGCAAGGCAGAGTAGGAGGATGAACAGGAATCACCAGATGTCCGTGCACTGCCGCCTTACACTGGCAACTCCAGGTTTATTTAATTAATAACATGTGTTCCAACTCTTTCCAGAAAACGAATAATATAAGTAACGTACAGCCTACCTGGAAAATGTTGACAACAATAGATTTTTATGAGCATCACTGAAAATATTTAGTTTTACATGGTTGATTTTCAGTTTTGTGCCTCAAGTAGAAAATTAGTTGACTCAATATGCAGGGAGTAAATTTGGAATTTCACAATGGGTTCTGTGAACAAGCCATAACGTATCTTTCCTAGTCCCTTTTATTTCACATTTATTTATCTAATTCTTTTTTTTCTTCCCTGAAGCATTTAAATCGCTTATTCTGGTGACAAAATTTTTAGATTATTTCCAGTCCTAATGGTGATGAGAGGTATTACTTTCTTTGCTACTTAATGGTCTTGGAGATATCAGTATTTTTAACAGTTGAACAGTGGGTATTGATCTTTGGTTCAGAAGGAATTTTAGGATTAAGGACTGAACTTTTAACCTCTGAATGCCAGTATCTCCCAATGATCATCTTGACATTACCTTCAACTTCCTATCCCAAATGTCAATGCCAATTAAAATAAGGCCAACTATAAAGTGGCAGTAGGGTCTTGTGAGGTCTGCAATATAAGAAATCTACAAGAACAAATAATGATAAAGTAGTCTTATTTATAAGCAAAGGTTATATGAAGTTGAGTCATTTATTTCAGTACAGATTTTAAATATCTTCTCTTAACTGGTAGTAGTAATACTCCTCTTCTTAGAAGTGAAATCTTTCTTATAAAATTCTTGGTGTCTTGTCTGGTAAGGGACTTTTAGTCCCAAATTATTTAATGCAGAATTAGTAACCTCAAACTTTGCTGACCCAGCTTCCTCTTAACCTTTCAATTAAAATGTCTGATGTGGAAAATCAATAGCTGCAGTTACATAATCTGTAGCCTTTCATGTGAGAGAAGATGGTGCAATTATGACTAAGCCAGATATATAATTATTTCTTTATATCCTAACTAAAGTTAGAAAGCTAAACTTGGAGCACTGCTTTAGAAATTGCTTTACTCCTTAAACACTTTCAAGGCTGTTCAAACAAGAAGGCTTTCCTACTAATTAATCTTCTTTGCTTTGAAATTTCATACTCCTTATAGTTACGAGTAGGACAAACCTTAAAGAAAATAAATGAAAGTGAAATTTTGACTTTGTAGCTCCTTTACCTGTTTTGGTTCCATTTCTTTCCTGTTTTTGGTTTCTTGGTGCTGGATTTTATACTTTGAAAACTATAGCTCTCAACTGACATGTAGCACTTTTTACAGTTTGATTTACATGATTTTCCAAAAGGTACCTGTGTTTGAACAGATTCTGAAGATCTAATAAACATTTAATTCAGAAAATATGTTAACATGTGAGGTGGATGATGAGAGATTATGGGCAGTACATCTTGATGTACTTCAAATCATACCAACTTGGAAGACCCTGGATTTGAGGTACCTCAGGTGAACTGATCTCTCTGTAGGCAACCCTATAGTCTTCTCAACCCCTGCCCTGCTGCATTTCTTCATTGTAAAGAGTATAGTTCAAACTGTTGATTCTCCATTTAAAAACTGCAACTTTGAGCATTTTGCTTTGCATCTCCAAACTGCAGGGGTTTATTCACCTTTAAAGTTAAGATGTAATAGAATTTACCTCATAGGACTGATGTAAAGATTCAGTGAATGACAAATGGGGCTCAGTCCTGAGAGGTCATGTTCTGGCTCAAGTTTCTCATTGGTTAAGATTTGTGAGCTAGCTTCCAGGTTTGCATGTATATGAGTACATATATACTAGTGGGTTCTCAGTGGCATTACAAAAGAGAGCAGCAGGGAATTCCCAAAGCAGAGAAACCCTAAAGTCATGTGATACAGCCAGGAAAAGATGCTGTCAGATTAATACTGCACTGCTCACTGCCAAAGCAATTACTATGAATATATGGGCCAAGAGAATGTCAGCCAAAGCTGGGAGGTGTGTGGTAAACCCCTTCCTTCTCCTGGCAGAGGGTCTACGTGACTCATTGCCAAATGTCACTGCTTGTGCCATTTGCAGTATTAATAACTTATGTACTCTATATGAAAATAGAAACATAAATCAAACTTTTAAACGAAACACCTTTGAAATCTAGTTAAGATTAGAAATTAAAGGTATCAGAGAGAGTTCAAAAAAGCAATTTGTAACCTTAGAAGTTTAGGTGAGTGTGAAGACTCAAAAACATCTGGAATCAAAAGACTTTCCTCTGCAATTCACTGACCGATGATTTCATGCTGGCTTTTAATCTGACAGTCTGGATTTCCTTCTCTCAAGCATTGAGCAAGAGGCTGGATGTGGTGGCACAAACCTGTAATCCCAGCTACTGGGGGATGATGACTTCAAAGCCAGACTAGGCAATGTAGTAAGATTGCTTTTAAAAAAAAAAAAAACATGTTGGAAAATTACCTCTGTGTGTATGTGAGCTCCTTAAAACGGTAATTGTGTCTGTATAGCTCATTCTGTTTTTTTGTGCTCAAAGGTATCTGCTAGCCTGCTGACAACCTCAGAACACTGTCGCATGGTCGAGATTGAATGTGAAACTAGAAATCCCAAACATGTTAATTTCACTTCCTTTTCTTCCTTGGTATCATTATTAAATAGACACATCATCAGAGTCTTTAAAGTGAATACCTATTCTCCTTACTAACTGCAAGTAAGGGTCCAAACAGCTCCAGACATTTATCTCTTTTACCACAGACCCTAACTTTGTAATGAAGTTCCAAGCAGACTTGAGTGCTGCTCTTACAGATCTGACTCTTCTTTTTTTTAAAAAAGAATATGTTATTATGTTCTCTCTTTAAATTAAAAATCTCATTCTAATATTCTACTATCTTTGTGTCCTATCTTGTGTTATTATTTTCCAAATATAACCACATTTATTTTAAATTGCAAGAGATTATGTCTTTGTCCTATCAGATACATACTTTACCTTGTTCAAAGGATACCCACTGAGTCCCTGGTAAATCATTGACTTGATTTATAATGCCTGCACTCACAGGGCAGCTATGCATGAAAAAATAATGAGATTCATAAAATATTACCAAGAGTTGCTATGACATTGTCCTGTTTTCCTTTCAAATAGTTTTAACACTATAATATCAATACTTTGTAGAGTGATAATTTTTTCTGAATTGTGATAAAAAAAATATTCACTAAAATTCAGAATTTCCCAAAGGCATCACTGAATCTTAGTTTTACTACTTGCTCCATTTCAGAAGTTTTAAATATAGACTTTGTGTAATTTGAAAATAGTGGTGATTTCTATCTGGGATTTAGTCATAACTTTACTCACTCATCAAAAAGAATTTTGAAGTACTAATTCTGCCTCGTGCTATTTTAAGATCTGTAGAAAGAGAATTATTTAAATATGATCCCAATCCCTCAGGATTTTATAATCTAAGACTGACAAGGAAAAAAATAAAAAGTCATGCGAAATGCTAATCAAAGGAGAAAGTCAGGAAATTGACTTTAGTTAACTATGATGTTAAGTCTCATTTTTATGTTGAACAGTTCATGTTGTGGCTAAAGTTTTGAGACCAAAAGATTGAACTCATACCTTTTTAATCCATTCAGAATGTACCTTTTACAGACAGATGCTCAACATCTACTGATGGTGAATAGGATAATTTAATAAAGTTGAAGCTTCTTTAAGACAGGAAGAAGGAGAAGAAAAGGAAGATGAGGAGGGGAGAATAAGATGAGAAACAATACTATGGAGGAAAGGAGAGAGGGAGCAAGAAGAAATTATTTTGCATCATAATCAGACATGGCCTAGCTATGCTTCTATGGTACAAAGAACATTATTGGATGATACTATAGTTTACTTGAACATCAAATGTACTTTAAAACATCTATTTAATTCAGGGGATTTTTCAATCAGTGCCCACCTTTCTTATTACAAACTTTCTCAAGGTCCCAAAGCATTTAAAAAGAAAAACCATCAAACTACAAACAAAATAACATAAGCTGCCAGCATCAACATTTTGAAACTCCATATAACTATCTAATTGTAATATAATTGAGATCTATAAGAATTATAATGAAATAAGGTGTCTTTCAGTATTAAAAGTTATAATTAGGTAATCAGGTACTTGCACTTACATCAGAATGACTATAAATATGAGAGTTACAGATGAAGATTAATCACATGTTGTGCATGGGTAACTCACATGTCCTTTCCAGCAAAACACACTTGATTAGTCACTGGGCAATATTAAAAATGGTGAACTAGACTTGGTGAAGTTTCAAAACAAATAAAATACAATCTTTTCTCAATTTACATGTGAAAATATTCCTGGAAATCTCAGTGTATAGTGAAAGCTTTTCATGTATATAAATATAGCATTATTTCTAAGATCAAATATTTAAGAACAGTGTATTTGCTTACCTATCAAACATTTGAAAGTCTTGAGGGATCCAAAAGATTTTAAAATTATTATTATTGTATGGAACTGTCCTTATATCTGTAAGACCTGTGGTCTGGCTTCTGGTGAGTCACCCAAAGCAATCAGATAACAGAATGGGGTCCACAGGCGTCCCACAGGGGTAGCAGAGAAGCCTGAAACAGAGTGAGGTGCAAGGTATGGCAAAATGGAAGCAGTGAACCCATAACCAAAGAGGAAAGAGCCAAAGAGGGAAAGTAAACAGAGGAAATAGGACACAGAAATGGTCTAATATAGCTCTCTATTAGTTTCCTATGGTTGCTACAAAAATTACTGCACATGTGATGGCTTAAATGAACAGAAATTCATTCTCTCCAATCCTGAAGGCCCTTATCCATGGTCCAGAGGTCAGCAGAGCCTCTGCAGCCTGGGGGCAGCTCCATTTCTGGTCTCTTCCAGTGTCTGGTGGCTCCAGGCATTCCTCCTCTTCTGCCAGAATCACTCCAGTCTCTGCTCCCAGTCACATTGTCTTATCTTCTCCTTTGTGTGTCTATTTTCTTCATGTGTCTCTTATAAGGACTCCTCTGGATAATCCAGGATCATTCCACACCAAGATCTTTAGCTTACTTTTATCTGCAAAGATCCATTTTTCCAAACAAGCTAGAATTACAGATCTGGAGTTTAGGACATGGATATGTCTTTTTGGCGACCACTACTCAAACCAAACAACCCATTTTCATTCCTGGCTCTGGTTCTACCTTGTCTCCCTGTGATATTCATAAATACCCACAGAGATTAAAGTACACATATATGTGCAGTTTTGCATCACTGGCAATCACCTCATCTAGACAATTTCTATCCACATACTCAAAGTTACTCAAGAGTTCCTATCACATATCATTTACTCTCTCCACTATTTATTGATTTAGACTCTACTATTCTGAATAATACTTTGCCTTTATTTTTTTAGTCATAGCTATTTTTCTGGTGTTAATTTATAGCACAATCAAGAAAATAAAGATAATGGCAAAGGATTTAATTCTGTTGGTGTATTTTATCATTTCCTGATCAAATCACTTAAACTCTCTATAATCCATCTGTCACATCTATAAACTGAAGATCAAAATTTATTTCTCACAGGCATGGACTATAATTAAATGAATTAAGGAGGCAAATCCATTTATAATGAGTAGAACACAATGTAAAAATTAACCTGTATCAGCATATTAGATTTTGAGTTGTATTTATATTTCTGATGAAGAAAATAAATTCTAATTAGATTAATTTTGTAAATATTGAGTATTATACATCTGATATTACCCATAATATATTTATGTGTTGAATATAACTAAAACAATAGTATATTAGTAGAAACTGATATGTGGAAAGTTTAATTTGTCATGAAAAAAATTATAAATATTTTAGTATTACTTCCAAATGGTTAAGAGAAATGGAACTTTCTAAAGATTCTAAGTATTTCTCATACATTCCTGATGGGACTGCAAATTGGTACAAACTTTCTGGAAAGCAATATGGAACTTCCTCAGAAAACTTGGAATGGAACCAAATGACCCACTTATCCCACTCCTCGGTTTATACCTAAAGGACTTAAAATCAGCATACAACAGTGACACAGCCACATCAATGTTTATAGCATTCAATTCACAATAGCTAAACTATGGAACCAAACTAGATTCCCTTCAACAGATGAATGGATAAAGAAAATGTGGTATATATACACAATGTAATATTACTCAGCCATAAAGAAGAATAAATTATGGCATTTGCCAGTAAATTGGTGGAACTGGAAACTATTATACTAAGTGAAATAAGCCAATCCCAAAAAACAAAGCCTGAATGTTCTCTCTGATATGCAGATACTAACACACAATAAGGGGGGGCAGAAAACGGAAGTTCATTGAACTAGACAGAGAGGAATCAAGGGAAGGGAGGGGAGATGGGAACAGGAAAGACAGTAGAATGAAAAAGACATAACTCTCCTACATTCATATATGAATACACGACCATTGTAATTCCACATCATGTACAAGCACAAAAATAGAAAGCTATACTCCATGTATGTATAATGTGTCAAAATACACACTACTGTCATGTATATCTAAAAAGAACAAACAAAAAATTTTAAAAATACATTTATTTGACCATAAAAAAATATAGATCCTAAGTACTTTCTTTCTTATACAAAAAGAATCTTCTCAACTTAAAACTTTTGCTTCTTTTAATTAGAAGTTAGCCTGACAGCAGATAGTGTCCAAAAAAACGTTGATATTGCTTTAATTTCAATTTGGTAGAATGTAAAAAGAAACCTTTAAAATGCATTAATGTTTCCATTCCTTCATATTTCTATTTTAGAAATTTAAAATAGCAAGAATGTTAGATGTTACCAATCAATTTTTTAAAGCTACATTTTTGTAATGTATAATCAGTTTTATCATCATTTCATCTGTGATTTCGAATGCATAATAAAAATACGCAAAGAGAAAAAAATGCATAAATGTTTAGAAAAAAGTGATTTGAAACTGATTGTGAGATAACCCCACTTTTGTAATTGCTGATTAGTGACCTGGTTCCTGCTACAATTCTGCTAATTAAGACCACAGAATTAACTATGAAAGTCAGAGTGACCTGAGTTATTTTCCTTTATGGTCTGCACAAATGAGATTAAATAAAGTCAAGCAGGATTAGGGAGATTTGGAATCCAGCATCCCATGCTGTGCAGGTGATGGCATTGTGATTGAGATGACTTCACATTTCGGAGACAAATGAATACTCTTTATAATTGACAGAGGATTGGTGTGTGTGTGTGTGTGTGTGTGTGTGTGTGTGTGTGTGTGTATTTATTTTAGCTACGATCTCTGCAGAGTTAAAAAACTTCAAATCCCTTTGACAGTTTCCCCCTTTGCCCTATTCAAGGAATTATTGAAATATTTCAATCAATTTAGGATTTATTAGCATCTCATGGTGAAAGTTTTTTGTTTGTTTGTTTTTGCAGTACTGGGCTTTGAGCCTAGGATCTTGTGTATGCTAGGCAAGTGCTCTATAACTGAGGTACATTCCCAGCCCCCAGCCAATTTTTTTTTTTTAAAGACGTGTTAGAAGCTTAAATTGCTATTTATAATGAGAACCTACTGTAATCTCACATGTAAGATAATTACACTTAGCTTTAATTTAGTCCTTTTTTAAAATTTGTCACAGAAAACTGAACATTTTTTATTTTCAAAAGGAAAGTCCTATATGAAAAGTATTAAAGTACATATGAAAAATAATGAATGAGTACCCTAATAGAAGACTTTTCCTAACTTGGTTTGAAAACATAAGCATGTATATCAATACATGTTTGTGCATGTGTGCATGTGTTTGTATATGTCTTATTCTAAATTGATGTATATAAAAGATACATAGTTATATGTCACTTAAGGATTAAGATGTGATCTGAGAAGTACTTCATTTTTCAATTTAATCATTATGCCAAGATGGTAGAGTGCACTAACACAAATCTAAATGACATAGGAGAATACTCACCTATATCATACTCCCCTATGTTATATGGTTTATATAAAAATGGATGCAAAGGTGTACACATGTGTATATGTTTGTTTATATGTATCATAGCTTATAGCTACTGGAACAATGATATATAAAACAACATAAGATTAAAGCAAGCACAAGAGAAAATGAAGCTATCAAGAAGTGCAGTAAGCATGAGATGTATGAGGCTGCTACCAGCATTACGTGGCATACTGTTTTTTAGTAAACATCTTTTGAATAAGTAGAAGTACACTCTAAAATAATGATAAAATCATAGTAGATAAATACATCAGAAATATAGTTACCATAATCAAGTGCCATGTACTGTGCATAATCATGTATGCTATACTTTTATTTGATGTAGCTCAGGTTTATTCCAGCAACACCAAAAACAATGTTACAATAACTATGATGCCACTAGGCAATGGGAATTTTCCAGCTCCATTATACTCTTATGGGGCCACCCCATTATATCCTGTCCATCATTGACTCGTATTTTATGGATCATGACTACATATGTAGGTCATATTCAAATCTGATCACCGAAGGTAATTCAGACCATTAGAAGTCAAGCAAATGTGTCTAGCTGTCAAATGTACCTAGCTGACTGGTACATTTCCATTTCACCTGTCAAAAATTTGACGTTTGTCAAAAAACTATGTAATGATCTCCATCCATGAGTTGCCATTAGTTTAGGTTAAGAGATTCATTCTTGTTCTAGCTTTGTGGGTCCTGAAAGGTCTCAAGTTTGTACATGAGTTCATTCTTTGGTTTTAAAATATGGTAGGACTCACTTATGATTATGAAAAGATTATTGGACTAAAATCAAAGGATTCTAATCATAGACACAGATTTCCATTTCTTATCTTTCTAACCATGGAAATATGTTTAAATTCATTGTACCTGTTTTCTTATATGAATAATAACATAAAAGCATGAAATTAAATATGAAAATGCAAAGCAATACACAGTTGAAAATATGGAGACCACTTAAATTCAGACATTTCTCACTATTGCTTTGATTTGAATTAATCCATGTCTTTTATATATGTATGTTATTTTAATTCAATAATTTAGCAATGATATAAAAATTGCATGTATTTTATAAGTGCATTTAACAGCAAAGAATTAAAAGACATGCAATGATAAAAGTTATTTCTTCAAGAGAATCTTGATGCTGGTTTCTACAGAGCTGAATTACCAGTTCAGTTGATTTACCTCCAATTTATGGAGGAGAAGTTATTTCTCCCCTGACTCTTCAAGGAAGAGGAGTTCTAAATTCAGATCTTTTTCTGCTCTACTTAGAAAATAGAAGAGATGTGGGAGAATGAGTTTTCCCTGGTCCTCACTGGCTACTGATGATTTAACCAGACAGTAAAGGAAAAGGAAATCCATACAAAGTTAACATGATAAGAGTAGATCATACCCTGTTGCTCTGCTGAGAATTGTGGTCCTATGCTTCAAGTTACAGGCAGATTACTTCTGGTTCTGAATTATGCACCAAAGCTTAAAGGCATGTTTGGACCAATTGTTGAGTATTTTCACAGATTTCTCTGCTGCCAGTAACTGTCTTGAGAACACAGACCATTACTGTGATTTCACACATTAGTGGCCAGTCACAATTCTGAAAGCCAGTGATCACAATTTCTACAGCACTTTCTCCTTATGATACAGTCATCTCAGTTTCACAGGCTTTATTTACTCCCTGGAAACCAACTGTTAGCTTGATGATTGCTCCCCACTGCGAAGTTTACTCTGTAACTTTCTTAAATCTACAGGGGAACCCTTACAGAGCAAATTGTAGGCTTCCTTCAAGAGGTAAATAGATCTAAAGTAAAATAACTCTTTTGGCAATAGAACACAGGCATGAGTTAACAGTTTCCCATCCCCAGTCTGGATACAGAGTATTAAATTACATTTGGCCTGAATCCATCATTGAGTGTATCTTAAGTGATATTTTTATTTAATGACTGCTTTTAATGAGATTTTGATGTTCTGGGAAGTTTAGTCCAGTCAATTGCAATTCAATGAATGCTTTCTTGTCTACAGATCATTCTATTTCAAAACTAGGAGACAGAGGTATTTTCTTCCATGGTTGAATTAGAGTTTTGCAATGTGGAAAGAGGCATGGAATGAAAGCTCAAGAACATGTACAGGAAAAAGAGAAACTGTTTAAAGGTTTACTAGGGAAGAACAATAACCCAGAAATATGCAAAATAGATGTTCTGACAAGAGCACATCCATCAAATCCCTAGCTGCCACAACCTCAGTACCAAAACCTATTTTGGAAATATTTGGAAAAGTTCCTTTCATCCTACCTTGGAGCAAGAACTTTTAACAAATACCTCTGCAGGACTTTCTACTTTCTACCTCCGATTTTGTCCAAAGACTACAAGTTTTGCCTGCGTTCACTGCATGCTAAAAGGGAGTGATTGGACACAACTATTGGGTGCTGCTGCTGTTGCTCTGAGTGTAGAGAGTATAGGTAAATGGGTGGGAGAAAATGATGTCAGCAGTTTTATTTATTTATTTTTTCTGGATAGCTGCTTTCTGTAATTTTAAGAGATATTTTCTGTGACAGGGAGAAAGTTGCTTGCCTTCTTTTTTTTGCCATTAATTTTCACCTTTTAAAAAGGAAATTTCTTTGGGAAAGAGTCATTTGTCATCATTGAACTGTAGTGCTGGTCACCAGCTTTTTGCAATTCTGTTCACAGTTTGGTGTATTGCAGTTTTCATGTATTTATCAACCATTTTTCAAGTGCTGAAAGAGATTTAGCTTTCCTCCACATATGAAAGAGTAAACAATATATTCCAAGTTACTTAAAAGGTAGAAATTGACATACTCATTCTCATCTGTTCTTTCTGTAGAACCGTGGACCATGAGTCAGGCTAGGACTTGCAGATAGCAGCTACATCTTCAGAAATGAAAAATGGAACTTCCCTGTCTTTCCCCATCCTGCTAAATGTTACAAATAACTTCTGACTAGTCCCTAAAATAAAATGGACTTTTTTTTTCCCTCCTGCCTGACATGATTAGTTTTAAAGTTCTATTCCAATTTACCCCAGCCATATCTTCTTCCATCTTCAATCACTCAAAAGCATTGCCTTTTGGCTTCTTCCATTTATTTTTTGATGATCCTAAATAGTTTTCTCAAGTAAGTGTGTGATGGTGGACTGGACTATACAACAGAAAGAACTATAACTTGGCAAACTATAATGACTGAATCCGCAGAAAAATAATCCATTTTTCTATCCTTACTAGAAATCAACGATTGGAAAGGGAATGTTTGAAAATTTTGGCAATATTGAAGCAAGGAAATATCTTTGCTTAGTGTTCCAAGCCTTCTGAATAACAAAAAACTCTAAACCAGGAAAAATGAAAGCATAGAGGTGTTCAGAATTATAATAAACCAATCACATTATTATAATTAGATCTTTATTTCTTTATTATAATTGTATTTCCTATATTTCAAAGTACCTAAAATTTCTAATAATTCATGAGCATTATTACAGTGGAAATTTTTTTTATATTACAGAGTTTTGTTTTGAAGAGTTTTTCAGGTTCAAATTCTCTTAAGGATGTCTAATGAAATTATAAAACTATATGCTTGCAAAATCATTTCAAAGCTAATCTTCCTTGATAGGGTATGCAAGAAATCAAGACTTTCACAGAAGTCAAAAGCAAGCAGTCCTTAAGCAGCACTAATCACAAGCAAGGCATAAAATAACAAAAGAAAACTATATAGCACATAATCTTTCTAAAGTCAATTTTATTTGCCTTTCCAACTCAAGAGTTAATATCATGCACTGACTAAAATCACTGTCTATCTTTGGCCTCATGTTCCTTAGCTCCATGAGTACAGTGACCTCCATTTCCATTCTATTTCAATCATATTAAACCTTCTCTCTCAAGCAGAACTATGTCTAATTAACCTTTGTGTATGTGGGGCTTATCACAGTGCCAACTATTTGGCACGTAAGTATTTTTAGAAAGAAAGAAACTCGTCTCAACACAGTTTGCCATTCTCTCATACCCAATACTCTTTGTTGTTCTTGTGATGCTTAGGTTGTTGCTTATTCTCTGTGCTTCCATTAGCTGTTTTCTATAAGCTTCCTTTATTTTCCACTCCAGATTATACTCCAGTATCAATCATTTCAAATAGATCTCAACTATTATCTTAGAATTTTCTTCTCCATTGTTCTTCTGCAATACTTGGCTAATAACTCCTGAAATTTTTTACTATCTTCTCTATAAAATTCGCTGGAAATCACAGAAACACACTAAACACAACACATTACAAAGCTATGCTGTCAGGTGAATTGCTCCTGCTGCTAGTAAATCCTTAGTATCTGCCATATACATGAGCTCATCTTTCCATCCTTCTTATATTCTAATCCCACTCGTTCACCATGGTGGCCACAAGCCAGAGTCAGGTTTGATTCAGAGGACTACTTCTCATTGAGAGCCTCGAACAAGTTACATTCCTTAAAGGTTCATTTTTCTACATTTACAATGGGGGTATTATGACATGTATTCCATGGAACTGCTGAAATGACTGAATGAGTTAATACATGTAAACCGTTAAGCATGGTTCCTGGCAAACAGTAACCTTTAGACAAATAGTAGCTATTTTTTTCATATATTACTGTAACTAGAATCAACCAACTGATGTTTCCCTAACACATCAATTATTTCTGGAACTTCCATTTCTCTTTCTGTATATTGGATGACAGGTATCTTCTTTCTTGCAAATGTTTCTCTTTCCATCTATGTCTTTGGCCTTTCCTATTCTAAATTTCCTATTTCCTCTTGGTTTCATATCTATTTTCAATCTTTCCCTGTCTACTACATAGTTCCTTCCCTTTTGGATGAAAAACATGCTCAATTTCTTCATTTCCTCCCTTCGCTGCTACTATTTCAAGCTCCCACACCATCTGTCCTCTTGCCTTGCTGCCAAACTTGTGGAAATAGATCATATCTTGATGCCTCCACTTTCTCAGAATTAGTTTCTCCTCAAATTTAACCCTCATAGTCAGGACTCAGTCTGGGTTTATTCTATTAACAAGGTCTATTACATGTTATATTGAAGCTTTTCTCTATAACATTATATTAAAGTTATTCTCTCCAGACTACTAGAGACCTCCCATTCACCAATCCCACCTCCTTCTTGCACTCCCTCCCCACCCCACAATTCCATCATTTCCCTTTTTTTCCTTCTAAGCTTTCCTCATCTGTTTTCAGCATCAGTTTCTTGTCCTTCTTCAATCTTTCAGTAGTAACCTCTCTTGTCACAGATGTGCTGTTTTTAGCTCTCTGCTCTCTACTAATTGATAATTTTATTCATCTTGAAGGTTTTGACTGTTGTCTCTATGCAGATGATTCCTGAATCTTAAACTGTAATTATGATCTCACTCCTGAATTCCTAGCTTAAAATTTAAATTGAATATTGTATCTCCTCTTGTTGATTTAGCCTTAGCATTTCCAATTAAACCAGAAAGCATAAATGATTATGACTTTTTCCCTGACCTTCCTATTTCTGTTAAGGTACTATCAATTCAAATGAGACCTTAATCTTTAATATCCTTCTCTCCAAATGTCCAGCCACATATTTATCAGATCTACAAATCACATTTCTCACACCCATAACCTCTGCCACTCATATTTCTATTATTCTAGATTGGGCTCTTCTTAGTTCTTTCTGGAATTGTGGCAATAGACTATTGGTTAGTATCACTGCTTCTATTCTGTTTAATTATCATTTTACATTTTACCAATCATGTTACTGACCATCTTAAAGTGTTCAAAGACTAAGTGCAGCCTTTTATTGCTAGCCTGCCCAGTTATCTACCTACCTTACCTTTCCTGAGCCACATCTCTACATCTCATAAATAAGTAGATGGTTCTTTTTTTTCCAAAATGTCTGCCATAACAAATTATCCTACTGCTTTCTCACAAGTTTTGTATCCTTCTAAAATTTCACTTCATCTTATTATGATTGATAAAATTGTATGTATACTTCAAAATATATTTTTTCTCAAGTCTTCTTGAGCTTCCCATCTGGTGTGGCAACCGTCTATTTTGCATGTCCCAAACAATGTAAACTTCTTATAATGTTATGTGCTCATCTTGCCCAGTATCAGCCTCAATCAGTTTATTAAATGAAGAAATAGCCTCAGATATATGTTTGTATTCTTTCATGCTACATCACAGGGTCTAAGAAATAATAATAGATTGTGGAAATGCACATGTAAGAATATAATCAAAGATTAATAGAAGTAGCGGTCATAGAAAAACCAGAACTACCATTACCAACCATTGCTTTTCACCTAATTTTTGAAATAAGTTTAGTAAATTTTTCAAGTATAGACATCCACTTCTGAAAGGATTTTCTAAAATTTCACTAAATCTATACAGTCAATATTTTAGAATGTTTTCAAAATAGATTCCATTAACCTTCCTCCCCAACCCACTTTAGCCATTCATATCAATGAACAAAACTATTTTTGTCAGCACAAAATGTGCTCCTCATCTCAATCATAATCTCCATATTCCAGCTCTCTCATCTATTCTTTTATTTCATTGAGTTTTCCAAGCCACTAACTCTACTATTTTCTTTATTATTCTCAGGCCTTCCTGGTTTCACTCCTTCCTCTATTCATCTCTGCCCCATAATTTGCCTATGCTGAGCACTAGCCTGCCTTTATACTCAATTATCTTGCCTCCTCATCTTTTATCTCCCCACCATCAAATTGAAACCCACTGAGCACCTTCTTTCTGGTACTCAGATCTTAAACTGCTATGAGATCAAACACACATACAGACTCTATCTCTGCCAATCCCAGGAGGCCCAACCTTTCTCTAACTCCAGCTTGCCCTAGCTCAAGCATTGCATTCTCTACAAAAATGTCCCTGGTCAAATATGCCAAACACTTGAAGGTTGGTTAGGTACCTTCTTCTATGTTCCCACAGGAACTTGTAAATGCATGTCATCCATTTCTTCAGTAAAGATTTCTGAAGTGTATGTCTATGACTGATACACAGAAATAACAAAACAAGCAAACTTCCTGCCATTATGAAACTTGCATTCTAGTTAGGGAGACATTAAACACATAAGTAAATTCATGAGTAATATAATGTGAGACTCTGATAAGTAAAAGGAAAAAATTAAGCAGATGAAGCCTTATTCAAATGAGCCATATAAAATTTCTCAGCAAGTGAACTTCTGATATATAACCAAAAATTCTAGGGTCATGACATGAGAAACTCTTCTCTACTAAGCTAACATTAAAAGACAAAATAAAGTAAGTAAATAAAAAATTCAATCCTAAATGTTAAATAATACATATACAAATTTCCAAATTTAAGTTACTTTACTTACTTACCTATTAGACCTACAATTTATTCAATTCAGTTTTATTGAAAATTCAGATTCATATTTCTTGTGATTCATTTCTCAATAAGTATGTTCAGAAAAGAAATTTCTTACATGTATTTCCTTTGGGGGGATTCCTATAGATTAAATTCAATAGACAAAATACATGTTAATTTGTAAGATTCCTAATTCTATGCCAAACGCTTACCAGCAACTAACAAATGTTGACTGCTGAGATAAGAAGTTTCTACATTGTCCCCACAAAGATTCCTGCTTGCTGGTAAGGATGCCCTTGTATGATTCACTCTGTTTTAGTATCGAAGTCTATCCAATGACTTCTTTTAAAGACTATTCTATGCAAATGTGGTAGCATTGCAAAAATAGACTGGCTGCATTCTTGCCCCTCTTTCATTCTCTTTCACCTGCTCTTATTCTCTCCCCTGCTTGTCAGAAGGGAAACCAGCTCTCATGTTTTGAGCTTGCTAGGGAAAGCCCTATCTGGCAAGGATTTGAAGGAAACCTCTTGCCAATACCTAGTGAAGAAACACTGTCTTCAATACAAAAACCTCCTAGGATCTGATCCTGCAAACAGTCACATGAATGATCTTAGAAGAAGGTCTTTTCCTTCACTGAGCCTTCAGTATGGTCACACGTTGAGCCTTGATTGTAGCTTTGTGAGAGACCTTTATCTCCTGAGCTTTACCCAGATTCTGAACACAGGCTGTGTGGAACAGTAAGTGTCTGTTGTTTAAGCAATTAAATTTAGGAATTTGGACATTTTATTTTGCTTCACATTATTATGCTTTGAAGATATTCTGGTTTTATAGATTGAAGTATTGTGGTACTCCTTCATAGAGCATGTCAATCAGTGCTCATGTTTTCCCAACAACATCTGCTCAGTAAATGTCTCTGTGACACATATTAGTAATTCTTGAAATATTTCAAGCTTTTAAGTTATAGCTATATATGCTATGATGATCTATGATCAGTGATCATTGATATTATTGTAATTGTTCTGGGACTTCATGAACCATGTGCATATAAAACAGTGAACTTAATCAAATACATGCTATGTGGCTCTGACTGCTCCAATGATTAGCTGTTCACCTATTTCCCTTTCCTTGGGTTTTCCTATTCCTAAAACACTAAAACACTGAACCTAGAACAATTAAAAACCCTGCAATGACCTCTAAGTGTCCTAGTGAAAGGAAGAACTGAATGTCTCTTTTTTAAAATCAAAAGCTTAAAGTGATTAAGCTTAGTATGGAAGAAAGCTAAGATAGACTAACAGCTGGACCTCTTGTGCCAAGCAGTGAGCCCAGCTGTGAATGTAAAGGAAAAATTCTTAAAGGAAATTAAAAGTGCAGCTCAGTGAACCATGAGTGATAATGCAGGGGAAAAAACTCATTACTGATAGAAAGTTTTAGTGGTATGGATAGAAAAGCAAACCAGCTACTACATTTTCTTAATCCAAAGCATAATCCAGGACAAGGTTCTAGCTCTCCGCAATTCTGTGATGGTTGAGAGAGGTGATAAAGCTGCAAAAGAAATGTTTGAAGCTAGCAGAAGTTAATTTATGAGGTTTAAGGAAGAAATTGTTGCCATAACACAGAAGTTAAGGGGAAGAAGCAGGTATTACAGTAGAAGCAGCAGCAAGGTATCAAAGATCTGGCTTAGAAGCATAATGAGAGTGATTAGAGTGAGAAGGAGGTTTTTAATGTAGACAGAAGAGCCTTATAATGGATGAAGATGCCAAGTAGGACTTTCATGACCTGAGAAGAGAAATCCATACCTGGTTTCAAAGCTTCAAAGGTCAGAGTGACTCTCTTATTAGGGGTTAATGCAGCTGGTGATTTTAAGTCAAAGTCAATGCTAATTTACCCTCCTTGAAGTTCTAGGATTAAGAATTAAGAATTCTTGAGAATTAAGAATTATAGTAAATTAAGAATTAATTTAAGAATTATAGTAAATTTTATATAATTACATCTTAATTTTAAAATTAATTTTTAATTTTTAAATTTTATATAATTATATCTTAATTATAGTAAATTAAGAATTACAGTAAATTTTCTTTACAAGTGCACTGTAAAAGAGAAAACAAATTCTGGATGACAGAGTATCTGTTCACAACATGGTTTACCAAATCTTTTAAGCTAACTTTTGAAAACTATAACTCAGAGAAGATTCCGTTCAAAATATTAGTCCTCCTTCATGATGCACCTGGTCACCCAAGAACTCTGATGGAGACATACAATGAGATTAATGTTGCTTTCCTGCTATCTAACACAACATCCATTCTGTATCCTAGGAGTCAAGGAGTAATTTTTTGCTATCAATCCTTAATATTTAAGAAATACATTTTGTAAAGATATAGATGCCAAAGGTAGTGATTTTTCTGATAGATCTGAACAGTTGATTGAACCCCTGGAAAGGATTCTAATGACATCTAGAACATTCATGATTCATGAAAAGACATCGAACTTCCAAAATTAACAGAAATTTGAAGAAGTTGACTCCAGCCCTCATACATGATTTTGAGAAATTTAAGACTTCATGGGGGAACTAACTGCAAATGTGATGGAAGAGCAAGAGAACTAGAATTAAAGAGAAGCTTGAAGATATGATGTGATAAAACTTAGAGGGATAGAGCTCCAGTCTTCCAAGCCACTGCGCGGCTTCGCCTGGGGAGGTCTGGTCTGGAGCGGCTGGAGTCACTGGCTCCAGCGGGGAGTTTGGACCCTTTGGTGCCATTTTGCAGCTTCCCTGGCAGAGAGCAACCATCTGGGACTGCCTGAGTCCTCAGAGCTGAGCTCCAGTCTTCTGAGCCACTGTGCTGCGTCTCCTGGGGAGGTCTGGCCTGGAGAGGAGAGAGTCACCAGCTCCAGCAGGGAGTTTGGGCCCTTCGGCGCTATTTTACAGCTTCCCTGACAGAGAGTGACCACCTGCCACCGAATGAGTACCCAGCGAGGAGCTCAGGCCTGTCTGGGCTCTCAAGCCCAGTGTCCCCATCACTGAGCACAGTTTGTGCCCCCACCCCAACTTGGTCCAGTACCCAGGTCTACACCCTGGCCAGGGGTCTAGCACCTTGCTGTATCTGATTGTCTATCAACACCAGGCTGCCTCTGCCCAGAAGCATTGATCATTCCCAACCTGGAGGAAGTGGGACAGCAGCTTTCTTGGGACACCATTTGATCAAGCACCTCTCAAACATCAGGTGAGTTACTGGAAATCTGCAGGGACACTTTAAGTCTTTACAGGGAAATCGCAATCCCTCTGATTTGCACTACTACGGGGGAAGATACATGAGCAACATGAGAAAACACGGGAAGAAAGTGTCCCAAACAAACCTAGATGATATATCAAGAGAACCCAAAGACAGCATGGTAGAAGGAATGACAGAAAGGGAGTTCAGAATGTTCATAATTAAAATGATCCGAGAAGAGAATGATGTGACGAGAGAGCAGATTCAGGCTATGAATAATCAGCTAATAGAGCAATTGCAGGAAGCAAAAAATCATTTCAATAAAGAGATAGAAGTTCTGAGAAAAAAAAAAAAAAACAGAAATCCTTGAAGGAAACAAGGAAATGAAGGAAACAATAAACCAAGTTAAAAACTCAATAGAAAGCATAATTAACAGAATGGATCACTTGGAAGACAGAACCTCAGACAATGAAGACAAAATATTTAATCTTGAAAACAAAGTCGAATAAACAGAGAACATGGTTAGGAATCATGAATGAACCATCCAAGAAATATGGGACATCATGAAAAGACCAAATTTAAGAGCTATTGGGATTGAGGAAGGCACAGAGATACAAACCAAGGGTATGAATAATCTGTTCAATGAAATAATATCAGAAAATTTCCCAAATATGATGAATGAGATGGAAAATCAATTACAAGAGGCTTACAGGACACCAAACACACAGAATTTCAACATATCCACACCAAGGCATATTATAATGAAAATACCTAACATACAAAACAAAGATAGAATTTTAAAGGCTGTGAGAGAAAAGCAACAGATTACCTACAGGGGGAAACCAATACGGATATCAGCAGATTTCTCAGCCCAGATCCTAAAAGAAAGAAGGGACTGGAACAACATATTTCAAGCTCTGAAAGAAAACGGATGCCAACCAAGAATCTTATACCCAGCAAAACTTACCTTCAGATTTGATGACAAAATAAAATCCTTCCATTATAAACAAAAGCTTAAAGAATTCACAAAGAGAAAGCCGGCCCTACAGAACATTCTCAACAAAATATTTGAAGAGGAAGAAATGAAAAACAACAACAACTCTCAGTCAACATGGGGAGGAATTACCCTAAAGAAAGAGTCAATCAAAGGAGAAACAAAGTTAAGCTAAAAACCCCAAAAAAGCTAAAATGGCAGGAAATACAAGTCATATCTCAATAATAACCCTGAATGTAAATGGCCTAAGCTCATCAATCAAAAGGCATAGACTGGCAGATTGGATTAAAAAGACCCAACAATATGCTGCCTTCAAGAGACTCAACTCATAGAAAAACATGACCACATACTAAAGGTGAAAGGTTGGGAAAAAACATACCATGCACATGGACTGAGTAAAAAAGCAGGAATTTCCATCCTCATTTCAGATAAAGCAGACTTCAAGCCAAAGTTAGTCAGAAGGGATAAAGAAGGACATTTCATACTGCTTAAAGGAAGCATAAATCAGCAAGACATAACAATCATAAATATTTATGCATCAAACAATGGTGCATCCATGTATATCAATCAGATCCTTCTCAATTTCAGGAATCAAATATACCAAAACACAATAATACTGGAGGACTTTAACACTCCTCTCTCACCGTTGGACAGATCGTCCAAGCAAAAATTGAACAAAGAAACCATAGGACTCAATGACACAAACGCTAATTTGGACTTAACAGACATATATAGAATATTCCATCCATCAAAAAGCGAATACACTTTCTTCTCTGCAGCTCATGGTTCCTTCTCTAAAATACACCATATGTTATGCCACAAAGCTACTCTTAGCAAATACAAAAACATAGAGATACTACCTTGTATATTATCAGATCATAATGGAATGAAATTAGATATCAATGATAAAGTTAAAAACAGAAACTACTCCAAGACCTGCAGATTAAATACTATGCTATTGAATGATGCATGAATAACAGAAGACATTAGGGGGGAAATTAAAAGATTCTTAAGGTCAACGAGAACAAAGATACAACATATCAAAATCTCTGGGACACTATGAAAGCAGTGCTAAGAGGAAAATTCATTGCATGGAGTGCATTTAATAAAAGAATGAAAAGTCAACAAATCAATGATCTCACACTACAGCTCAAAGCCCTAGAAAAAGAGGAACAGATCATCACCAAAAGTAGAAGAAGACAGGAAATAATCAAAATCAGAGCTGAAATCAAAGAAATTGAAACAAAAGAAATAATTCAAAAACATGACAAAACAAAAAGTTGGTTCTTTGAAAAAATAAACAAAATTGATAAACCCTTAGCCTTACTAATGAAGAGAAGGAGAGAGAAGCTCCAAATTACTAAAATTCATGATGGAAATGGAAATATTACAACAGACACAATTGAAATACAAAACATAATAAGAAGCTACTTTGAAAATTTGTACTCCAACAAAATAGAAAACCTCGAAGACATCAACAGGTTCCTAGAGGCATATGAACCACCCAAACTGAATCTGGAGGACAAACATAACTTAAATAGATGAATTTCAAGCAATGAAATAGAAGAAGTCATCAAAAGCCCACTAACAAAGAAAAGTCTAGGACCAGATGGATTCACAGCCGAGTTCTACAAGACCTTCGAAGAAGAGCTCATTCCAATACTCCTCAAAGTTTTTCATGAAATGGAGGAGGAGGGAACCCTTCCAAACTCATTCTATGAAGCTAGTATCACCCTGATACAAAAACCAGAGAAGGGCACATCGAGGAAAGAGAATTTCAGACCCATATCTCTAATGAACATAGATGCAAAAAATCTTAACAAAATTTTAGCGAATCACATACAAAAGAATATTAAAAAGATAGTGCACCATGATCAAGTGGGTTTCATCCCAGGGATGCAAGGTTGGTTCAACATCCAGAAATCAATCAATGTAATTCACCACATCAACAGACTTAAAGTCAAGAACCACATGATTATTTCAATAGATGCAGAGAAAGCATTTGATAAAATACAGCACCCATTCATGCTCAAAACACTAGAAAAAATAGGGATAGTGGGGACATTCCTTAACATTGTAAAGGCTATCTATGCTAAGCCCACAGCTAACATCATTCTAAATGGAGAAAAATTGAAAGTATTCCCCCTGAGAACTGGAACAAGGCAGGGATGCCCTCTTTCACCACTACTATTCAACATTGTCTTGTAACTCTACCCAGAGCAATTAGACAGACCAAAGAAATTAGAGGAATACAAATAGGAAAAGAAGAGCTCAAACTATCCCTATCTGCTGATGACATGATTCTCTATTTAGAAGACCCTAAGAATTCCACCAGAAAACTTCTGGAACTCATTAATGAATTCAGTAAAGTAGCAGGATATAAAATTAATGCTCATAAATCTAATGCATTTTTATTCCTAAATGATGCATACTCTGAGAGAGAAATTAGGAAAACTACCCCATTCACAATAACCTCAAATAAAATAAAAATACTTGGGAATCAATCTAACAAAAGAAGTGAAAGACCTCTACACTGAGAACTACAGAACACTAAAGAAAGAAGTTAAAGAGAATCTGAGATGATGGAAAGATCTCCCATGTTCTTGGATAGGCAGAATTAATATTGTCAAAATGGCCATACTTCCAAAAGTGCTATACAAATTCAATGCAA
Organism: Glaucomys volans; assembly: GCA_020662805.1. NCBI lineage: Eukaryota > Metazoa > Chordata > Mammalia > Rodentia > Sciuridae > Glaucomys > Glaucomys volans. Next base: position 31,606 of record JAJEJO010001158.1, on the reverse strand, counting down.
TTTCAATTAAAATCCCAATGATGAACCTCACAGAAATAGAGCAAGGAATCATGAAATTCATTTGGATGAATAAAAGACCCAGAATTGCTAAAGCAATCCTTAGCAAGAAGAGCGAAGCAGGGGGTATCACAATACCAGTCCTTCAACTATACTAGAGAGCAATAGTAATGAAAACAGCATGGTATTGGTACCAAAATAGACAGGTAGGTCAATGATACAGAATAGAGGACACAGAGACAAACCCATATAAATACAGGTATCTCATACTTGACAAAGGAGCCAAAAACTTACAATGGAGAAAAGACAGCCTCTTCAACAAATGGTGCTGGGAAAATTGGAAATCCATATGCAACAAAATGAAACTATACCCATATCTCTCACCCTGTACAAAACTCAACTCAAAGTGGATCAAGGACCTAGAAATTAGACCAGAGACTCTGCACCTAATAGAAGAGAAAATAGGTCCAAATCTTCATCACATTGGCCTAGGACCAGATTTCTTTAACGTGACTCCAAAAGCGCAAGAAATAAAAGCACGAATCAATGATTGGGATAGAGTCAAACTAAAAAGCTTCTTCTCAGCAAAGGAAACAATCAGCAATGTGAAGAGAGAGCCTTCAGAGTGGGAGAAAATCTTTGCCACACACCCTTCAGATAGAGCACTAATCTCCAGAATCTACAAAACACTCAAAAATCTTTACACCAGGAACACTAATAACCAAATCAATAAATGGGCCAAGGAAATGAACAGACACTTTACAGAGGAAGATCTATAAGCAATCAACAAATTTATGAAAAAATGTTCAACATCCCTCGTTATAAGATAAATGCAAATCAAAACCACCTTAAGATTTCATCTTACCCCAATTAGAATGTCTTTAGTAAGAATACAGGCAACAACAGGTGTTGATGAGGATGTGGGGGAAAGGGTACACTTATACATTGCTGGTGGGAGTGCAAGTTGGTGCAGTCACTCTGGAAAGCAGTGTGGAGATTCCTTAGAAAACTTGGAATGGATCCACCATCTGACCCAGCTATCCCACTCCTTGGCCTATACCCAAAGGACTTAAAAGCAGATTACTACAGTGATGCAGCCACATGTTCATAGCTGCTCAATTCACAATATCTAGATTGTGGAACGAACCTAGATGCCCTTCAATAGATGAATGGATAAAGAAACTGTGGTATATATACACAATGGAATATTATTCAGCCATAAAGAAGAATAAAATTATGGCATTTGTAGCTAAATGGATGATGTTGGAGAGTGTTATGCTAAGTGAGATCAGCCAATCCCCAAAATCCAAAGGCCGAATGGTCTCTCTGATAAATGAATGATGATGCATAATGTGGGGGGGAAGGGTGGCAAGAATGGAGGAAGGATAGATAGCATAGAGGGAAGGGAGGAGTGGGGTACGGGTGGGGGGTTAAGAATAATAACAGAATGTGTGACAGATACCATTGCCCTGTGTACATGCATGAATGCACAGATGGTGTGACTCTACTTTGTGTACAACCAGAGAAACAATAGCTGTACTCCATTTGTGCTCAATGAATCAATAAGCAAATAAAAAAATAAATTAAAAAAACAAAAACAACAACAACAAAAAAACTTAGAGGGATACAGAGTTACTTCTTATGGATGAGCCAGTAGGGGTTTCTTGACCAGGAATCTGCTCCTGCTGAATATACTATGAACAAATAGCAACAGGGGACTGAGTATTACATATATTTTGTTGATAAAGTATGGACAGGGGTTAAGAGGATTGATTCCAATGTTGAAAGGAGTTCTAATGTAGATAAAATGCTATGAAATAGCATTGAATGCTACAGAGAAATCTTTTCGTGAAACATCAATGTCGTAAATCTCATTGTCATCTTATTTTAAGAAATTTTCACAGCTACCACTTCCATTAGCAACCACCACCCTGCTCCATCAACATCAGAACGGGAGGCTTCTCCAATAAAGATTACAACTCACTAAAGACTCAGACGATCATTAGCATTTTTAGCAATAAAGTGTTTTTAAATAAGGTATTCAGTACTATTTTAAAATAAAGAATGCAATAACACAATACACTACAGTATGATGCAGCCATGAGTTTTATATACCTTGGGAAACCAAAAACAATGTGACTCATTTTATTGTGATATATTCGCTGTAGTGCGGTGGTCTAAAAAGGAAGCTTCTTTACGTCAGGGGTATAATTGCTTTGTCACATAGCAATAGATACCTAATCTAATTGCCTTTCCCTTTGTATGTTTATAGTACCTGTGTGAGTGTTGTTGAATGAATGAATTAAATACATGTTTAGGATTTTCTACTGATACTATTCTTTTTCTTTTATGATAAATATGTACTTGCTGGTGTAATATTCCTCAAATAACTCAGCATAATCCCCTGAACACAGAAAAATCAAGTTGGAACACCATGTAGAACTATCTTAAATTATTCACTGTAATTGAAAAACATTTAATCATTTCACAAATAAAACTGCTGTTGTGGCATGTGTTCATTATCAGTCAAAAATCAAATCCTGGATCTGCAGTTTACTAGGAATATGACCCTAGGTGAGTTGGTTAAACTTATCAAATCTTCTCAGTTTCCTCATCTATCAAAAGGAGATTACATTACCCAACTCAAAGATTTTATGAAGATTAAATTCAACAATATTTTAAAGCAACTGTCACAAGATTTGACCAATGGATATATAGCTATTATAATTAGGCCCTAAAAAGATACTTTAGAAAAAAAAAATTCCTCTGCAAAACCCTGAAAACTAGATTGAATATCAAATTAATCTGCACACTGAGGTGTATATGGCACTGGTCATATTAACTCCATTTGAAAAAAAAAAAAAAATATGACCTGTGAATCTATCTACACCTTGGATAAGAACACAGATGTTGACTTGCCATAAAAGATTTTAAAATTGCTTATTTTTAAGTGGGTTGTACATGTTTCTTTATGGTCTTTGAATCTTTAAGATAGAGAAAAAATTTTTTTTCTTGTCTGGCATGCAAAAATGCCAAAGCACATAGAACTGCCATCAATTTTCTCAATTTAAAAGTCCTTGTCCATCAAATCCTTGCTTTCTTGGGTCATTTTGAAATTGTGATGCTATTTAAAAAGGCCATGCAACCACTTTTTAACTTCCTTGATATCATAACATGATTAAAAACATTATATAATTAAGAAATATTTTATCTTGACATAAGTTCCTTCAATTATACACTATAAACTTATTGAGAAAAATTCTACTTTGAAGTAAACTTGTGTTTTTTTGTTTTTGTTTTTGTCTTTGTTTGTGGTGCTGGGGATTGAACTCAGGGCCTTGTGCCTGCAAGGCAAGAACTTTACCAACTGAGCTATACCCCCAGCCCCGACGTAAACTTGCTCTTTTTGAAGTAAAATCACACCAAGGATGTGATGCAGTATAGCACAATATTAAAAATTCTGACAAAAGAAAATAGGATATTTCATGTGATACTGTTTCTATAAAGCAATTATTCAAAAATATTAAATATTTAAAAATCATCCTTCTAAAACCAAAAATATGAGATAACTCCTCAACTTCTCTGAAATCAAGGGGGGGTACTTATTTAATAAGCTAAAGACAGTTCTAGTCTAGATAAATATTAGGAGAAGGTGATTTATTTGTTTGGAAATTTTTTCTTAAACAAAAGCTAACAAATAAATGCCTAAAAGAAAAAAAAAAACAAAGAAATATTGTTATCAGATACATTATGGTTTCTCAAGCTAGCTATCAATACTCAATTGAAATATGTTAATTGCTAATATGATTTATAAGAAGTTTCAGAAAGTTGTATTAGATTCAGGAGGATTTTTTCTTCTTATGTTCTTACAAACCATATTTCTAATCATAATCTTAAAAACTGTATTTACTCTAGAAATAACTAATTCCCTATTTGTATCAGATGGGTTGCTTGGACTACATTAATCTATATCTTTAGCTATATATTCCAGAACAAATCATTTACTGATTAATTTAATATTTTAATAAATAACATTTGATTTGACTTTCTAGGGGTTGATGAATATGTAACTATGTCCCTATTATACCATTTAAACTTTCAGTACAATGTTACCTACACAGTAGATGACCTCTGTGGACTTCCACAGTTGCAAACTGATTATTTAAACTATGCACTTTAAAAAAAGGTGAGGGGGGATTCTATCAAAATAAAAGAGAGATCAGTGTACAAGAGGAAGGGGTTTGAGGGAGAGGGAGGAGGAACACAATCAGGGAAGAGCAGTGAAAAGAATCTGACCTAACTTTCCCACGTACATATATGAATATACTACAATGAATCTTACCTTTATATGTATCCACAAGGCACTAATTTAAAAAAATAAGAGCAAAAAGATTAGTAAAGTAGAAGGAAGGGAGCAGGAGGACGGAGGAGGGAAATACTGGGACTAAATTAGAACGAATTATATTCCATGTTGTTATAATTATATCAAAATGAATTCTAATGTTATGTATAAGTAAAAAGAACCAATAAAAAATACACACTTCAATTCCATGAACTTTCAACTGATTTTAATGTTCACGTTCACTTGAGGACTATGCTAGAAACTAGTCAAAAGAGTTAGAGGGTATTATAATTTGGCATTCACAAACTAAAATTAGGGAATAGAGTTTGCAAGCACTGTTTTAGCTTACTCACTTCTGTGACTAAAAGACCTGACAAGAACAATTTTAAGGAGGAAAATTTTATTTAGGGGCTCATAGTTTCAGAGATCTCAGTTCATAGTCAGCCAACTCCATTCCTTGGGCCTCGAATTGAGGCTGAACATCACGGCAGAAGAGTGTGGTGGAGGGAAGAAGTTCACATGATGATCCCAAAGTAGAGAGCACTAAGTTCAGCGCTCTCTCTCTCTCTCTCTCTCTCTCTTTATATATATATATATATATATATATATATATATATATATATATAAATCACACACCCCAAAAGCACACTCCCCATGACCTACCTCTTCCAGCTGCACCCTACCCACCTTCAGGTACCATTTGGTTAATCTCTATCAAGGGATTAATTCACTGATTGAGTCTCTCAAAATCCAATGGTTTCACCCAGTTCTTGCATTGTTTGACACATAAGCTTTTGGGGGACACTTCACATTCAAACCATAACAAGCACACAGAGAAAATTTTACAATTCTTACATTTATAATGAATTTTGAAATTTAATTTGATCAATTATATTTTATTCTATTCAATTTCAATGTCAAAAACTATTCAAGATTTATTAAATTAATTTAACAGCCTAATAATAGTGAAATCACACAATTGGTAAATTACAGCTCCAGGCACTTACCAAAATACTCAACAACCTTCAAAAAGTGTCTTGATATGGGTCAAAGGTCTAAATTGGACTTCATAGGAGAAGGTCAACTTTCAACAGAATGACAAAATATGTTAAAAATTCTTGAGAGTGTATGAGATTAATATAAAATTCTTGGAAATGTGAAATGAAACATGGAATTTAGGTCTACTTTAATAGATGAAAAAAAAAATCTTCTCCTTGTTATTTACCATGGTAGAATAGCACAAATGTTTAGGGTCAAAAGCCAAGGACTTCCAAACAAATAAGCAAAAGGGAATTTAGTTTCGGATCATGGTAAAACTGATCAAGAACTAAATTACATTAATTGAAGCTGGAAATAAAGATTATGTAGCATGTGCAAGGACATGATACTCACAAGAGGATTTAAAATAATGATGTTAAAACCTGAGCCCATTGATCATAGCTAGTTTCTCCACCCTGAGCTGAGCTGAGGTAAGCCTGGTATTACATCTATTGGTATTCATATTAATTCTCTCTGTGAAAGGTGAATACTTGGTCCTTTCTTCTACATTCTTACAGAAGAAGCAAAGAAATCTCTCAGGTGCTTCTAAACTATGTATATATTTTCAGCTCCTTTTACATAACATGTTTCTAAGTATGTGAATGGCAAGCTTAAAGAAGGATGCAGTCATTTTAGCAGACCTGATCTATGTTAAAGATGCTTGAAGTTACATGGATATGAACAAATAGCTCAAGTTGTTTAAAAAATGCTACAGTTTGTATTATGGTTACACCCATAGACTGTGAAACATATTTAAAATAAATATGAGGAAAATTTACATATGGCATAAAAATAAATACTAAAATGCACATTCATTATGCTACAAACTATTTCTCCTTAAAATTGGAAGTATTAAATAACACAGTCTGAGAAATTACAGTTCTCTTAGAGTTTATACAGCATAAAATGAACTAAAGTCAATCTACCATGAAAAATATTCTGAGTTTAAATTATCTGGACTAAATATCTGATTTAATAAACCACATGATTTATCTGCCAACCATTTTATTGGTCTCAGCATTAATTGTAAATACCTCAAAAGCAATTTTTTAAAATATTAAATAATAATTGGAAATAGTCACCTCCCTTCTACTTAGTTTATATTTCTGGCTTTCTATAGTGTCTCTCTATAAACATATCATGAAAAATAAATTTTAAATTATTCAATATCAAAATAAAGAGAGCATTCTTGGCCATGCTTATCTTGGTCAGTTTGACAGCTTTCTAAGACACTAAAAATCAGTTCACATAGATCTTTAAGAATGCTTTCACCTACACAAGAGATCAAAGATTTAGGGATTGAGATTCATCCCAGAATGAAGGGATAAAAATTAATGTAAAGCCTATCATATTATCAATCTACTTGGAAAAACTCTAATGCTAATGCTAATTTTAACCAAAAATATTGTGTGAAATGATAGCAAGTTCTGAATACAATTACTTTTGATTATTAAATAATTAAAGGTTGAGTAGAGAAGACAAATACTTGCTTCTAAGAAGATTCTACCTTTTGTAAAGAACTATCATCACCTTTGATAATGCTCAGAGCAACTCATGGATGTTAGAAAGGTTTGAATGCCAGTCAAACTGTGGTCATACTTTGCATGCAATATACAATTTTTACCATTTTTAAAGTATGAATAGAAAAAATAGTTTCTTTCGATAGTCTTAGTCATTAAAATTAAGAAAGGAAAGAAGAGAAAATTTTCCAATTCTAAAGTAAGAAGGACCATTCTTTTCCATAAAGGGAGAAAAAAACACCAGGAAAGCATGATTGTTATATAAATGTGCAACTTTCAGTTTAAAGTCTACTGTTCAGTAGTTGATGCTTCTAAGTTTCTGTAGATTAAGTCTGAATAGATCTACAAATGTGATTAGTTTTATCTGCTGCAATTTGTATGTTCACCATCCCATTAGAAGGATCTGTGGGGAATACAAAAGCTTTATCACATTTTCAAGCTGCTCTAAGCATCCTGGTGCAGAACTGAGGCCAGATCCTTACATCTCTGGCTCAGCGCACCTGTGTAGTTTAGGTAGGAAAAATTGCAGAATAATTTATTTTGAAAATTAATAGGGTCTTATTGAGGGTAGAACATCATTCTTGTTCAGTAGAGCAATGGAAAACATGAAAAATTTGAGCTAATATAGAACAAAAAGCTTGACATGATTAAAATTATTTACTAAAAAAATTAAAAGCATGTGCCTGATTATACCATATAGTGGATGAAAGTGCAAAATTGAGATGTGGGAAGAAATAAGTACTGGGTCACACCATATCAAATTGATCACATCCTACTTTTATATCAAAAATGGAAATTTCATATGGTTCTAATAGTAAAATGTAACTGCATTTCATGATTTTCATAGAAAATAAGGACCATGCCAAAACCTGGAATTAAGCAGTAGTAATGAATATTAAATTTAAGTAGTTTTGCATATACTCATCAGAAATTTGGCCACTACCATTTATTTTCTTTAATATATAAGCATCATGCTTGGCTTTGCAAAAATGAAATTGGCATTAATGAGCTAATGCATATAAATACTGGTCTTTATTACTTATCACATCATGAAATCATTGAGTATGGGCTTGTCAACTTAACGTAAAAAGACATCCACTTAAAATGGGGATCCTATAAAAGAACTGACAAATTAGAAAAAAAATACTGTGCTAACTATAAGTAACAGTAGTCAACAACTCATGAATATTTTTGTTATTTTGTTCTGGTGCATGCATTTTATTACTTATATTTTAATATTCATCTAGTAATAATTAGCATGTTATTCATATAATGTCTCTCTTTTTATATGGAATATTTGATAAATTATATTATTTCTTCTAAAACTAATGACCTTTTTAAAATTTCCTCTTTGCATTTCTGCAAAGGATTTAAATTGCTGTGCCTTATTCAACCAGACAGGCACTGTACATTTTACATGCTAAATTACTGATTCATGGGGTGGATTAACTAGTACAAATTTAAAATCTCTAGATAAATCCTTCTAAACTTTGAGGGCTGGATAGAAGTAATACTCTCCCACCAAAAACTATCTGCAGGGTGCTGACATTAGTTCAACCAGAATAATTATGAACATAAATTTGCTAAATTACTCTGAAAACTAAAGTATTACTAATAGCTTATTGGAAGAGACTGTTTTATTAAATCAAGTTCTCAGATTGTTCAAATATTTGGTTAGGCTGAAATTATGCTGTATTACACAAGACTTGAAAGACTCATGGTATTAACTAGAAAGTGGAAGTATTTACTGATTGAGGATTGATTTAACAGTGTTAATCTGTTCTGTTGTCTTGAATTTGTTTAATCATTATGTCTTTTCACTGGTATAGAAATTGAATCTTCCCAAAATTTTTCTTGAATTCTTTTCTTAAAAAATATTTTTCTAGTCATCGATGGACCTTTATTTTACTTATTTATTTATATGTGGTGCTGAGAATTGAACCCAGTGCCTCATACATGCTAGGCAAGTGCTCTACCACTGAGCCACATCCCCAGCCCCCCTTTTTTTAAAAAATATTTTTCTAGTTATCAATGGACCTTTATTTTACTTACTTATTTGTAGGTGGTGCCTGAATTCTCTTATACTGAGTTTTAGAATTCAGGATTTTCTATGTTTTCAGTACCAGTGAAGTTAAATTTCATGGAGTGTTTTGTTTCTTTGGTTGGTTGGTTTCATTTTCTGCATAGTGGGTCTTTTGGGTAAATAAGATATAATTAATTGTTTCATACAGATATCAGAAACAAAGTTTTACCTATTCATAAGAATAGTCAACTAACCCCATTTAAACAATTCACAGAATTCCTGAATCATTCTGATATTTTCATGTTTGCTGTGATATATTTTTTGGAGATATGTTAACTCAATAGATACTTATAAAAATTCAAGAAATTGCACAAAAGTGTTTAAGGTAGTTCCTAACATTAGCAAGAGTACCTCACAATATTTTCTTCCAAATTGTTTCCCTTTCTATATGTGAATGAGTATGCTTACCAGAATATTGTAATGAGTATGCTTACCAACATAATTGACATTAGTTTTAAGCATTGTTAAGATTATTACTTGTGTGTAATGATTATCCTTCTTTTCATAGTTAATATTGCATCATAACAATTTTTCATTGAAAGCTCTTCAAAAGAAAATATTAATATCTATTAATATAATTAAGACTGCAATATGATTCACTTAATCAGCTCCCTATGATTTACTTTTTAGGATATTTTCAATTGTTTTATATATGGATGATGATATTTGCTTTACACTTGTTTGCCCTGGCTTTACAATTTTTTTTCTTAGGATGGCCTCTGAGAAGTATAGCTGTAGGTTCAAAGGACATGAAAAGATAAGCTACTGGAGATTTAAAAATATATATATTTAAATATTACAGATAAATTATAGAAAAAAAATTCCTCCCTCTTGTCTCTTACCCTTAATTAATCCTAACAGACCGATGTTTAATTCCTGAGATACCTAAATTTCCCATGCTAGATCAGTATATCAAAATATACAACTTGTGTAAATTTTTTTCTTTTAGTACTTCTCTTTATTTTTAAACCAGTAAAAATGAATCATACTGTGATTTCCTTGCAATTTGGTTTTCCCCATTTAATAATACAAATATTTTTCCAACTCAATAATTATGAATAAAACACACATATTAGTAGTAGCATACCACAACATGGTATGGAAATGACAATTTATCTGATTATTCCTTTATAATTGACATTTCATGTTGCTTCAAATAATGCAGCAGTAAACATGATAGATACATACTTGTGTTTTATTTCCTTTATGATTGACTCAGCTATGGGACTGATACAATTTTAATAGGCACTGCCAACCAAACTATGTAGGGCATTGCCTGTTTCTACAACTTAACTAACTCAAGAGATAATGTAGATCCTATCATGTTAATAAAGCTGAGAATTTTTTCAAACTTTCTTTTTTCTATTAGTGAGTTTAAATATATCATCACATGTTTTCTTCCCCTTCTCATTTCTTACTCTATGAATTATATTTCCATATTTCTTACCTATTTTTCTACTGGATTGTTTGAAATTTTACTATAAAAATCAAAGATGCATTTAATTATTAAAAATTTTTAGCATTTTCTGTTATAGATGTATAATTATTTTCTTATTTTCTCCCAACCAACAATTTATTGTTTTATTCTGTTTATTATGCTTTATGCCACGATAAAGTTTTTTTTAATTTTATCATTAAATATTTAAATTGCTTGATTTCAAAGTTTTGTGTCTCGATTATTAAAGCCTCACCCAATAAGAGGTTATATAAATATTTGAATCATTACTATATTATTCTAATGCATTATTTTTTATTTTTAAATTACCCCAAAATTTCATAGGTAATTTGAAAAATGAGTCTAATTTATTGTGTGAAGGTAGCTAGTTGTGCAAATGACAAATATTACATATTCATTATTTTCTGTTCTTAGGATTTCTTAAGATAAGAAATCATATAATTGTGGGTACATTGTATATAATCCATTGGAAAAAAAATGATACAGTGTGGTATTTTATGTACTTTATTATACTGTTAGCCTGTCACAGTACATGACATTTAATAAATGCTTGCTGAATAAATGGAAAATGATAACAAAAAGAAAATGTGGTCTTATTATTAATCTGATAAAGAAGTTTGTTTCAATTTTCTCTCATTGTGTAACAGAACCACTCCAAATTTAGTGTCTTCACATAATGATTTATTTTCTCTCACAGCTCTATGAGTTGAAGAGCCTGAGCTGTGATTTTACTTCAAATCTATCATATAGTTGCAGTCACATGGTGCCTGGGGTCATCCACGGTTCTTCTCCACTTGCATGTCTGATGTCCCAGCAGGTATGGTTACCATAGCCAGTGACTGGTTCCCTCAAGTCACTGTCCATGCCCTTCAATCTACTTTTCCCATCTCCAGTTTAAATTAAATATTTTTCTGCTCTGCAACTCAACTAGATGTGAAATATCAGCTTTTCATTTGACATATATATGAAAATTTTCACCCCCTACTTACTCACCAGTCAGCCTTTTCCATCTCCAAGATTCACATATCATTATTTGAGCCAAAAGTTGTGCTTCAGTTCTATAAAACAAACAAAACCAAGTATTAATTTTCCTTTAGTTTAAGTCTTTTTACTTTTCTTTTCTCTTTCTTTCTCATGCCTTGTACATTTTCTTCTCCCTCACCTTTTTGACACACTGCAAGTATCAGGTGTCTGGGGAGCCCTGATTTGTATGCACAAAGAAGGAAAAATAAAATACCTTCCCAATTTATACGTACCTTCTTGTGCCCATATCTTAAATTCACACCACAATGAAGTAACAAATAGCTTGAAATTTTTTGTGACTACATATTTTATGTTAGCAATCTAAAAGAATTTCCATTCTTTTGAATTATATACATAGATTTTTAAAAATGAAATTAGAGGGGCTGGGGATATAGCTCAGTTGGTAGAGTGCTTGCCTTGTAAGCACAAGGCCCTGGGTTCAATCCCCAGCAACCCCCTCCCTCCCAATAAAAAAGAAAGAAAAAAGAAATTAGAAGTACAGCAAAACAATGTTCAGGTTTGACCTAACAAGGCTCTTCTGGGGCAAGGTGGAAACATTGATCAGGTTAGTTTTTTATTTGTTGTTTGTTTTTCTTTAGTTCCATTATAGGTTACATTCATTCTCTAGTCCACTGGAATGACCGTGGTTGCCTGAGACACTACATAGAAAGATTGACCTCTGGGAATAATGGGCTCTTCATTAATCATATCTTAGGTCCTTCCTCTCTTCACATAAGCATGCTCCTAGTAAAGAAAACACTACCAAAAGCCTTGAACTAAGAAAACATGTCCAGGAACATTATGAGCAGATTTGTTGAGGGAATTAAATATAACAGACAAAATTTCAAAATGGGAGAGAAATGGTAATGGACACTTCATTCTTCCATCTATAGCTCAACTTGAGATTCTGACACATCAGTAGTGACCAATGTCACATCTACAAGAAGACACATGATAGGAATCGGTTGTGGGCAAGGAAAACTTTGTGTTAGTAGATGTCTTTGATCCCTACTCTTTTTAGGATTGTTCTCTGAGCAGCTGGCTTCCACGGCTGTGCACTCAGTCTCTTGGTCCCCCAGGAAATGCTTAGGTTTGGTGGATTTCAAGTTTTTTTTCTGACTCACAGACAATTGGTATACCAATGAGTAATCTCAGACCCATGATGATTTTGTAGAGAGACACCAAATATTTACCACACCCTGTGGACTTCTGTCTTAGTCTGCAGTCAGTGCACGTTTCAACCTCCTGGTCTGTGAACTATTTACATCCTAAAACGACAAGAGCAGACAAGAGTGTAATCTGTGTAGACTCTCACAGAGGGGGAGCTGATCTTTAGCATGATCTATATGTTAATGATCCTCACGGCTGTTTCTACAGAAGGGTGACTAGACTTCTTCCCAGGAGACAGAACTTCAAAAAAATTGACAGGTTTTTTCCAGGACTTCATCATCCTTGGCAGCTGTTCTTGCTTGATTGAGATTGGTCAGGCCTTCATAGGGTGTTCACTCCTGGGAACTGTATTTGGTCAATATCATTCAGCATTATCCAGAGAGTCTAGACTGTTACCTTCTGCACCAAAATGAAGCAGATGTCAGATTCATAGCCAACATCTCTCACTTTACCTCTTCATGCCTTGCCAGAGTTATATCAGAGTTGTCCTAGCAGATAAAGCAGTTCTCCATGTCCCAGGAGCTCTCATGGTACCAGATCAGTGCTATCTCATAGACAACCATAGTTGCAGGATGGGGAGGTTGTGCTGACTGGGGTTTGCAAGAACATGAGGGAGGTTCACATAACACTCTCAGAACTGACAGAGTACCTCTAATCTTGAGATTTATATATATGTATGTATTATACACATTTATATATATGTGTATATACTATACACATACATACATATTATATATAAAATGCACCAATATTAGTGGTAGAAATAATATAATGCTACTTTTTCTGATTTTAAAATACACATAGTTTTAGACATAATGTTTCTGAAAATTAGATTTTTACACAATCAATATTTAATGTTTAATATAGTGTTCTCCCACAGCATTACTAATCTTAATGTTACATCCTACACTCCTGGTATTTTAAAATCCAATAAGTGTTCTATATATAAGTATACAAAATGTAATTATATATACTACTATAACTAACTTTTCCTGCTTAGCATATATGCCTAGTAAAACTACACTATCTGGCATGAATTTTCCTGAGGTTTATAACTAAATTTGTCATCAGTGAAGAAATAGTTAATAAACTATACATGTTTTCATCAAAATGCTAGATATGACATTAAATATTTAGGCGAAAATACAGAAAATTAGATGGCATTTCTGATAATAAAAGGTCTAAATTCTTAAAGCACAACTGCCTTTTTTATAATTCCAGATTTTAGGAGATGGAGAGAAGGCAAGTTTGTAAGGTTTTTGTTTTTAATCTAATATGTAATAATTTTGTTACCATAAGAATAATTTAGGGTAAACCATTTTTAGGGCTTTTTCTTCTTCTTCTTACAAATTCACAGAGAAGTGACTACTATTGTTGAATATTTAAGAAATTCAAAAAATGCATTTACCAAGTAATCTTTGTCTCTACTGTTCCACAGATTAAATTTTTCTCAATAAAGAATATAAGATATTTGGATATTTGGTATTCAGAACTGTATTTATTAAAAAGGCATGCAATCCATCCATAGCTAAATCTAGGCTTTTTTATAAACCTATTTTTATTATGTGAGTTAGTAATATTTCAGCCATGTTCAACAGAAGGGAAAAGAAGGATTTGGGCCCTGTATCCAATATATTACACCAAAAAGCAAAACAGCTCATTAAATCCAAGTAAGAAATGTAAAATATCTAACAAAAATTAGACAAAGTCTTTCATACAGAGAAGCTGAAATGACAGTGTATGGGGCCAAATAATGTATGAAACAGCAAAGCAGTTAAGATACTGAACTGAAAGAAGCTTATTTTTGAAACGTTTTTCATTTATGTGAGATGGAGTTAAAGGACAGGAAGAACTGTGAATAAATTTGTAAGTCACTATTGAAACTATATTGTTCACACATACAGTGCCATAAAGCTAACATTATAAGGAAAGTATATTGATTGTTTGATAAATTGTACACCATATTTTCTGTATTTTTGCCAAAAATGGTTTCTAATTAATCTTTGACAAATAATGGTGCCACAATCCATGAAGACCTCATGACATTTTCTGAAGAAGTTATAGTTCTCTTTTAAGTTTATTAGAGTCTCAATACTGAGGTGATAATTTAGCTCATTCCCTTTCACAAACATTAGTGTTCTATATTTCAACAAATGTGGTTTAGTCTTGGTATATGCTGCAGCTCATACGATTTCTCTGAGGGACAATAATTACTGATTGATTAAAGTTCATGATGAGGTCTAGCCAAAAGCTATTTTCATAACTGCTCTCTGCTAATTGAACTACAGCTGATCCTGGTGTGCTCAAACAAATTTGTACCAAAGCTAATTCTGAATCAGTTTTCAGGAACTGAAGTTGCTTTTGTTCTCTAAGATCTACAGTAAGAGTTTTTTTACTACCATCTTGAGTTTACTTCCTAAAACTCTGCTGCCTTCACTCAAAAGATGGACCCAGGGGATAGATTGCTACCAAGGATGCTGCTAGCTTACAAGTAATGGCTTCAGGCAAAATTTAAGGTTGATGCTGGAACCTTGACTTCATTTTTTCCACTCCTGCTATTACCTGTAATGGCCAATCTCAAGCCAGTGCAAGAGCCTCAGTGCTATATATGGCACCATTATTCATTATCGCAGTGGACATAAACATAAACTTATCAGCTTTTAGGAGTCTTTTTCCCTTTGGTGCAATAGTTCAATGGGCTGACCCAACATATTTGAATGCCTTGTGAGCTCTTCATGGAAAGTTTATCATCAGTGCTTCCTCTGGCACTGATGATTTCCATACAGAATAGTCTGGAGAAATTACCTCAAGTATGCTTACCATTAGTAGTAGGTGCCACTAGCACCTACCACCCAATACCCCAAAATGAATTCTATGACAATTGACCTACCAACATGGAATAAGAATTCTATGTCATTTCTTTAATTAAAATTAAAACCTAGATTCTCTGATGAGTGCCTCTTTCTGAAGTATAAAGCCACAGTTCTGGTCTTTCTCAAGACTCATGAACTTCCAGAATCTTTACAGTTATGCCTTGAAATGAAAACTTTGGTGCCCAGTTGTAGCTTCTCTGGAATACTGAAGTGCCACTGTGCCTCCCTTCCTGAGCTGTGTTTTACTAAAGCCATGACACCAGTCATTCGTACCCTAAGCCAGTTTCACAATTATCAAATAGGAAAGAACATATCCAGCAAACTCTAAGGAATTGTTAATAGACTTTATTATAATGACATTAAACTAACAACTAACTATAATAAAAATGTTTCAATAAAATATGAAAATATGTATTTTACTAAAGTTATTTATTTAAATACCATATAACCAACTAATTTCCTTCAAAGTACTTAAACTGATATCATGTTTTAGTAAGACTAAGCATATAAAAATTTATTCTTGGCATTTAATTTAAAAAATAGGCAAATATCCAAAGTAGCATTGAAATCTAAAAGGCCAGAATAAGTTCTGCCTATTTGTTCTCTTTCTCTCAGTCCAAAATGATTTTTCTACATTTTCTCAAAAACATGAAAATATCCAAAGGTAACTCTTGCTGATGCAAGATCTTTATTTTACACAGTAATATTGTTTTGAAAATGGAGCACTTTTAAGAAACTGGTTTCTACTATGTTATACTGATAGGTAGAATCTGAGCATCCATAATCTGAACAAAATGCAAGTTCTGTATTTCGATCTCCTGATCTCTAGTTTATAAAATTGATAGACTGTTACCAGAGTCAGGAAGTCCTACAGGAATGAGAAAGATTCAGGTAGGAGGAAACTGGTTTTCCCCCTAAATACTGATGAGGTCATTCTTAGAGGGTTATCTTAAATGAACAGGAAGTTTGAAATTTTTAAGGTTTTGGCTCACCTCCAAGCTGTTCCAAATTAGCAACAAATTAAAAATAATAATGACATATCATTAATCACTACTGAAAAATTGCAACTATATGCCTATTTGGTGACTAATGTCTTCATGTTACTTTATTATTTACAAAGAAACTTTCTTAATTGTTGAAAACAGCTTGATGTAGGATCCATTCATCAAGAAGTATGTTTCAGAGAGTGTGTAAAATGGCTGTGTTTTCTTTTTCTAGTTGACAAACCAAAACTTTAAGCTTAACAGAGCTAGATAAGGAATCCATATATGGTAATTTTACACCCTGCATTCATCTCTCTGAAAGGCACTGCCACTTTCAAGGCACTATGAACATATTTATGTGACTCAATGATTTGTTGAATATCATACTGAAATTCTGGGACAAACAATGCAATTTCCTGAAATATTTCAATATACAGAATTGGGTAGGATAATTATCAAGGAAAAATGAATAAGTGAAATATGAAAATGCTTATAAACTAAATCAATAACAGGGTTTAACTTGGAGTTTTACCAATATGCTTTTTTTGGAACCAGGGATTGAACTCAGGGACACTCGGTCACCGAGCCACATCCCCAGCCCTATTTTGTATTTTATTTAGAGACAGGGTCTCACTGAGTTGCTTAGGGCCTCGCTAAATTGCTGAGGCTGGCTTTGAACTGGCGATCCTCCTGACTCAGCCTCCCAAGTCACTTGGATTACAGGCGTGCACCACCACGCCCAGCTTAACTTGGAGTTTTAATGTTAAAATTATCTTCTTACTTTGGTCAGGCTTAAATTTACTTCCATCTAAAAACCAACAATTACAAACTAACCACAGAGCTAGAGCTATTTAAATGACCATCCTAAATCTCTGGATGTAACATGTATTATTTTAGCAACTTTTCATCCAGAAATACAGCATCTTTGAGAGCATGCCTTTATGTAGTGGCCCAGAAGCCATTACTTCTGTCAGTGTTCCATGCCTAGGTACTCTGGGACTTGCTGTGTGGAGCAGGGAGCTCGAGAAGCCATCCAATCCTTGGCACCACTGTCCTCTGGCATTTGCCAATTCCCTCTAATATACTTTGCACTCCAAGGCTCCTTGGAGCAGGTGGCTCCTGCTGTCGGAAAAGAGTCGTGGAAAGATATTCATGAAATGAATATTTATGAAGAGTTCCAATCTTCATTTTAAGTATAAGGGAAAATACATTTTAAACAGAGAGAACCTTAGGAATTGCTGATCTAAGGTACCATCTTTTAAACATTTACAACCTTCTTGTGTTATTTCTGAAATCCTTTAATCTGAAGCATGGTAAATAAATTAAGAGAGCAAAACTAAATCTGCCAGAGAATTCTGATAAATTCTCTTCTAGCATGAGCAAACCAGCCATTTACATAAATAGTTTTCTCATTTTTGCCCAAATTGTTTTTCAAGAAAAGTTAAATCATTTTGTTATTTAACTGAAATCTAGATTGTAGCACTTACTTAAATGATGGTGAGGTCTTTCCCTATAGTTGTTTCAAAATTGGCAAGGCCATTCTGGCTAGATTACTGGAAGTTAAGAATAGATGATATCTTCCAATTCACTTCTATAGAAGTATTTTTGGGCTCTTGTAATGGCTTTAACATGGGGACAAATGGCCTTGTGATAGACAAAATAATATTTGAAATAATATAGTTTTACAAAATTCAGTATTAAGACTATAAGCTACCATTTCTTATATACAATTTATATTTCACATAACTCATTCTATCTTAAAATATGTATTTTAATTTTTAAAATTAGTATACTATATTTTTAGAATTGTTTTAGGCTGGCAGGAAAATTCATTAGAAAGTAATGTTCTCATGTATTTCTACCACCGCACACACATGTTAAAATTGACTAGCCAATATTGACACATTATTATTAACTCAAATTCTTAGTTTACTTTAAAGTCCACTATTTGTTCTGCACGTTCAATGAACTTTTTACTAAAGTACAATGACATATATCCACTTTCACAGTATCATACACAATAGTTTCACTACTCAAATAGAGAAAGCATTTTAATTGCTTTTTCAAATTACTTATTTTCATCTGAGTATCCTTTCTCCCAGTTTAAAGGAATAATCTTTTTAAAAATTCCATTGTATATAGTTATTCCATTTTTCTTCATTAGAGTGAATTTAATTACTTTGTTTCATGAACTAACTTCTTTAAATGGATTTAACCCAGGACTATGAGGTCAAAGATAATTCAACTTAACAAAAATCTTAGTCATGAGTGGATTCAATTATTGTAACTCAGTCTAATCAACAAATAAAAAAAGTTGGAATTTATAGCTCTATAATAATTGTCAGTATAATTTCTGCTCTTACTTAACTCCACATGGAAAAAATTCCAGCTGTCCATTTGGAAACTACTTAAGCAGTTGGGGAAGGTGAGACCAGGGTCTTGCCCTATTTCTTAAAGTTGGACTTGCAGAAAATCTACTCTCCTACTCAATAATATATACAATATCACAAAATAGGTTAAGACAACAGTTATAGCAATGTAAATAAAATATTGCCAGATATAGTCAGGCACAGTGGCACACACCTATAATCCCAGAGACTCAGGAGAATGAGGCAGTTCAAGGCCAGTCTGGGCAATTTTGCAAGACCCTGTCTCAAAATGTGAATTGAATATATTTGAATATTCAAATATATATATCATATATACATATACGTATGTATATATACATACATATATATATATTTGAATTGAATATAAAAGGGCTGGGGACACTGCTCAGTGGTAGACCACCTCTGAGTTCAATCTCTAGTATGGGTGGGGGGAGTATTACCAGATATGCTGTGTGACCCTGGGTGAGGTATTTAAGATTAGTAAGCCTCAAATTCCTCATTTGAAAATATCAAAATTATACACTTGCTTTGTATAATTTTTTGCAGTGATCTAACTACTTAGTGTATATCAAATTTATTTACATACTGTCTGACATTTAACAGATGCTCAATGAGTATTTGTCACTTTTGTAATCATCATTATCAGTATAGCATTATTAGAATTTCATTACATAGTTCAGTTACAAGAAAGAAATTGACCCTTACAACAGCTGTCTGCAGTTCAGATAAAATGACCAAAGATATATCAGAATTTCCATCCCAAACAGGGAGAGCATTAACTCTACAGCCAACATGATTTAGTGAAATAGTGGTGAAGACAACTTTCCATTCAACAGATATTTATTGTAATTTCTCTTAATATTTCTCCGACTTAGTCTGACATGCATCTATTTGCTTATATGATAGTGAATATAGTTCAAAATATAACTAGTCTTTGAAAACCACATGGTCAACAGGCAGCGGTGGGGAGGAAGCATTTTCAAAAATCACCACTGATGAAAAAGTGTATTGAAAATGTTCCAAATTTCTTTTTCAAATTCATAGAATTAAAGGACTGCAAAGATGCGGCAAGATATGACTGTTTTTGGTGTAGCCTACAAAAAAAAATCACTGTAAGTGAAAAGAAAGAACCACTAAATATTGGAGAAGGCATATTGCATTTTAATAGTCAAGATCCTTTCTCTTCTAGAGCATGAAGTTGGAGACAACTTATTTTAATAAATACAATAATGATAATTTATGAGTTTTTAATTGATCTGGCAACATTTAAATGCTGCACAGATATTACATCATTTAGCCCACACTGTACATCAGTAATTATTTTCTTCATCCAACATTAGAGAAAACTGAGAAAGACCCACTAAGCTAAACAAGAGAAACAGGATTTGAACGCAGGATATCTGGTTATAAAGACCCTAAACTTAACCATTACATATAGGGAAGAAACACACATCAGGACTTGAAAGAATAGAATTTAAAACTCACACTACTCACAACCACAGAGAAGTTGCAAACCCCTGAGTCACTTACCTTTTCTTTAGATTAAAATACTATAGATTTTTAGGGTTACTCTGAGGATCAAACAGGAGGATTTAGAAGGCTCTAAGATGAAGTGAAGGCATTAAAATTACTATTTTTCAATCAAGGACCCCACGTGGTACTGCGGAACTTCTAGGTTTCCCTCTGGGCTAGTCTGACACATGTCTGTTTTTTAAGGTATAGTAGGCTGGAAAGTATTGTGAGCTGCATCTGTGCACAGGCCAATTTGTGAGCATGAGTGGGCAGAGGACTCTGTGTGTGTGTGTGTGTGTGTGTGTGTGTGTGTGTGTGTTTGTGTGTACAATTGCCTCTAGGATTTAATCCTTTTGAATATATAAATACATAAAAGGACTGGAAAGTCTCCAATTTGGCATTCATGATTAAAATATCTTCCTGTGGTGTAGAATAAATTTGCTACAAATGACTTAAATGATTATAATATTTGTTTTTCTTTTATTTTTAAATATGAATCTTACATTTTTATTAGCTTATTATTTTACAAGCCTGAACTTTACATATCAAAGACAATTTCCCCATACAAAATGCATTGCAATGTACCAAATGGTAGCAATACAAAGTTAAGTTACTTGGGAATTTTCTTGAGACTGCTCTTTCCTCCTTATGCCCCTGTAAATGAATTAACATTTGCAGAAGAGCAACTGATGGAAGTTTTCAAGAGATATAAAAGGACACAGGGCCCTCATTTTTTATTAGCACCTTCTATAAGACCAATCAACCCAACTCCATGTTTATTCATACTAAAGGAACTATATTTTATAGTGAAATTTTGGTAAACTTTATTTAATTTCATCAATATTCTTTGCTCATAAAAATATAAATTGTATCGTCTAAAATTCTAAGTATCCTCTGAAGCATAACTGTTCAGTTGACAGGCTTCGAGCATCCTACTATCATGTAACCAATGTGCTCATTCAGCTACAGAGCCTATGACTTTGTGGAATTAAAATTAGCTTTATTTTCTTAAAAATTCTGAAAAATCAATACTTTTTCCAGAACTTATTTATGTTTTGCCTTGTACTTCTTAAGTTAGAGAATAAGCAACAAAATCAAAAGCAATGGAACAAGGCTTTGGAAACATCAAGATGTTCATCTTCATTAGTACAATACAGTAATCAGATAAAAGAGTTTTATCTGCATTCCATGCTGCCTAGATTGTTGACACCATGTTGAGGCTTCATTACAGAATAATTATCATTAATCATCATTTATGTTGGAAAGTCTAACTTTTAAAGAAATGAGATTAAACCAGAATAACCAAGCTCTTTTCAGGGATGACAGATAAATAGCTTTCATAGACACTATTTTTAAAAGGTGAAAAGTTGCAACTCTCCTTTTTAAAAATCAGTTCCCTCTAAGGAAAAAACGTAACACCTACTTTCAGGCAGCAGACATGTGCTTGTTGAAGCTGAATGAAGTCCCAGGAAAATGGACTTTGTTGAAAAACTTCTCCCTGAAGATTCACTCAAATCTCTATATTTTCAAAGAAAAATTCCCATATCTAATGCAACATTGTCTACATCACCAAATAGGACTTGATATTGCTGGTCACATTCTAAAGCTCACATCAGCCTCTTTTCTCACTCTTTTCACTAGCAGAACTTCCACTCCTCCAAAGAACTCAAACTAATGAGTGGCTTCTACACTCTGATGCAGTAATCATTTTTCGACAGAGACATGTGACACCACTAACACCTTGACAATCTTTCCTTGCACACAGAATGAAACTCTCCCCTACTTCTCCTCTGGCTTTTTCGAGCATTTCTTTTTGTATTTGGTCATCCTCTTTCTCTGCTTATCTCTGAAGTGATATTCTCTCTTGGTGTTCTGTCTGTGGTCTTTATTTGTTTTCACTCTAACTCTTTCTTGGTGGAGAGCATCTGCTCTCATGAGTGATAGTGATCAGATGTGAAGCTCCTGCTCCAACAACTTTCCAAGTCTCTGGCTCATATTTCCGTTTTGTCACAGTTCCGTCTGTATGTCCCCGGCATTCCATCTACTCCCTGCATGCTCAAGGCTGCAGGCATTGCTTTCTGCCCAAGCCCATGTTGCATCTCGATTTTCCTATCTCTACTAGGGATTCATCCTTGAGGGATTTTGTTCATTCCTTATTTTTCTTCCAATCTAGTCAGTCCTTAAAATCTTCTTAGTACATCTTTTACCTTTAGTCCCTTTTTTTCAGACCTTTAAAAATACTGTTATTGAACCCTCTTCATGACCATAAAATTAGTTAATCCACCAAACCTGCTCTCTGCGCATCCTCTGTGTTTCTCTGACTAAAACAAAGAAATAAATCCAATCATGCCACTATCTTGATAGAATCCTGGTGTACCACTTGTTGCCAGTCATGTTATTTCAGATATCCTACGATGGCCTACTCTTCAGCTTCTCCCAACTCATCCCTAATCCGCATGTCCCTACACTCAAGGACATTGAACTTCTCACTCCTCTCCAGACACTCTGGGGTCTTCCTTTGAGCTTCTGCTTTAATCCCTGCTACCTGTTCTTTGAGACTCAGCTTACTCGTCATTTCTCCCATAGGTTTCATAACTCTTCAACTCAAAGTGAGGAGCTCCCTTCATGATCCCACAGTAATTATTCATCTTCTGTGACAGAATTTGTCTCATTATGTTGTGTCTACACAACCTCAGTGCTCTGCTGTTTCAGTTGTGCCTGAGTGACATGTCTATGGAGATGTTTGCTGTTGAATTAAAATACACCAAACTTCTCAGCTGTTTTAAGATGTGTGTCTATTTCAGGGTTTGTGTCTATTGATAGCCTGTCAGGCAATCAATTCTTACTGCTGATGGTGCATCTTTCTGCAGAAGATGTCAACTAACACCACACGATTTTCTTAATTTATTGTGAGAATACCAGGAAACCAATCTTATTATAATTCTGTGTAAAAAAAATGAATGATGCCCTGGGGGCATTTTTATGAAGCAAGGTATTAGAACTTTAATGCTTAGATTGTTTTCTCCATGTGAGTTTTAAAAAATTAATATGTGTCTTGTTATTATATTTGAGGCTTATGGTTAAGTGGCAATGAAATAAGGAATATGATCCTGTAATATATTCATTCTTGTGTCAATATAAAAACACACTTAATGATTTCCTTCAGGGGTTTAGCATTATACTTTCTTGGCACTTAAGTGGTGAAAAGTTCCTGCTCTCAAGAAATTCTGTATGGGTGAAAATGTAGGAGTAAGCAACTATAAAATAATGTGGACTGTATAGTAGCCAGGAGTAACTTAGGAGTAAATAAGAGTAAGCCAAAAATTAGTATTTCTCTACCAGACCATAGGAAATGGGAGTAGTGAATGCTTTATTAAAGGTACCTGATAAAATTTTTGTAATTACATTTTTAAACTTAGTCTCACAGAATTTGGGGGAAGGAAAGCCCCCAGCATATGTAAATTAAAAAAAAAATCTCCTTAGGTAGTTCTGACCTTTTCTACCTAAACCTCCACAGGGACCTGCTGTAAAAAAGAGAAGACCCCCACTCATTCCTGATTTTGCTTAAGGGTAGGAGTTGTGAATATCTTCAGATAGGAAATACATTTTGAGTTGAATTTTGATGGGTTAGTATCCTACTAGCATTCTATAAGAAGGAAACATATAAGGGCATACAGACATAAGGAATTTAGTAATAGGGGCAAGACTTACATTGAGATGTGAGCGGTGATACAATAAGCAGTTGGAAAGCTAGGGAGATTATATATGCTTTAGAAAAAACTGGGAATCTCATACTGGGATGATGAGGCAACTGTGGATCTGCAGCTAATTCATGGGTGGATAATTTCATATTCACTACTCTCAGTGTTACTGATGGGAAAAATTATGACACTAGCCATCATTTCTGTGCATGATAGCTGCGCTCCTGCTTGGGTTTATTGTGAGGGACAAAGGTGAGCATTATGCTGTTGTTGAATTATAGAAGACTTTTAAGGTATTAACATCATTCCCAGAGCTACTCACGTCTCAGAGAGCTTTTAAATTTCCAGGTGCAGAGATAATATCCACACTGTGTGAGGCAGGCGAAATAATTGTTTTGTAATTACCAAGTAAATTTTCACAATTATTCATTGACTGCATGCTACTTATTAGGAATATTTATCAAAACATGTAATAGGAATGTTAATATTGGTGATAGCTAATTTTTTTAATATTAGTCTATTTCAGTTTCTACCATAAGCATTTTAGTAAGTCAATTATTCCATAACAACCCTTGTGATAACTTCATGAAGTATGTACTATTATATATTCCTATTATAAACATAAGGTAGCAGATATTTATAGATTAAATTATATTCTTAGAGTCTACCTGTTGTTAGGTAGCAGAACCAGAATTTTCACCCAAGTCTCACTGACTCTAGATAACAAACTCTCATCCTTGAGTTGCACTGACCTGGTGGGGTAAATAGCTATGACCTTTCCTACTTCAGTGAATAGATCTACCATATAGGAAAACAGCTAGGTTAGGGAAAATTACATTCAAGTATAGATTAATTTTATAAACACAAAGTGGTTCTGCCAAGGAATGCTCCATAGTAATAACAGTTGAGATATTAAGAACATGACATTCTTGTAATGTCTAAGTGGTATTCAATTTCAGGTTAGTAAAGAGGTTGTAACAGCAAAATGCTTTAGTCCCAGAAGATCACAAAAAATAAAATTATCTGTAACGATAATCCCTAGCTTTGGTAAATCAAAGGATCAACTATTTCTGCTGCATTGCTGTGTGAGAGTGATCATGCTTTGAACTTTTTTTGGCCTCCAGTTCCTCATCATTAACAATATAGTCATATAAAATGACCACAAAAGTCTGTTTAAGGTGTAGGCAATACAGCTGCCCATAAAGTCTTGTAAATTAAAGTTCTGTTATAATGTACTGTTGTAATGCTATCCCATTGATTGCATGAAAGTGCAGGCCAGTAACTCATCATTGTCCATGCCAGTCATGAGCTGTGTGCTTGAATTTTAAAGACTAGCAATACCCTTTAACGCATTAAAATGTAATATCTCTTGCTTGCTTTCTCTCAGGCACAACATGTAGTAAAATCAAATAAATATTTTAAATCACACACACACTCAAAATTTGAAATTAGTAAAACTACATCCCGTTACTGAGTCATGCTTATTATTTATAAAACAACTTCAAATATTTGAATAAATAATAAGTGATCATTACATATTGCATTTCAATTATTACCTAAGTTGCAAAATTTTTCATGTAGAATGCATATATAAAAACATTAATATGAATAGATGAATACTTATTTGCATAATTTACTAAGTCTACATTAAGTACTATTAAATGTTATTTAATTTTCCATGTTCTTTTATAGCTGTTTTTCTAATTAACGTTAACCAGACTTTAAACTGCAGATTGCATTCCTAATGTACTCTGACATTTAACAAACTACTCATAATTTTATTAAGGCAAGCATTTAAATTAAGGTACTAATCACTATAAGCTAAAGAAGATGTGGTATTATGTACTTTGAATTTTATTATATATTGATTCAACATGTAAAGTATAGTATTTGTACAATAATATTGAAAATATTTTATTTGGGCAAAATAGAAATAAGATGGATATATTTAAAGCAGTCTTATTCAATGTAATATCATCATAAAAATACATTATTATCCAAAATGATTTTATTGACAAATATAAAAAGTAGTGATCTTCTAGTCCAACAGAGCAATTGCATTTTTAAAGTAGAAATAATTGTATCATATTTATTTTTATTTACCAATATTTCCTTAAATACTTTGGGCTGAGGAAACAGCATTCTGAAAATCAGAGTTATTTTCTTTTATTTGGCTATATTTTAAATGCAAAATGAATGGTCATTAGTGCTTTACATACTACAGATTCCTTCAGCTGGTGAAATATGATTGCTGTTTTCTCTTTATGTACTTTTGGAGAAGCAAACAGCTTTGTTGTAAATAATAGCAAATCACTGGACTAACTTTCCCTTTGAGAAAGACTCTGACCAGATAAAAATAAACATTGCACCAAATAGAAATGTTGTGTGAGTTCTTCAAGATGTTAATAAAAACTCTATTTTCTTTTAAAATCAAATCTACTTTAGTTAAATGCTGTGTAATAATTTTAGGTTACATAATTTCAAACTAGAAGTCCTTGAACTTTGCCTACTCTGAGTCGACATGGGCATTAAAAGCCCTGAACCTACGACACCACAGACAGTATCTCCCAGGTTTTGTCCAGACTATGATTTTATGGGTCTTTTGGATGTACTAGGATGAATACTAATAATTTTAAAGTAAAAAGTTGTCATATAGTACATTGGCACAAAATACTCCTGAATGACCCACCACTGATCTAAAGGAATTAATGGGCCTTCACCTTCCATACTAACATTCTTACACTTGCAACATAATATCACAAACTTGGATAATCTACCAGAATATAGAATCATATTTAAAAACATTATTCAAGAAGCAAAAACCTAGAAGGTCTTAGGTTGTGGATTTAATTCTACTCTGCGGTTGTGTTGATCCATAGATTGTTTTTTACAAATATAAAGATTGAAAAATCATAGATTTATTGGAAAGTAGAGTGACTTTGAAAGTTAGCCTGCAGGATCAAAAATGCCATTATGTTCTCCCATGACAGTCTTTCCAAATCAACTTTGACATGAGGATTGACCAAGGTTTATTTTAACCAGAGAAACTGCTGAGACGTCAGCCTGGAAGAGGGCTATAGTGCTCAGAACTGAAGCAAAGAAGGCAAAATAAATGAGAAAACACATAAAAAGCCCATGATGCAAATACTTGAGGAGAGTTCAAGTGAATTCTACATAGGACATACATACTGACCAACCTTGGGGCTGTAAGTAAAAATGGGAGGAATTAAGAGAAAGCAAAATCATCTTGGATAAAGCTGAGTAGAATAAATTAGGGGTCATTGAACTGGGGGTAGAAATGGGGAAATCATGAACAATTGTTTTTATGGGCCAACTTCTGTATATGATGGGTATGAGGCAGCTTGTGGGTCCTGGACTGAGAGATAAAGGTGTCACATAGCTGGGTGCCATAGCACACGTCCGTAATTCTGGTGGCTTGGGAGGCTAAGGCAGGAGGATCATGAGTTTAAAGCCAGCCTCAGCAAAAATTAAGTGCTAAGCAACAGAGTGAGACCCTGTCTCTAAATAAAATACAAAATAGGGTTGGGGATGTGGCTCAGTTGTTGAGAGCCCCTGAATTCAGTCCCAGGTAACCCCCCCCCAAAAAAAGTCATATATTTAGCCATTAATTTTTCTTTCAATGAGACATATGAGCACTGATAATGAGGTTGATTGCAAATGTTTGAGAGGGAGGAGGTACAGGCTTCAGAGGGAGTCTCAGAGGACCCCAGCATCACAAAGCCCTCTCCACTGCACTGTTTCTTCTGGTTGGAAGAGACCTAATCAAATAAAATGTGAAATAATTATTCCTGAAGAAAACTTCATGTTTTCCCAAACCATGCATTAATAAGAAAGGTTTTAGGAAAATGAATTACATCTCAAAACCTATATGATTTGGTTAGAAAACAAAAACAATCACTGTGTTATCATGCCACAATTTAAAAAAAAACATTTCTAATAAGAAAATATTTCAGGAAATGGAGCCTTTTCTTCTAAGAAGAGCTGAAGATTAACTGATGAAAAGGAATGGAAGGGTAGATTGAGACAGCAGAGCTACAGAGTCAAGAGCAAAGGTGCAAGCCATCAGGAAGTCTGTTTACACAAGAAAACAGACATAGTACCTGTCCAAATCATGGAAGGAAATAATGTTAGCTTAATTATCATTGTGTCAAGAACCATATAACTCTGCAGTTTGCTGCCTCCATCTATGATAGTATACCTTGCCTGTTTTTTGGTACAAAATGCTAAATTTTAAAAAATACATAAACCAACATAAGTTTGCACCATACTGGCATTTTCCCCCAAATTAACCAATTGCATATGAGCTAATACAATATGCTTGAGATCAAAAGGAGAGTAAGGAGAAAGGGGCAAAGGCTAAATTTGAAACTAAAGTTCAAAGCCCCAAAGTTGAAGAAAAAACACAGGGGACGGCCTGTGTGCCATCCTCCCCACTGAGTTTCAGCCCACTTCTGAAGCTGCAAGTTGCAGGAGATCAATACTGTAAGACTCTGAAATTCTCTAGATGTCTATAGTGATTTGAGAAATCCTGGCATAGCAAATCTTTAATGGGATATAAAAACATTGTGTAATTTAAATCATTGTGTGTAGTAATGAGAAAATTTTAATCTGATCCATCACTAAAATATACATTACCCTAAGTGCAAAATTGCCATATTCTCTCCAACGGAACTTCATGTCAACAGATAACATTTATGGAATAGAATAAAAAGGTTTCCATGTGTCAGTTGTAATTGCAGTTCCTCATGGAAAGGATAATATATTTAAATTGTGATCATCTTTATTAGTTTTACGAAAGGAAAAATGTAGCACCATTTTCACAAATGCGCATCTTTACTTCTCTGATTTAGGCTCGTCACATCAACCTGGAGTATATCAGATTATTTTGTTCCCTTCTGATCATAACTATTGCACAACAAGTGTGTGCCTAGATGAGAATGGTCAGGGAGATGAACGCTTTTAAAGCATTTTGTGAGATAAATGATCAGAAGTCTGGAAATGTTCTTCCCAGAAGCAGACAAGTTTAAGGATCTTGATATATGAAGGACTCTAGGTAACAGAATTAGACCTCTAATTTGGTCCATCAGAAAGCAGAATTAGGACTCTGAATGCAGCATGATTGTAATGAGGGCTTACCAATGAGTGGTGATACCTAACATGGAAGCAGTTAGTTGCATAGGATTGATTTTGTTAATGGTAAAAGTATTCAAGTTGAAAAATTAATGTATCAAAGATGTTGCAAAGGCATTCCAATATTGAGTGAAATCTGGGCTAGACAACATTTAAGTCATATTCTCTGATGCTTGAAACTACTCCAAATCATTTGGGAACAGCATATACACTGAAATGCTTCTGCAAGCTCATTCGGTTATACGAGTGTCTCTGAAATTTGGTTGCTCATCAAACTCAGGAGCTTTTGAAAAGTGCAAATACACATTGCACTCTAAGCCTCTTAATCAAACAGCACTTCTGGTGAAATGGGGAGAGAAAATCTCTAGTATCAAAAGCAACAGGTGATTGTCCTGCATCCAGACCACTATATGAAGTGTGATTCCTAAAGTCCATATCTTTACTGACTGGTTAGGATTTTGAAATTATAGTTTTCAGTGACTGAAGATTGAGCACTTTAACTCAGCAGTCAATTTTATTATGGGAGATTTATTTGTGAAAGGACAGCTAAGCAGCAATAACTGTAATAAGAATAACTCTTGCTTACCAAGACAGGACACTGTCTAGTACTTCATATACATTGTCTCACTTTCTTTTACAAGCCTATGGGGTTGGCCTCTAAATAGTGCTTTAGTTACTTTACCAAAGGATGTAGTGCTGAGACATTTTGTTCTCTAAAATCACGGACTATTACAAACTTTGCCTTTTGAAATCAGATCAGTAAAAATGGAATAACCCACTCTCGCCTGGAGGATTTCAGTCACTTTGACACTGAGAAGCAACCTCAATTTTCAACCCAGGTGCAAAGCTTCAGATAAGGGTTTTCAGACACAATACTCAACATTTATCTTAACTTTGTAGTTTCCAAGGAAACCGAATCCAGAGTCCACTTCTCAACTCAGGCCTGATGTTAAACTCTTCGCAGATCATTGCTCATTTTTGGTGCTATCAAGATTGCATTACTTAAATAGTGCCTAAACTCCATCCTTTCCCCGTCCTGTTTTTAGCTCTGTTTCTTTGCTTGATTAGAGCTTCCATGGTTCTTCTGCTGTGCAATATCCCTTAATGTGACATGGTAATAAATTAACTTTGTTGAACTATGGGTATGACCTTAGCATTAATTATCACATGAAGTCCATCAGTAGGTAGTATAATCATTACTTCAAAGAAAGGTAAAATGAGGGTCAGAAAAATACTTACTCAGTATTACAGGAAGTGACAAAACTGGAATTGCAACCCAGGTCCGTATGATGTCAAAGTCATGGTCTTACCATTATGCACAGAAGCTGAGGTTGTTGGAGCTTCAAAGGAAACTAAGGCATGCCATGCTACTAACATTAAATGGGGAACTGATAACAAAGATGCAGGCATCCTGACCACTGTATACACTGTCACATAGGTACAGTTTTGTCCTCTTCAATTGCTAACTGGCATCTTTTCAGGCTTTCCTTTTTGCCTGCCCCTTCTGTAGACTATTTTAAGGGGCTTTCTGAACACCTGGAGCCTCCACTTAGATGCTAACACTAGTAACCTGTAGGTAGCACCTGACACTCCAGATCTTTTCCTGATCATCCTCTCCTGACCAGTGGAACAACAGTCAAGTCAAGCTATAGCATTTTAAATTTCAATAAGTACTGAAAACATAATGAATTAACTCTTTAACATATAGTCCTAGAATCCTTCCCTAAAATGAGTAGATAATGTGAAAGCAACATCCTTATCTTTCTTTTCCGTCTCTATCCCAAAATTAGAGTACATCAGTGATTATCTGTCCTGTTTAAACCTCTACCTGACCCTGAGTTATAGTTGGTCAAGGATGTACCACCCAGGTCCTGGCTCTATGAAACTCTGCCAGGCGGCAGAGTCTGTCACAACTCAAAAATATTCATAGTTTAAATAATATCTTATTTAATGAACCACTTCTAAATACCACTGAAATATCCCTTACCATCTAGCAGTAGAATCTATCTTGAGCCACTGATTTTTGGATACTGTGATTAACCAAACTGTAGTCAATGCCAATCTAATGGAAGTAAATCAATATCACGTAACAGACACTTGATTTAATGAAACTGATGAAAGTATTGTAAGAGAACTTGTCTGACCAAATGCAAAGGAATTACTAAAGAGTAGTTGGCAATCTATACTCTTTAATAATTGAGGGGAAAAATTATGGGATAGGTTCTTCAAAGGACAGTTATTTGAATATCAAAAGAATAAAAGAGAACCTAAAAAAATTAAAGTCTTTGAAAAGCTTTGCAAAAACAAACCTCTCTATGATTGTACTGTGAAAGCAAATGATGAGTTTTTTTAAAAATCACATAAATG
>JAJEJO010001157.1:29322-182672 GCA_020662805.1 Glaucomys volans | reverse complement strand
GCTGGGTCGTTGTTGGGGAACACCAGCGCCACCTGCAGGGATGGGCCAGGAAGGAATTGTAACATTAACTGTCTCCTGCGTTCTCAGACACCATCCCAGGTTTACCCTTCCCCAGGCAGCAGGGTCCAAGTTCCAAATAAGGAAGTCTGCTAGAATAGAAACTAAGTGCTCTACACGAAGAAGCATGTTACTAAAAGCAGAACATATTAAACACCTCTTTAAACAAGAGACAAGCCTTAGCAACCGTCACCTATAATACAATCACCAGAACACAGCTACTTTCATTTTTGCATATTATCTTTTATATCCATATAGTTTTTACATAGAAGGAACTACACTGTATACACATTTTTTTTTTTTTTTTTTACTGTCTACACTGAGTAGTTCCCTGAATTTTGATACAACCCTCACTATTTTAACTCACTGGCAACTGAGTGAGTTGAACACTCAAGTTGTATTATTCTTCAGTAAACTGCTAAGCAGACCAGGCCTAGAGAGGACTCCATTCAGATCCCCTATCAGCTTTTAGGAGAGGAATCTTACACACAGTATTGGCCCAAGTCTTAGTTTTCTTATCTGAAAAACAAGAACTGTAGAAAATGTATCTTCATGTCATGGTAAAGGTCAGATGAAAGAAAACTACAGAGAGCTTAGGGTGATGCCTGACACACTGGGTGTACTTACGCATGTTAATGGCCCTACCTTGCTATCTGTTAGTGTTCGATATGTTCCCTAACACCTGAATGAATACATGTGACAGCAGTAATTTTTTTCTTCCACTTTTTTATTGGTGCATTACACTGGTACATGTTGATGGGATGTATTGTTACATATTCATACATGCACACAAGAGAACAGAATTTGGTTAGTACCACTCCCCAGCACTTCCTCATTCTCCCCCCACCACCCATCCCTTGGTTCTTTTCCTCTACTGATCTCCCTTTGATGGATCCTAAAAGTTATACTCCATGAATGTATATCATGTGTACCTAAAAAGAACTAAAAAAGGGGAAAAATACAAATAAATGCTGAAGAGGATGTAAAAAAAAGGAACAATTTTACAAAGTTGGGTGGACCATTAAATTAGCACGACCACTATGGAAAACAGTATGGAGGCTCCTCAAAAGACTAGGCATGGAACCACCACCTGACCCAGCTATGCCACTTCTTGGTATTTACCCTGAAGAAATAGAGTCATCTACTAAGTGATACATGCATACAGTGTTTACAGTGGCACAATTCACAACAGCCAAACTATGGAACCAGCATAAGGGTCCATCAAGGGATGAATGGTTAAAGAAAAGGTGGCACACATACAATGGAGTTTTATTCAGCCATAAAGAAAAATGAAATATGGCATTTACAGGAAAGTGGATGGAACTAGAGACCATCATGTTAAGTGAAATAAGTCAAACTCAGAAGGTTAATGGTCCTATGCATTCTCTGGTATGCAGAAGCTAGAGAGGAAAAAGGAGAGTATTAACTTTTACACTTGATGCAAAGACTTATTTTTATTGGAAACATTTAATGTTTTGCATTTGTCAAAGTTTTCCATTCTGTCCAAAGTTTTGCATTCTGTTCTCTTGTGTGCATGTATGAATATGTAACAATACATCCCATCAACATGTACCAGTGTAATGCACCAATAAAGAAGTGGAAGAAAAAAATTTTGACAAATGCAAAACACTTATCATCACTTACTATTCAATAAATATTCCATCCAATTGTGACAATTCTTAAGTTCATCCAGAGTTAATTTGAGTACTGCATTCTGAGAGATGTGCCTTCAGGTGTTTTCGTGATAGTGAAAAGATCATAGAACGTACTTGTAACTTCACTAGGCGACATCAGGGAACCACCACTGCAGAAGCAGCCCACCATGGATCCAAACCCTGTTCAGCTAATTCAGTGTATGCCCAACTTGCTCTCTCATCACCCAAGGCCAAATCTTAAGTAATCCTTCCTATTCTCAGATAGAAAGTGTCCTCTCTGATCATTTTAATAAACAATCCTATTTCCAGATGCACTAGGCTCTTAAATACTCTGCTTCCACTTCAGCATGAGGGCTTCCCACAGCTGCTGGAGCATCAGCATTACTTCTTAGGGACAGTTTAGTCGGGCGAGTCAACACAAGCACCCCAGGCCTACGATTTAGCCTGCACACATCAGTTTCGCAATAACTCATTCTGAACTCCAAAGTCTTCCTTAAAACACCTTAAGGTTATTAATTTTAGTATGAACAGTTAGACATGCCATCCTAATCTGTCTCAGTGGCTGGCATAAAGGGACCGTGATGGCAGATGAGAAGGGAGCCAGCGGGGCCTTCAAGGTGGGCAGGCTGGCAATACAGAATTGTTGGTAGAAACCGAAGTAAATTTAGGATTATATGATGATTTCTGTATGGCCTTCTGGTAAAGTCCACTAAATTAAAAAAAGTCAGAAAAGGAATGGAAAACTATTTGTACGTGTACGCGCATGAAACACGAGCAACAATTTTTAAAAACGGTGTGAGGCTTGCGTTAGCCACAGTGTTTTCCTTCATTTGATGACCCGAGTGCTGACAGCGTGTTTTCCAGATCACAGTCTGACAAGGAAGCAATGTGTAGTTGAAGTCCACAAGATTTCCAGGTCGCTGCTGTACAGCTTCTTCCCCTAAAACAGACCGGAAGGCTAGAGGAAGCTGACCACACTACAGCAGAGCATGGGCCAGGCAGGTTCCATCCAGAACTGACAGCTGCCTATTCACAAAGGACTAGTTAAACACGGGCTGGTTATTCTTCCCAGAATACCACCTCTGGAGGTAGAAGTTGTCAAGGACAGACGACAGAGATTTTTTAAAAAGGTGACATTCCCAGAGCCAGACTGTGGATCACTCCTTTCCCCAGGAGAACTGCAGGGCTGGCTCCGGTCCCAGTCATCAGGGTGTGCTCAAATGAAGATCCATCCACCTCATGCAGGATCTACGCTTCCCACTGTTCGCCCTGGAGCTCATGCTGGCAGTGCTATACTGAACTCTGCAAAGTTCTCCTCAAATGTGATGGAAGGTTATAAAGGGAATAAAAGCAGAATATAAAATTGCACATTATCGCACGCTCTCAAGAAAGAAAATGGATACAAAAGGATCAAATACCCAAAAGGCTTTTTTAAAAAAAAATTTGTTTTGAGGAAGAGCAGTTTGAAAAGTTTGAAGTTTTCCTTTAGTATGTCAATCAGTCACAAATCGAGTTGTACTGGTGACTCCCCAGCGATCCCAGCGTAGAACTGCACACATGGGTGCTCCATGGAACCCACACGGCTGACTTTAAGTCAATCCTCCACGCACTCCTCTGATGTGTGCCTCCAGGCAATCGGCCACGGAGCACAACAGGCACAGAGTCATTAAGAGCCGAGAGCCCACACTCCTGGCTATGCCAAGGCCTTTCATGGTACACCCCAAAATGCTGTCTGAATTCAAGGTGTTCTTCACCTGTACACCAGACCTTCCCTTCCGGCTCTTCCTCATGCTATTTCTGCCACCTGAACAAGGGCAAAGGCTTACTTTTTCTCCCAGAGAAGCATTTTCAGATTCCATTCGTTACCTGAAATGAAAACAATCTATCTCCTCAAAGAATTTGGCTCTCCTGCTACCTTTCTGGGGGACCCTCATCACTTTCATTTTTTGGAGGCAGGGTCTCACCATGCTGCACAGGCTGGCTTCGAACTTGCAATCCTTCTGTGTGAGCCTCCGGAGTAGCTGGAACTACGGTTGCAAGCTATGGTGCCTGGCTACTTTCCCATGTATATAAAAGGCAATTATCAATGTGTCTTTATGGTATAATAGTGCAAGCTTCCTAATATCAGACTTCACCCGTGATGCATCTTTAGATTTTCAACATTTCTTACTATAATATCCTGGAATATTTAGCTTACACATTATAAATGCCTTTTTTGAAGTCTAAGAAGGTATTCTCCATCCTGCAGTAGCATAGTCATCCTCAGGAAAAGTGGGTACTTTTTATGGTATAGACCAAATGCTCTTTAACTCTGTGAAGAGTATTTTATTGAAAATTGATCTTTGCCAGGCACAGTGGCACACACCTGTAATCCCAGAGGCTAGGAGGCTGAGGCAGGAGGATCATGAGTTCAAAGCCAGTCTCAGCAAAATTGAGGCACTAAGCAATTTAGTGAAATCCTATCTCTATATAAAATACAAAATAGGGCTGGGGATGTGGCTCAGTAGTCAAGTGCCCCTGAGTTCAATTGGGGTACCCCCTACCAAAAAAAATTAATATTTGAAGCAGCTAAACTACCCTGTTGATTAGAACAGAAGATTGTCATCAATGTTCTACTATAATATATGTGCTTAATAATAAATATTCATGCAGATGAATATTCTGGTGTAGGCTACCTGTACTTTTTTTGGTACCAGTGATTGAAACCTGGGGCGCTTAACAACTGAGTCTCATCCCAGCCCTTACTAATATTTTATTCAGTGACAGGGTCTCACTGAATTACTTAGTCCTAAGTTGCTGAGGCTGGCTTTGAACTTGTAAAGTTCAGCCTCCCAAGCAGCTGGGATTAAAGGCATGCACCACTTTGCCTAGTTGGATAGTGTTTGTTTGTTTGCTTGTTTATTTTTTTAAATAACTAGCTCCCTCAAGCTAATCCATCCTGGCTACCCCTGAAAAAGAAACTGTTTACACATTCCATCCTATCAAAACTACCCCCATTATCCCATCAACATCTTACCTGAACACAGGTGCTTATTAACATGTACTTATTATCATACAGAAACTTTGAGAATCTGGAGGGCAAAATACAGAAGACTTTAAAAAATGACTCAGACCCCAAAACAAGTTAGAGATAAGGGAGCCATCGCAAGTGACTTTTCTTCATTGTGATAAAACATAACGGAAAGTTTGGTTTCAGCCACAGTTAAGCAAACAGTTCAATGGCATCGAGTACGATCTCACCATCAAAGGACCATCGGCGCACTCCAAGCTGAACCTCTCTCATTGAACAGGACTCCATTCACCCTCCTCTGGCCCCGGGCAATCACCATTGCACTTCTGTCACTCTATCGACCTCCTATCGGTGAAACCCCATGTTTGTCCTGTGGTGTCCAGCTTCTTTACCTGGCATCCTTTTACACAGCAGGTGGAATTAAAACTGAAGTAATAGTCCCCTGAACACACACACCACACTGTGCTCGGCCTCTCCTTGGTCAGTGGCTCTTGGGCTGCCTCCACCTTTGGGTTTTGTGATAATGCTATGAACACAGGTACACAAATATCTGTTGGAGAACCCGGTTTTCAATTATTTTCAGTAAATACACAAGTGGAATTGCTGAGTCAAATGGTAATTTGACGTAACTTTTTGAGAGACAATCAGATCATCTTTCACAGTGGCTGCCTCATCTTATATTGTACCAGCAACGCCCAGGGGTCCTAATTTCTTCAAGTCCTTGCCCACATTTACCTTCTGTGTTTTGATAAGACCCACTTTCTTGGTATGAAGTGAGGTTGGCTGTGGCTATGATTTGGAATTCCCTGATTAGTGATGCCGGGCATCTTTTCATGTGCTCATAAATAGGCCATTTTTAAATCTTTATAGAGAAATGCCCATTCAAGTCCTGTATCCATTTTTCAACTGTGATAGTTTGGGTTATTTCTTCTACTGTCATTGAATTCTAGGAATTCTTAATATTTCAAATATTAATCTGTCATTTTCTTCCTTTTGTAGATTGCCTTTTAATTCCCGTGAGTAATTTTTGGTGTACGTTTTTATTTTGATGGAGACCTTTTTTTTTTTTTTCTTTTGTTGACCTGTTTTTGGTGTCAGAGCCAAGAAATCATCACCAACATCATGAACCTCTTTTTCTAAGAATCATGTAGATTTAGCTCTTTATTTCCTAGGAGTTTGGTCCACCTTGAGGGTTTTTTCCCTCCTCCCATACGTGGTGTTAGGAAGGGTCCAATTCCATTCTCTCGAAGGTGGATATCTGATTTCCCTAGTCCTGTTTGTTGGCCCGTCTCCTTTTCCCACGGAGCATGCTGGCACGCTGTTGAAATCTTTGGACCACGTACACAAGGGTTGACTTCTAACTTCCCTGTTCCGTTCCTTCGTTGCCTACGTCTGTCCGTATGCCAGTGCCACACTGCTGAAATTATTCCAGCCTTGTAGTAAATTTTAGAATAGGGAAGTTTGACATCTAAAATTTACTTTTTTTTTTTTTTGCTGGGCATTGAACCCAGGGCCTTGTGCTTGCAAGGCAAACCCTCTTCCAACTGAGGCATATTCCCAGCCCCTAAATTTTACTTTTAAAAGCTAGAGGCTAAATCATTCCATTAAAAAAAAAAAAAAAACTAGATAGAACCTCAGTCCACCATGGGCTGCTAGAGCTGCAGCCATTGTTATGAAATCCCGAAAGGGCCATGACTTTATAATTTCTTACGGGGTTTGGTGCTCTAAATGACATCTTATATATAGTGCTTTTGGTGATCTTTCCTTAGGGTATGCATCTAGGCACTGAAGGTTCATTGCAGCATGTAGAAAAAGGCTGTATATTTGAAGGCAAGGAAACTGGGTTTTTCCACATCTAAATTGAGGTGTAAAGCTTAGGTAAGATTATTAACTGCTTAGGCATAACATTAAAATGGAAATCCTAATACCTGTCCTCTTTGACTTACCCAGCTGATGTAAGAACAAAATAAAAATCTGCTCTTTAATGGGAGGGCAACAGCCTATTTTAAGAAATGTAAAACGGGGACAAGAACCCCAGCGATGGTTTACTTCCAAGACTGCCTGTCTCACAATGTTAAAAAACATCATTTTAAGATAAGAGTGCTGGCTCTGCTACTTAGGAGTCGGATGCCTTCACGATTTACCCTGAGCCCAAACGTCCTTGATGCATAAAAGTGAGAGAAAATCTGTAACATCTGAGTTGTGAAGATGAGTGGCACATTGAACACCACTGGTCCTGAGACACCTGAGACAGCACCTGAGACAGCAGGTGCTGGGAGCACAGGCTGAACGCTGGGGTTCTGAGACAGACATGCCTTCCCCAAGAAGCCACTCTGCAGCTGCACTTACCCTGTCTCCAGGCCGCACCATAGGCTCTTGCTTTGTACCTAATTTATGCAGAATGTTGTAAGCGACCTTCATGCTTCTCGTCCACAATTTGCCTATCAACACAAAGCAGAAAGACACAGTAACTGTATGATCGCACACATGTGCTTTCGGTTATGTACAAACGGGCACAAGGACATAGGGGGCATCCTCCAAGACCAAGGCTGGTATACATATGGAACCAACACCCAACAATCAAGGAGAACAGGTGGGCCAGGCTGGAAGCTGGAGATAAAGCAGAAGCAGAGAAGTTGTAGAGGCTTTTGTTCACAAAGCTCTGGGGGAGGGTGAAGCACACCTAAGAACCTGACTTGAGCCCATCTCTGCTGTGTTTAGGAAGAGTGATGCTCATCAGGGGAGCTGTCACCAGGCTCTCCTAGCAAGCACCACGCGGCCAGGGAACGGGCAGCTTGCTGGTGCCGCCTAGATGAAGGCTGCCCAAAGCTGCTTTCGATTTAAGCCTTCGACTTATTCCTACCGTCAAGATGGGAAATAAGTCCCCAACCAGAAGCCTCAGCATTGGAATGCTGTCCCAAGACCGAGCAAATCTCCTTTGTGAGTAATGCCTGTACCAAGACCACAGAAAAACTTAATCAGCACAGAGGTTGAGAGGAAGGTGTCCAGGGAGCCGAGGACAGCAGGGCCACTGCAACAGCACCTCTGCCACTGTTGGAAGTTGCCCATGAGAACATGCAGCGCTCCCTTGGTGCTGGAGACCGAACCGGGCCTTGAGCCTGCTAAGTACGCACTCAGCCACTGGCTGCCCTCCACCCAGACACGCAGCTGCCATTAAGGGCCTATCATGTGATTGTGAGGAACATAAAGAGCACAAAAACGGCGCTGAAGGGTCAAAACCTGATCCCTTTCCTACAGTCCTAAATTTCTCAACTTCAAATTCTCTTAACCTCAGGGTTAAAGGATTTTTGAAGAGGAATTCATGGGTTTAGATAAAGAGTAAATATTTTAACTTATTTAAAACTTTTGAACTCTACAAAAGTTATTACCAAGTAGAATTAAATATATACATTAAAAAAAAAAACCTTTTAGATAGTTTGAAACTTAAAAACCTTTAGGGAAAAACAAGCTCTGAAAGACGTATTTCAAACCCTGCCTCATCTCACCGCGAGACATCTCC
The DNA here is from genome assembly GCA_020662805.1 of Glaucomys volans. NCBI lineage: Eukaryota > Metazoa > Chordata > Mammalia > Rodentia > Sciuridae > Glaucomys > Glaucomys volans. Next base: position 174,430 of record JAJEJO010001157.1, on the reverse strand, counting down.
TTGGTATCATCCTGTGATGGTGACTGCTCCGAGATGGGATACAAATGACTCTAGAATCTGAAAGGCACTGAATGCCTACAGGCCTTTGCAATGTGGCCCCAGCCTGCTGCTCAAGGCTTCTCCGGGCAGGCAAGGCGTTGGAAGTTACCTTAATGCAATAATAGACAATTTATTTGGTTTTAATGCAATCGCTGTTTTAATAACTTTCCTACTGCAATGTGCAAACTAAATCAAAGAACTTTTTGATTTACGACACATTTTGTATTTAAAAAAATCCTGAACTTGTTTTATTTCATATTCAACTGCAGTGACCCCAATTAGCATGTTACTATTTCCCCAACTCCAGGTTTCACTAACTTGCCTCCCCTTAGTAACTAGAGCACGAAGACAATGTCTCCTCTTTACTCTAACTCACAGGGCAGCTCCCTTAATGTCATAAGCAAACTTCAACGCAGCTCAAAGTTAGGGTACTTATTTCAGTAAAAGTCTTGAGCACTGAATTAGTGGATATAAAACATTATTCAGGTCCTCTTCTATCTTCAACTCCTCGTCTCAGTACTGTAGTTCTCCAGAGTGGCTGCTTTAAAAGCATTTGGTGTTTTCTTTGAAGATTTTTTTTTTCTCCCTATCGGTACCTCTCAGTCCTTTAGAATTAACTTAGGGGGAGAAGTTTTCCCCTAAATATTTTGTGCTGCCACACTTCAATGTGAACATTAGGAAACTATTACGATTTAACAGTTAGAATTTGTCACAAATGAAAAAAAAAAAGGTGTGTGTCAACTCTGATCATCAGTACCATTAGGTTGCTCAAGTAGCTTCATTCTCAATTGAGAATCTTAAAGTTGATATCAAATTCATATAAAAGCAAGTTTTTAGTAGAGAGTTACTGAAGAGTAAAAACTTCCACAAACTTTTGGAAAAATCCTTGAAATATACTTAAATAGTTACACTTTGTGTTTCTCACTGAGAAAAGGCAAGAGTGAGCTTCTAATGTAAATTACAGATGCTGCAGTTCTTGACCCACAAGGAAGCTGTGGAAGAGATTAAGCGCTGCTTTGTTACATATTAATCTTAACCTCTCTTACAGGTGCCCAGTGAAGGGCACCCCAGAGCGACCAGGAGCACAGTGGCCCTGGAACTCAGGTGGGAGTAGTGTGTAAGACACACACTATTAACAATTCCAAACACCAGCAAGGTTGCAGAAAGACTGCCTGGTGCTTTGCCAGCTCAGGCATCTAAATTCCCTGAAACCCCTCTAATAAATTCAAAAACAAGAAAAAGATGAAACGTGCATTTGCTTAGTATATAAGCAAAATTAATTTACAGATGTTAAACTAAAATCAGAATGGAATGGAAGAGGATACGGGAAAGTTCTCTGCCAGGTCAGATGTGACGGGGGAAGGAACTGGTTGGAGTGCTTTATTGTTTGGATTTTCTATTAAACATCCTAAGTCTCTTACTTAGGATGGGGTCTTAGGGGGGTCATCTTCCCTACCACAAGCAAGAAGCTAAATTTGGGGGTTGAAGAGAACCATAAGACTTTAAATAGTATAGTGCTTCAAGTATACCAAATTAGCAGAAGATCAACCCAAATCCAACAACTTTTTCTGAATCTTTTCAGCAATATGCAATCATACCTTCACCTACTGCTCAGTTTCTTCACAGACAACACTTTTCAATACTCACTGCATTAGCCAACCCTTCCAAGCCTGATAAGTTATGATCTTACATTTGGAAATGCGTTACTTTCTTCTATTAAAGAAGAAAGAACTGAAGGTGACCGATAGCACATGACCAATAGCGGGTTAAAATACAACACAGACTTGAATTCAAAATTAGGAGTTGAAATGCTTGGGTTGTGTGATGCTTTGACGAATCCAACTCTTCAGATGTAACATTCCATCTGTCTCATATTTCCAATTCATCTTAATTGGATTACACTCCTAATCTAGATTCTGAGCCTCAGAAGAACTGGTATTCACCTCTGACCTCCTGAGCCTCAGGACCTTGCCATACTGGGTACATCCACCTGAGCAGATGCTTGCCAGTTGTCAGTAAGCACAAGTGCTCCTTACATGCATACATCGGCCCCAGGATTTCCCACACACAGGCCATGAGCCTGGTCGTCCTCAGCTGTCAAGAAGCAGTGAGTGCAAGCACACAACTAGCTCCAAGGCTGAACTGGGCTGGACAGGAGGCTCACACAGAAAATTCTTCTGTTTTTGACTGAATAAACCCTGTCTCCAAGAGCATAATTTAAAAAGGAATCCATCAAGCTTATAGTCAACCATGGGTGATATCTAACCACTTAAAACTGCCCAACAAAGTCATCAGAACAAAGAGGCCGTGAAGCACATGCTCCCTAATCAAAATCCTACTTAGGTCCATGAAATGCACAGGTCTAAAGCTCACACCTCCCAGGACCTCACCCCCTAAAAGCTGAACTCTTAGATCCCAAGACATAACATCTGGCCCTTGATCTTGATGGCTGATGCAAAAACTTCTTTCTTTTCTTCTGACAATCCAAAGCATTGTTATAAAAACAGAACCGAAAGCTAACCACAGGACATCTAATCCCACAGTGTCGCCATATAGGTCTTCTAGTTATTTGCTTCTTTGCAAAGCAGAAGCAGATAGTGTGGACATGCCCGGCAATCTGCTTTCACCATGGTGCCTTAGCTGTGGAACCAAGAGAAGGACATCTCTCTCCAACAGCTAACACAAACTCGCAAAGAGTTCACGCGCTGCATGAATGGTATTGAGGAATTACAGGAAGTTTGTTTCTCTGGCATTCCGAGAAAGTGCCATGGATACAGACTTTCCTTCTTCAGAGAGATTTAAGCCAAAGTGGTGCCAACCATAATTCCAAAAGACATAATACCAAATGTTAAAAATCTGGAAAGACCAAAATCCTTGAAGTCTGAAATTTCCAAACAAATCACAATCCTCAAAGACTAAAATCTTAAAATGCTGAAATCTTCAATGCCCAAATTCTGGAAATCACTACTCTCACTGTGGCAGGGGGAGGAGGCTGATCAGGTAAAAGGCAACTCTGTGGAGCGGAACAGAGCGAAGGCTAATTGGTATTAGAGCTGGGACAGTTTTTCCTCTGCTGCCATGGACTGCGGGACAGGCTGAGGGAGTAGTTCAGTGATACAGCACTTGCCTCACACGTACGAGGCCCTGGGCTTGCTCCTCAGCACTCACTGCAAAACAGAACACAATAAAACACGAACCCCAGGCTCACTGGACATTTTAACTCCAGGAATCAGACCAGCAACCCCCTTGGGGTCCTCAGGAGCTTTCGGTTTTCCCACTATTTAAAATTGTCAGCATTAATTTTTACAATTTTCTATCCTATCATCACTTCATCCTTTTATCACTTCCAACAGGGGAGGTAAAAATTATAATTAAGACTTTAAGAAAGTTCTAATTTATGTGTTTTCCAAATTTGACAGTGAAAGTGCATTATCACGACACTGGTCTTCTGTACATAAAAATGTTAACGTTTTCTCAAATGAAGAGGCATCCTTTCTGTACACTTCCATTTGTGAAGGATTAAATTTCTCCAGATCTCAGCTCCCTGGGTGACTCTCAACGCAGGAGCGACCCACTGTGGTTTTGACTTGGTGGCCCAACAAATACTTCAGAAGACCACAGTTATAAAGCTGGCTGCACACAGTGACCACGGTGACATGTGTTTGTGTGTTGTGCTGACATCTTTCTTTGAGAATACAGCTCACCCTCTTGTGACTATTATGAGCAACCCGGAGGTCTGTGCTTGCAAGAACACCTTGTCTATCTTCTTGTGTGAAGTGGCCTGTCATGTCTTCCATCAGGGCTTTAATGCTTCACAAATAACCGCCTTTAAAAAATGTGAATGTCTCTTTTAAAAAACTTTAAAACTTTTTTTGGATTCCTATATTTGGGATTTTGTTCTTTTGAGGTTTTAAGTCTTCAAAGGTTTTGATCTTTTAACATTTGGGATTACAGTACTCAGGATTACGTCTTTTAGGGTTGCTGTTCAAACCCACATCAAAGAATTGACACCTTCTCCATCTATTCTTGTTGAAAGTACTCACTTCAAGAAAATCATGTATATATTCAAGAAGTAAAATCTAACAACTTATTAGCATTATGATCAGTGCTTCAAGCACCCTGCTTAATTTTAACTAAAAAAAATTAACTTCCCATATTAACAAATCATTTGCCTACAGGTTTCCTTAGGTTCCACCCATCTCCATATCACAGCCACATAAGGCAGCCCAGCTACACAGTCACCATCCCGAGGACGACCCCCTCCCTGACATTCAGGAGCAGTCACATGCAGGTACCCAAGCAAGCAATGGTGCACCCCAGGATTACCGTAAGTGAGGATGTACAGGGGCTTTCCATTCGTGTCCATGGTGGTCAGGCAGGGAGCCTTTGGTGAGATGGTCCCCCATCGCTGCAGGGCGGCTTCTAGGGATGGCGGCCAGTTCGTGACCACCCCCAGCTGCTCCCCTCGCATCGCCAGCATCTGGGCTCCCTCTGGCTTTGGTTGGTTTGGATCCGGTTGTTGAACTAAATACATTTCAACACAAAGGGTTTTCAAGAAAAATGTATCCGTGTTAGTATGACTGGCTTTTATTTTTTTTATGAAGAAGCTAAGAGATTCATATTTAAGGTGTGAATTAGAAATGTGCTACTCTAGGTTCAGGGACATGATCTACATACTACCCTCATGAAGGTATCAAACATTTCATTCTTGTAATTCCCAAAGCAAACAGGTGGGTGGAGAACTTAGGTGGACCCCAACACATATTGAAACTGACAAAAGGCAAAACACTACATTGTTCCAGTCTAGAGTTTATGATTTAAACCCCTATGCTTAAAATCTAAATTATCAGCATACAGCAATTCCAGACTCCCAACAGTTCCAGCCTTGAAAAGTTATATTTTAGCCTTCAATACTCAGATGTAAATATAAATTTTCAACTACTTTGACTAAAAAAAAGCATGGAGCAAATACTTTGAATGAAATCAAACACATCATAATAGAACAGTCTTCTCACCCTCTAGATAGAGGAGGACCAAATGATTTCTCACATTTCTGGTAAAGGTTTCTCCCTCCTCTTACGATTGACCACTACCACCTGCTGGCAAGAAAAATCAGCCACCATACTTGCAATTTAACAAGAAGAAAACGAGGAGTTCAGGTTTGATACAACCAGTCTTCCGTCATGTTATCTGTCAAGAGGCTCAAAGCATTCTGGGGCCAGGATGCCAGTGCCCAAGGGCAGAGAGGCAGGATAAGGAGACAGAGCCTGCCGACACGAGTCCTCCCCAGGCCTGGCACACGCTCACTGAGAGCTTCTCTGCTATGAGCCAAGGGTTTCCAGAAGTTAGCTTGCATTTCTATCATCTCAGAGTCCCTAGAAAGAGGCCTTGCTCACAGAAGGAACCCACCTTCTGAAGGTGGCAACCCAAGGCCATTGGAGCACTGCCAACTGAGATGCTCAGCGCACCTTCGGGTACAGAACCTGTACTCTCCTCTAGACCTGTCATTCAGGGATCGTCAAGATTATCACTCTTTAAAAAGTAAAACAGCTTTGTCGAAAAAATGTCACTGTTTATGGAGCCAGAGGAACACCTAGAAGGAACCAAAAGGAAAAGGGTGCTTGTACCTTCTAACAACTCTTCAAAGTCGTCAACAAAGAATTCTCGCAATGGCGGTCGCTTAGGCCGTTTGAGGGTATTGACGAGCTGCTGAATTTTTGCTGATACCCGGCTACTTACTGGCACTCCTGCAAAACAGGAACCATGAGGTAGATGAACCGAGCATCACAGGTGTAACAAGCAAATTCTGGAAGGAACAGGACGGAACCCAAGGAAAACTTGTTGTCAAATAAAAATTTCAATAGGTAATATTAAAATATTGCTTGGGTACTTTCAGAATTCAGACATCAAATACTTCATACAATTTTTAAAATACAGGAAAATGTACAATCCAGAATTCTCAACAGGGAAATAACAGTTTTCCATTAAACAGTTCCACTTAATTTGGTTCAGATGAGTCAAAGGTCATTTCAGAAGGTCAGTGGATCCCAAGCGTAGTTTAAAACACACATGGAAAAACTGATCCTGGACCACCCAGAGCTTCTGAATCATCAGGTCCTGGTGTGGCCACACCTGTTCTATCGAGTGTCCTCAGGCGATTCTGATGGGGGTGGTGTCACATGCTGAGAAACCATGGACTATATAACATACGATTCAGAATTTGCCTTGGTGAATAAGCAAAGGCCACAGGATTATTAAAACAATGACAAGATCAACAATGATCTATTTAATAAATATTTTGTTCAGAGAACTAAAGCAAACTGAAAAGCATTCAAGGGAGCCTGGGGTTGTGGCTCAGTGGTGAGCGCTTGCATTTGCCTAGCAGGGATGAGGCCCTGGGTTCAGTCCTCAGCACCACATAAAAATAAAATATTCTATCCATCTACAACTAAAAAAACAATTTTTCTTTTTAAAAAGCATTCAAGGACAACCAGCTGTAAGAGACACTGGAGCAATTCCCACTGTATTAACTGGGCAGCCCAGTATCTAGTGGCTTTCCGTCCTTGACCATGCCAAGGAGGGCATGCTACCTGGGACACAGTCTTTCTATTTAATTATGAGTCACACAGGAATTACAGGTCATGAACACAGTGAGATGATGGCACACTAACACGAGGCTGATTGTCTTTAAAACAATTCCACTGCCAGATTCTAACTTTTATGACCAGGGGCAGTGCTGAGACTCAGAGGAGGAGGCCATGGCAGGAAGTACATGTCCAAGTGCGACTGCTTTGGCTTGGGCAATGGAAATGGTCACTGTCATCAGAGCATTCAGGATGACAAATACAAGGAGCCATGGTGGACCCTATGTATTTTTTTAAAGCATTTATAATCTTTCTCCAGATTGAAGAAGACCCTCTCTCAAAATCTAAAGCACCTTCTACCAACATCTGTCAAATTTTTCAAAGATTTAACTTCTCCTTGTCCTTCTAAGTAACTGCTTGTGGTCTTAGCACTTGAACTTCATCACTGAACCAACAGTGGTTGGTTAGCAAAAACATCAGCATCTCATAAAATTTCTTCTGGTAAGAAGCTTCTGCAACATTTATTGTTCTCCAATAAGGAACAACCTCTGGACAACATGGGGATGATCAGCATTTCTTGTGGCAAGACATAGTGAAGGAACCTCTATGGGAGGTTCACAAGGAGTCTGATGATTGGAGTCAACTGACTATCAATCTAGAAGCGGCATATCCAATCATGGGCGCAGAAAGGCATGGCGCGGCAAGAGCTAGCTAAAGACATACCGTCCCCAGTCTCCATGAGCTCGGCGTTGCCGTACTTTGGTGCTGTTCGGGATGTGGTTGAGCCCTGCGGCCTCTCCACCTGTATGGAGTGTTCTGAGGTGTACGTGGTTACGTCAGGAGGTGCAGAATGATTTTCTGTAAAGAAGCACATGGTGAGATTTTCTGATGGCCTTGACAGGTGTTTGCAAAGGCTAAGCCACAGAACTCCAAAACGCCACATCCTAGGAAGAGACTGGATGAGGTGTGCCTCTTTACACACCACCATACAGAAGGGCGACTCTGAACTGGAGCCACAAACCCCCACACCGGGATCCGCTTTAAGGTAGTTTAAATAAAGTTAGGGCAGACTTCAGATATCTCACAACAGGGGCCACGTCATCCATGAGTCACTAAAACATTTTAAGTCACTGGACAAGATATGAGAAATGTGTTTGTTCAGAGGAACAGTTTCTGTCGGTGACAACAGAGGCAGTAATGAGATCAAACTTTGGCACGAGGGGGCCTGTCATTTAAATGCCAGCTCTGCAAATTCCTAGAGATCTTGCGGAGGAGCTTAACCAGACTCTGTTTCCTTAGCCATCATGTGGGAACAATGATGGTCACAACCTTGGAGGATAGCTGGGTAGAGTCAACAAGTTGACGCAGGAAGAGCTCTTAGGATGTTTCTTGGTAAAGATATCAAGAAATAGCAATTTATTTCAGCCTGGATAATACCGAGTAATACAAACATGTTTACAATCTACCGCGTAGTAAGTGCTGTGTTATGTCAGTGAAATGAGCAGTAGCTCTTCCTTGACAGCATTCATTGATGGTAAAGAATTTAAATGGCTGAACGACAGACAGTCTTCACATTTAGTAAAGCGTGCCTCATAGAGACCATCAACGCATTTCATGATCTTGAGTACTGAGTATTATATTACTAATTCTGATTCACTAATACTTATTAGAAACGCCTGGAGATCCCCTTTGTATTCTTCAGTGTGTCAGGAGCATGTTATCTTTTGTGACTGAAAGTGGCATTCTTCCTGCACAGGCTCCTTTTTCTGCCCATTCCAGTGACACACTTGGAGGCTGTTTTATATAGTCAAACAAAAAAAAGTCCAAAACTGTGATGCAGAAAACCATGGCACTAAGGAGACCATAACAAGGATGCTCACAGTCTGAGAACTGAATCCCTAAGGCTCAGGCCGAACCTCTGCTGGGAGTATGTGCCTCACGGAACTTTTTGAGGCTCTGTGCACGTCTGTGAAGGCTGCAAAGTCCCAGAATATTATTTTGAGCATCACGAATTTCAGCAAGTAGGCAAATTTGCAAATACAGAATCTGTGAGTAATGAAAACACACTGTAGAAGTGAGCTTGCATCTATGATACGCTTCTATAGGAGAGACTGACAGGAAGAATTAGCCTGTTTCTGGGGCGGTTCCAAATGTAGCAGCCCATGGTAACTAGCTCCTCTCCATTTGCCTACACTACCCCCCAGGAGCCCGTGGGAACTCGGACCCAAAGGTGAGAGTCAATGTGCATAGGACTGAATCACCTGCCACCAGGTACGTAACCCAGCTCCCATGCTGACATGCTTGCTTCCTGTCCTGCAGGAGGCAGATGGTACCTACCTTACACGCTGAGAACTGAGCAAATCAAACCTGGTTATCAGGCACAAGGACATAGACTAGGTAGAAACACTGTGTGGTGTACAAAGTCATGAGCACAGCCCAAAACAAGCAGCTTTCACAAGGTCTGGTGTGACGGGTGCCACCAGCCCCTGAAACAGACCTTTTAGCACATCCTTTACCAAGAACATCCCCCAGTTATGGGTGGAACTGTGTCCTCCAGATCCACAGGTGGAGGCCCCACCTCCTAGCACCACAGAATGTGATGGTGAATTTGGAAACAGGGACTTTAAACCAGTCCCTGTAAGTAAAGCAAGTCTGTGAGGGGGACCCCTACTGTGACTGGGGTTCTTATAAAGATCATGACATGTACACAGAGAACAGGTGAGGACACAGGGAAGGTGGCCACCAACCAGCCGGACAGGCCTCGTGGAAACCAGTCCTGCCCATGCTTAAATGGTAGGTTTTCCACGTCGGGAACTGTGAGCATGCAAGTGTCCACTGTGTGAGCCACTAAGGCGTGGGCTCTGGGAATGATCACCCGGGCGAGCACACACACGTCATTAAGGCCAACTTCTAGATCCCCGCCCAGAGGAGTCGGCATATGTGGGGAGATAAGAAGTGGACCTGTGAGTGAGTGCCAGGCAGGGGAGTGTGGAAGGGCAGGGCACCCACGGGGTGGCCATGGTGAGCGGGAGGGAAGAGGATCGTTCAAGCTGCCTCCTTAACAATGAGGACTGTCTATCCTCTCGACAGGCCCCAGTTCACGTTTCAAGATGATCTGTTCTGGAGAACTCCATCTCCTCACGGCCAAGCCGTACACTTATTCCAAATGAGAACACACAGGTGCTACTGCAGGATGAACCAAACCTGCCCTCAGTCCCCTAACACAGTAGCGGCTAGAACTCGAGCTCCTCCATCCCTGCCCTTCAACAGGCTGCACCAGCAGGGACCTGGTCAGGCTCTTCACTGGGCAGTGCGCCCACTTTGAAGGTGGGGAAAATGACTCCCATACATCTGGTGACTTAAAAAATAGCAACAGTGACAGCTGGGCCACTCAGAGTGCTTTCTGAATTGATTTATATATTACCTCGTCTCCCTCTCCTTCAAACTCCTCCCATAAGCCCTCACTGCAGGATGACAAACCCGGCAGCTGGCCACTGAGGCAGCCAGGAAGCTGCCACCATGGTGCCATGCTGTGCCCCTGCAATGGAGGGAGGGCAGGACTCCTGCACCAAGTGGGGAGCCACCTTCTGAGGACTGTTTACAAGATTCTTGCACCTCCAGAGGCTCTAGGAATGCTCGCTGGAGTAAAGAACAGTGGGCTCAGGTGGAAAGTGCAGGTTCAAGGTCTCAAGAGCTCATCAGCTCTGGCACGAGGCCAAGCAAATCCACATGCACTTTGAAAATTAAGGACTCTCATGACAGGGGTTCATTTCTTATGAGCAAAACTGCCCACTGTTCTTCAGATCTGTTTCAAGGGGCTTTCAAAACCAAGAAAAGTCGGCAGCCATCCTTTAAGCCCCACGTCGGCTGTCACCTGCACTGTGAATCCCGTCCCTGCAACTGTCTCTGAGACCTATACTTCTGCTTCCCCCAACAGTCTGTGAGCTTCCCCGCTGGGAGGTTCTGTCCCAGCTACTCTAGCTTCACTATTACTCTCAGCAGTTGACGTGGGTTCCTTCACAATCTGGAACAGGAGGTGTCAAAAGCAGGAAGGTTAGAGGACAGCGTCTTTCAACCATTTAATGACAGTATCTAAAGTTATTCTGACCATGAGTACCAGGGTCACTCCCTGCCACTTAGGGGTTTTCAGTCTATCCTCACACCAAAGGGCCACACTGTCTGCCCAGCTGTCTCCAGGGTGTTGGCTAGTCCTGCCTGCTGAGCTTGCCCTGGTGATTCCCTGACTTCCCCAACTTGACTCCTTCCTAACCAAGTGCTCTTGCAGGTTTCTGCTCACACCAGCTCTCTGGTGAGCATGGTTAGAGAAGATGCTCCTCAGACACTGAGGCTGCAGAACACCCCGCCCACACCTGCCAAGCTCAACAAATGTTGGAGGAAGAGTTCAACAAGTGAAGCATGAATGAGTCAATTCTGAACACTTGACAGGGATGAAATGCCCTAGTTCTACCACTGGCTAAAAAGAAACAGTCTAATTCTAACTATGACAGAGTCCCAAGTGGCCAATGGTGACAGATCCCACGTGTAGGCCATGTTAATTAATTTTTGGTTTCCAAATAACTTTAGATGAAAAGTTGAAAATCCAGTTTTAATATGTAGAAAGCAATTAGTGTTCCACTTACTGACAATGGATAATGAATAAAGCTCTCAAAGGAACCTAACTTTGCATATATAAAGAACATCTGATCCCTAGGTGGATTAAATCCACCACCACTGTTCAGTAAAAGCAAGGAAGAAATATGCTCCCACTTGAAAAGGGGGTCCCCAGGGGACAGGTCCATGAGACCACCTTGTCTGTCCAGCTGTTTATGTCCTGACTGATGGCAAACTGTGCTTCTACTTGGAGATACAGAACCAGGTATCCAGGTGAGCAAGCACAGGTGAATGGAGCAAGGAGACAAGATCTGCCGACTTCTCAGTGCAGACTGTTCCAGTGTCCGACTCCAGGGCTGCCTTCCCAGGGGAGGCTACAGAAGTGCAGAGGGCCCAGGCTGTTCTAGAGAATTGCTGGAGCACAGGAAGGCTGAGCCTGGATCAACTCAAGTGTAAATCCCTCCCCCGCCAAACAACTTCTTGGAGACAAAAGACAATGTACGCTAAGAGGCACCTGGAGTGGTGTGGAAAAGAGCGTGCCAGGCCTGTGTCAGAGCACCCAGCTCAGACACTTGGATGCTCATGCATTGATGCCATCTTCCATTTGCAATGAATCAGAAGCTGGGACTTTCCTTCTCAGTCTCAATAGATCAAGTCTACTTCTGTTGGCGCTAAGGGAAGGCAGCTGTAACTGGCCTTAACCTAAAGTGACCTACAACAATCCACGAAAGGATCTATCCAGGTGTGTACATTAGGATTCAAAACCTAACACCTGAGAAAATATCTTACTGCCTTAACAATCATTCAGAGACAAAACAACATTGTTTAACCTTGTCGTCTATAGATTCATTTTCCCACTGTGTATGTTGTACTGCTAATGGTGACTCACAGTTGCTCTTCAAATCCGCACACAAATCATCTATAGATGCTATCAAGAGAGAGTTGGAAAAGGCTTCTGTGGTTCTACATGCAAACATTTCTCTCAGTCATGGTTCTGAGAGTCAGGGTTGACTTTCACTGAACCATGTTGTTACCCAGATCTTGACTGGTTTTTCTTCATGTTTATGCCATGAAAATCCCATAAGGATGAGATCTGCAAAACGAGCTCCTACTATGTACTCCTCGTTATGGCTAAAGAAACTGAACACCACAGAACCCCAAGTTCCTGCAACCATGTGGTAATTACTGCAAGACCCCCCTTCACGCAGCCAGGGGAGGGTTCCTCTGGGCCTTTTTGCCCTGTGTGTGGTTCTTTTCCTCTCAAGTGCTCCAAGAAAATCGGTGAAACTCATGAGCACAAAGGTATACAAGACTGTAAGTACTTTGAGTTAAATGCGTTTAAACATTGGAAGAACCAGATGTAAATGGATGTATTTCTTTTATGCACATTCATGTGTAAGTGAGCAGATCAAGGAGGTATTCCTGCAAAATGGAGCCTCAACCTCCTGCAGAATAGAGCATGAAGTGGATGAAGGACTACAATACTTTTGGGCCTCCAGATTTTTATTTGGATTTTTATAAAGTTCAGGTAAATATAATCAACTTTGAGAGATGAGAATCATGAAAGCATTTTGGGGGAAGACAGGACCACACCTATGTTTTAACAACACTGATAGGGCAACAAGGTATGGACAGCTTGAAAGGGAGAGAAATGTGAGGCCAGAAGGGACAGAAGGAAGCCTATGAGAGCCATGCTGTGACCAGATCCTCAGACACCACAAGCCACGCAGCTGAGGAGCAGAGGCCAAGAATCAAAAGCAGTGCGGTTCTAAATTTCACTGCTGGAAGAGTTTCCATTCTGCCTGGTGCTAAGATAATGCAAGATCTGTCTTTTTTTTTTTTTCCTTATAGATGGGCTGAAATTCTAAAATAGGGGTTGGAAAACTACAGACAGTGGTTTGCCTGCCACCTGTTTTTATAAAGTTTTATTGGCACACAGCCATGCCTGTTTGCTTACATATTATCTATAACTGCTTTTGTGCTTAACAGCAGAGCTGGATAGTTGCACTAGGGCCATGTGGCCCATAGAGCCTAAAATATTTACTCTGACCCTTTATAGGAAAAACTTGCTGAGCTACTCTAAAATTATGAAGTTCTAGCTGCAAGAATTCCCCAACTAAGAGAGGTGGGCAAAGTAGGGAGACCCCAGACCTAAGCAGACAGGTTGGGCCAACATCACCAACCTAAAGGTGCAGGTGATATACTAGGACGTGTTTGCAAAGTATCAACAACACTTAAGATGATTATACATAATAAGTGAGGGTGATTTATCACAACAGTGGCTATTCTGGCACATTCTAGAATTAAAATACACAACTGCCAGGCCCTGATAATTATGTAACCAACAAGTATGTAAATCTCCAGGGTGAACATGATTGCCTGTTGACTTCCTATCTTCTTAGCAGGAACAGATGCAAGAAATCTGGGGAGAATTTGGTGGTTATTACTAACAGCATGTACCAAAAGCAACATTTATGTTTACTCAATTTCAAAGTGCTCTGGAAACTGCAGTTACTTTATGAATATCTGGCTAACAAAAACGTACCCCTAAAACATGCTGTGACAAGGTCAGCAGAGCAGTACATCAAAGAATTCAAGGCTAATATGTTTGGAGCTGAAAAATGAGAAAAGTCATGTAAGTCCAATATCCTAAATATATGAAGCTTATTCTAAATATGTAACATGCATCTATTGTTTTTATTCTGTAAGTGTCTCAATTTCCCCATTTCTGTTTTGCTAAATTCCCTTAATATTTTAATCTGAACAAATTTTTACAAATATACCTCTTGAAGTTTAAAAACATTCCACTAAATCTGCTTTTTATAAGCTATGCTCAACTTTCGATACTGATAAAACATTGTAGAATGTGAGCCCCTTTGTTTCCAATCATATTAAAGTTCTTGATAACTGCATTCTGATAACATTAAGAGTCACCCAGGTTCTCACAATGGAGGGGCCTGCAATGCAGGGGTGCAGCACAGGGCAGGGCTGATCTTCCTGCACCGCCAACGTTCACATCCTCCGGTGGAGCCCTGCGGTCAGGGCTCTGCAGGATGAGAGTGATGGGCACACCTTGCAAGATGCAGCAAGCAGAGCGGGGGAGAAACAAAAGAGCACTCTGCAATGGGATTCTCGCATCCTTGTCTAAACCAGCATGGCCACGTCATGGAGACATCCCTATGTAACTGGTGGCATGACGAAATTTGTGGAACAATCTATAAAAAACTTGAGATCCTGTTTCAACAACAAAGTAGAAGAATGGCCCACTGTGGGGGAAACTGTGTGGTCTTCAACCTCTCAGCTGCTCTCCTACTTGGGCAAAAGTCTCTGCAGCTTAAGTTCTTCACCAGGGGGATCAGCAACGTGTGGCTGGGGTCGGTTCTGCCGAGTTCTGTCCTTGGAACACGCCCACACTCACCCAGGCTATTGTCTCCTGCGCAAGCTTTTGATGATCTCAACAAAAGGTCGAACCCTGCCAATCCCGACTTCTCTACCTCTTGTTTGGTCACAGGAATAAAGCATTCTAAGTCTCATTAGGTTTATTTTGTCACTGCTTTCTTTCCAAAAATATTTCATACTTACAGAACATTCCCAGATATTCTAGGAACTTATCTTTGTGCCAAATGAGAAATTACTGAAATGTCACACACTGAGGAGTTATATTTAGGTTACATTGAGCCTTGATGTACATGAGTAATGCAACCTTTTATAGTCTGGATAAATTTAATTCTCCATGCTATAATTTCCTCCTGAATTCCAAGTGTAAACTCACACAGGGAAAGCCAAATGCAGTGATTAATTTGTTCAAAAACATGTGTTCCTCTTGGTAAGATTCTGGGCACCTCCTTGAAAATGAACAAAATTGGAAAATATAAATCCTTCCAAGTAGCAGAGGTCATGTGGACCTTCCTGCCTAGGTGCTAGGTAAAGCTGACAAAGTCTCGGCCACCATCCTGGTCCCAGCAAGCTCCAGAAATTGTATTGTGTAAAAACACTTAAGGGGAACACAGTTCTATTAAATGTTTAACTTACTGTAATTTCAAACAGGTTTTAGTTCACATAAAGCAGGGTTGAGGTTGCCAGAAATGTGTTAAACTTTGCTTTCAGGAATTACTTGTAATAATACCACTTTGCTTTCAGGAATTACTTGAAAAACTTATAAAAATATCCCCATTTTTCTTTTTTAACTCTCAACTGTTCTATGGTACAAAGGAAATAAATTATTTTTCCCATTTCCCACCACATAAAAATCTAAAGCAGGGAGAAGTGACATCAAGACCAGAGCGGTGTCCCTGGGAAAAGTGAGAGTGTCCCACTCCCCCAGCATTTGGCAAAGTGTCTCATTGCAGATGTGAAAGGGCTGAGGCTTTGAACTTCAACTTCATTCACGGAGAGCAAATGGGGCTGAGACAATTCCAAACTGTGGTGCCTGTCCACCAAGTTAAGGATCAGGAAATAAACACTGGCACCCGAGACGACTTGGAGTATGTGACCCACCTGTTATATTGACCACTCCCTGACATACAGAGCTGAGGACATCAGGCGTGTCCACAGTAGTACAGACTGACCAGCCTACAACTGTGTCTCATGCTCTCAAGACGACACAGTGAGCAGCAACTGCCTGGGCCTGACCTGCTGTTTCAATGGAGACCACACTGAGCCATATTCAACACAAGTCATTTACCGTGAGTAAACTTTCTGTCACTCAACTGTTTGAGCATCTTAATCCACAGCAGAAAACGGGTGAGAATAGGCATGGGTGTCCTCCCTTTCCTCTGCACATAGGGCTGCCTAGGCATTATGTATGACAGGCACACTGGACAGGTAGAGGCAGAACAATGTGCATCGCCACCCACATTTCATACGGCTACTAAGTCATCTAACACCTTCTGATTCTTTTCCTCTAACAATTCTTACTTCATCTGCTTTTCACTATTTTCAAAAATCTTAGAGCAACACTTCCCAATCTGTTTCCACTAATCCAGAAGACCTCCCTTTTTACAGACCCTACATACAAAAGAGCATGAAGCACTTAAGAATCTCAATATGTAAGGCAGAAAACTGCATAAAACAGTGGTGATTAAGGCCTCCTGACTTCTTCAAGTGGCTCCCAAAGTAATGCAACTCTACTTTGAAATTCCATCTTGTTTATCAGCGCTATGAGAACATCATTTATGAACATATTTTAGCATACATGAGAAGAAAACACGTAAGCAGACATGGCTGCCAATTTCCCCCATGACCAAGAAGGCATTCCTTTATAGACAGCTCCTGAAATTCCAGCTGTGGGGAGATTGGTGTAGTGAAGTTCCAGAAAACAGTACAAACCAAAGCACCCCAAGCATCAGAGGGGCTCCATGCTGTCCATCAGATGGATTCTGCAGCCAGCATACAAACAGAAGAGAACACGTAAACAAGGGACTCTGCTACCTAGTGCTCACTCAGATAACACCAGAACAAACCCTTATCAAGGAAAGGTGGCGAGCCAGCCAGCAGAGTACTCACCTATGTGTGTCTGGGCCATGACGTCAGCCAGCCTGTGGGCGGCCCCGCTGCCCCCACTCTGTGTGGAGGAGGAGGAGGTGGTGGATGTGGTGGAGCCATGGATGGCTTGGCTGATCCAGTGCTCCATGTTGATGCTGCCCTGGCTGGAGGTGGGGGTTCCCTGGGAATCACCCTGCACCGAACCTTCGTCTTCCGAACCAGAAGAGGTATCTATGTGAAACAGGAGACATGATTGCTACCTGCTGCAGCACAGAAGGCCCTCAGTCTCAACCCTGTCCTGACCTGCCAGCCCTGCCTCACCTCACTTAACTGTTCAATGATTTTTTGCTTCAAACACCCTTAAGAAGTCATTTTACCTTTCAGATAATGGATCTTTTTCCTTTTTCACCCTCAGTATGAGTTTTTCATGCCAAATAACTTGAATTTGCTATAAAACTTTAATTTTGATGTTATAATATCAGACAAAACATACTCACCAATTTTCCCACACAACACTTTGGGAAGAAATCAATGTTTTCTTTGCGTGCATCCACCACGCTGACACGGATGGAGCAGCACTTTCTAAAGGACATCTAGTGTCCTGTGCTGCATTCATGTCTTTCAAAGTGCGATGGTTTAGCCCTTGGTAGTCCTGAAATGCTCTGAGCTACGTTTTTTAGGCTCAGTATAAACATAAGACACCCATGTGTGTGCATCCCCATGACTGAGGTACTAATGAAGAAAGGGTGTTAAAACAAGAATGTCCCTTACATGGATGACTCCAGCTCCTCTTCACCAACCTGCAGGCTCCTGAGGTCTCTGTCCCTTCCTCTAGTGCATGCCATAAAGTCTCATCACCTTACAATTTTATACACAAACTAAATCTCTTTATTTTTATAGTATTCATTTCTTATGAAATTTCAGTTGCTTTATTTTTTTTAATGTGTGAAAACTAGGTAACAGGTTAAGATCAAATGCACTGCATCCATTGTTTTCATTGAAATTAATGGCAAATTTTCCATTTAATAAGTTTCCATTTAGTAAGCACAATGAAAAATGAATCATTGCAGTATGTGTTACTTAAGCTTTACTAGAGGATTCACACTCAGGATTCTTCCTACCTACAGGTGACTTAGATAAGATGCCAGGAAGCAAGAAGGCATATGAGCAACTCCAGAACATTTAAGAGGAACGACAGTGATAACTAATGCCAAGACACTCTGTTTTTAAACACGTGACTTCAAACATGATCCACAAGTCACATAACCTATGCTGTCTCAAAAAAATTGTTAGAAATTGGTTAGTAAAGTAACAATATCAAGAAAACCCTCTCCTCCTACACACATAAATTAGTTCATATGAAAATACAATCTGTATAAAGTAAAATTCATACATTTAAAATATTTATACTAGGCTTTTGCACATATCATATACCCATACTGCAAATGGCCATTTCCCCAGGAAGCCTTTCATGCCCCTGTCCAGCCAACCTTTCATTCCTCAATACCCTCCCACCTTCTCACTAGGAAACTGCGGAGTAACATTCCTCATGCTACAGACACAAAAATTCTCTGCAAGGTATTAATCAACTAAACGAGCTACACAAAATGGAAAAAACACGACTAAGTGGTGACTAGATTTAACACTACAAACAGGAATTAAGGTGGACTTAACATTCAAAAGTGAATGCCACACAGCGTGTAAACTTAAAAAAGTCGTGTCTTAACACAGATAAGGTATTCGATAAAATCTAACACCAATTCAAGACTAAAATTCTCAACCAACTAGGAACACAAGGAAATTTCCTCAATGGGTCACATGACATCTATGAAGAACCCACAGCTAATACTGTATCTAATGGTAAAAGATGAAATGAACTTCTCTGGAGACGAAGAACAAGCCAAGGATGTCCCTCTTACCACTTCTGTTCAACATTATCTGGAAGGTTCTAGCTAATGAAATCATAAACTCATGAATAATAAAGATCTCCAGGTTGGGAAGGAAGAAGTATCTTCTTCATAGATGACCTGATCATTTGAATGCAGAAAACTGGAAGAAATTCACCAAAATTTTCCTGAATAAAAAATGATTTTATCAGGATCACAGGACATACAAGATAAAACACATAAATACTAGCTGTGAACAATCCTAAAATTTCATTTGCAACAAAATACTGAGTAACATAACACAAGCACATAACAAAAATGTGCAAAACTTAAATAATGAAAACTATGAAACATCACCAAGAGAAATTAAATAAGACCCAAATAAATGAAAATTTAATATGCAGATACTCATGTCATGGATTGGAAAACTCCATCATGTCCAGGAAACAAGTCTCCTCAAACTGATCCACAAGTCCAAGGAATTGTTAATAAAATCCCAGAAGGCTTTTTTTTTGGAGGGGGGGGGTAGAAATTGAGTGCTTATTCAAAAATTTATCCAAAAACACAGAAGATATAAAGTAGCTGAAATAATTTTGAAAAAGGAAAATTAAAATAAAGGACTTCACTACCTGAATTTAAAACTGTTTAAAAGTTGCAGTGATTAAGACAGTGGTATTGATTGCTCAAGGACAGGCTTATGTCCACTGTCTATCAGGGGAATGGAACTGAATTCAGAAATGCAGTCTCATGTCTGTGGCCAATTTAGTTTTTATAAAGGTCCACAGACAACTCAATAAGAAATAGCCTCTTCAAATGCTCTAGGGTCAACTGTGCATCCACTAACCAAGACCAAAAAGTAAAAATGCCCTTCTGAAAGGCAACATAAACAACCCCAAAACAAACTCACTCAGCTCCTTACCTCATTCCACACAAAATTTTACACAAAACAGATCACAGACCTACATGAAAGGACTGAAACTATGAAACGTCTCAAGCTTCCAAAAACACAATCCACAAAATTAAAATTGATGAACTGGACTTCATAAAAATAAACTCTTGCTTTTCCAAAGATTATTTTCTATGGCTAACACAAGTCACCATCAACACATACTGGCTTGTAACACACACATTTATTATCTTCCAGTTCTGCAAGTCAAAGCCTAAAACCAAGGTTTCAACAGGAATGTGCTCCTCCTGGAAGCTTCAGGGGGAAATCTAAGTGATCCATCTCAACATCTTTAAATTCAACATCTGGGAAGAGTCCCTCTTATGATGTCAGGTAACATATCCAGGGACTAGGATAGGATATATTTGGTGGGGCAGGTAAAGTAGTCTGTCTACCACCAGACACCATTAAGAAATGAAAAGACAAACCATAGTTTGTAACTTGTACACATGTAAAAGAATTACATTCGGTTTATATAAAACACTAAAAATCTGGCAAGATAAATTCATTATATTTAATTTTAATAGGCAAAAATTCAAATAGGTGTTTCAATTAATTTTACAAATAATTACCAAGCACATAAAAAGAGGTTTACTATCCCTAGTTGTCAGTAAAATGAAAATTAAAACTACAAAGACATATCTTTTCCACTACCATCCACTAGAATGGCTATTTTAAAAATACAGACACACCAACCACTGGTGATGGCATGGAGCACCTGGAATGCTCATGTGTTGGTGGGAATATAAAATGGTACAGTTCCTTTGGGATCAGTGGGGCAGGTCTATCAAAGCTAAACAAAAATATTCAATAAAACAGTAATTCCAGCTGGGCGTGGTGGCGCACACCTGTAATCCCAGCACTTGGGAGGCTGAGGCAGGAGGATCGCGAGTTCAAAGCCAGCCTCAGCAACTTAGCGAGGCCTTAAGCAACTCAGTGAGACCCTGTCTCTAAATAAAATACAAAATAGGGCTGGGGATGTGGTTCAGTGGTGGAGTGCCCCTGGGTTCAATCCCCTGTACCAAAAAAAAGAAAAGAAACAAACAAACAAAACCCCCCAGTAATTCCACTCCAGGAATATACTCAAAGTACAAAAAATTATGTAAATGATGTAGACCATAACACTGTATCATCAACAACAAAAGCAGGCACACACAGACATGAAAAACACTGGAACCAAAATCTCAAACAGAATCGAAAGTAGGTTCAACTCTTCCTTCTTCTAGTAGACACCAGAATAATTCATTTATTTTGGCTTTTGAAGATCATGAGATAAAGTTTCTAAGTATTTGAGGTAGAGTAAAACAGGGAACTTGGGTAGCTACATAGAACTCAGGATAAAATAAAAGCAGCATTACATAACCACTCTAGTTTGCATATGGTTCAAATTTGTCCTCCAAAGATTACTGTGTTGGAAGATGGTGCTCAGTTTGAGAATGTCAGGAGGTGGTGGGACCTTCAAGAAGTTGGTCCTACTGTGAGGTTCTTAGGTCCTGTGGGGTGTCTCCCAGAGGAACCAACAGACCTCTCACAGGATCCTGCTTAGTTCCTGACACAGTAAATAGTTATAAGAAAAGCAAGGCTGGTCCCAAATTCCTCTAGCTTACCATGTCTCCAGGTGCTCCCTTCCTCTTGAACCTGCCATGAGGCCATCTGCTGCTATATTGCAACAAAGCCAGGCCCAAACTAGAGCCAACCAAATGTAGGAGCCTTGCTCTTGAACTTCCAGAACTGAGAGCTAATATACCCAGCCTCAGGTATTTTATAGCAACAAAAACCAAACTAATAGCGTAACAGAAACAAGTTATTACCTACAGCCATTTTGAGGAGGGGTTATCAGGATTATGGACCAAATCAGGCCCACTGCCTGTTTTTATGAATAAAGTTTTATTGATACACCACATTCATCAACTGACATTCTGCTTACGGATGCTTTCACACTACAATGGCAACTGTCACAGAGGCCTTACGGCCTACAAAAGCTAAAATCCTAGGTGGCACTTCACAAAGTTTGATGACATCTGATTCAGGTGACTGTCCAATATTTTTCATTTCTTCAACAATACAATAGCATATTTATAACACCTTGAGAACATGTATATACCAATCTAAACTGAAGAAAAATCTGACTTCAACTAGAACTCTACAGATACCAACTCTTCTCTTTTCCATAGGAAGAATTAAATAAAATTTATAAGACTTTAAAGTACATGTTATTTTTATGAGTCTATGAAAAATCCAAAAGACTTTCCTAATTTAACTCATATACTGCTTTTAGACTTCGGGTTCATAAAGTCCTGAATCATAGCACCATTATATTGGAAGCTGAAAAGACAGGCTGAGGGGAAAGCAGTCGGTTAATTCTAGGACATACTTATTCCTTTCAAGCAGCAGAAGGAATGAGTTGCTCACCTGGAGGCGTGTAGGCATCCATCGAGGTCTGGACCACCAGGGACCTGCGTTTGGAAGGCATAGGCACCGCCATCTTCCTTTCTTTGTGTTTAGCAAGAGCTGCCTGAACAGCTTCTGTGTGAACGTCTGAAACCAAGAGAAAGCCAATCACTGCACTGTTCAGCCAGGATCCTGAAGGCCAGTGCCTTTCTCCTTCCCCTGAGACACAGAGTCTCATCTCACTGAAGCTCATCCATAGGAAGGGAAGGGAAGAGTTAGACCTAACAGGCTGAAAGTCTCAATAGAAAGATTTTAAATTCATTCAGACTTTATTCATTTTATTATCATAGAATTGGCATAAATGATTAAACCTTGGCTATAAAGTCTACTGTGATTTTTCTTAAGGTGAATGGACCTGAGTTTTTGGATATTTCTCTAGGTCACATGTTGGAACCTTATAATTCATACCAATGAAACATTGAGGGAAGTACATACACCTTGCAACTAGTTAGTAATGGTCATAGCCTGCACTTACTGAGCATGGAGTGACCGGTCAGGCACTATATGAGGCACTTCATGCATATTAACCCATTTCTCAATTCAACACATAATTATTGAATGCCTAGTCCGTAGAGTCCCAAAGGGTTGAGGATCCAGTGGTGATGAGACAAATGTAGGCAACATGTCTCATGCAGAGCCCTGACAGACAACCATCAGACAGGGTGGAGAATTAAAATAGGATGTAACAAATGCACCAGTGGCTACTCTTACTCTGAAGAGTGAGGCCAAAGGAGAGCTCCCTTAACATGAAATTGGACTGAAAATGAAGAACCACTAGCTATAAAGATGAGTGTCTTTCCCAAGGCACTGGGGAAATCCACCAAAGAGGCTCTGAACTGAGAATGGGAATGGGAGTGGTGCTGACAGGGGTGGGTGAAGACCAGAGGAGGAGGGAAGGAGCATGCAGGCATCATGGGCATGGACAAAGTCAGGGCTGTTCTAAGGGGAGCGGGGCTGGGGAGGCATGAACCTACTTCCATTTTGGTGGGACCATTCTGGTGGCTGTGGAAGAGACTGTAGGAGATCTATGAGACCAGTTGGAAGTCACAGTCCAGATAACGAGGCCATCCTCATGGTATTCTGAACAATTCTGAGAAGGCCATACCCTGATTATTCCCACTTCATAAACAAGCAATCAGAGGTTATGAATCTAAGTTGTAAAACTGGTAAGCAGCAGCACTCGGAATTCAGGCAGGTGCGACTACCTCCAGCACCTCCACCACCATTATGCTCCAACCCTTTCAATGGTGTCTTAGGTACCTGCAGACAACACAGCTCCTTCCAGAAATCTTCTCCAAGGCTGACCTTGATCAACCCAGTTCTCTGCCAGAGGACTGGTTTACATTTTTGCGGGGCTGGTTCAGCGAAGTCTATTGGCCACATTCAGCCTCCAGCTCTTTGTGTGGAGAATGATTCCTGGAGCACAGCCCCACGCTCATCCACGTACAGTCTACGGCTGCTTTCACATGGTGGAAGCAGAGACCACAATCACTCAGAAAGCTGAAAGCACTGCTCTCTGGTCCCTTACAGAAAATACCCACACGTGGCCCTCCCTGTTTGAAAGCACACTGCCTACCACACACAGTCACGCACTCGCATTGCTTTATCCTGTTTTGCTTTGGTGTGCACTAGTCTTCTCTCCTCAAGAAGACTCAAAGCACTCTAAGACAGAAAGCTAGTTTTCTGGTCACTGCTTTCCTAAGTTTCCGGTCAAAACCCAGTAATTGAATGACATGGGCTTGTGGGCCTAAAACTAAAGAGCTTATCAAATGAGAAAATATTTGTTTTCCACAAATCAAACAATGTCAATTTTATGCAGTCTTTATATTTATTTATTTTATTTATTTTTTAATTTTTAATTTAAATTTTTTAAATTTTGATTCATTGAACACAAATGGAGTACAGCTATTGTTTCTCTGGTTGTACACAAAGTAGAGTCACACCATCTGTGCATTCATCCATGTACACAGGGCAATGATGTCTGTCTCATTCTGTTATTATTATTACCCCAACCCTGATCCCATCCCTCCTTTCTCTCTATGCTATCTATCCTTCCTCCATTCTTGCCACCCTTCCACCCCACATTATGCATCATCATTCACTTATCAGATCATTCGGTCTTTGGATTTTTGGGATTGGCTGATCTCACTTAGCATAACAGTCTAAATGAATAATTTCAAATTCATACAAGATCTACAAGAATGCAGAATTCCCTTCTAAGCTTTTGCCTGGCTTTACCAACTGTCCACAC
This sequence comes from Glaucomys volans, assembly GCA_020662805.1. Lineage (NCBI taxonomy): Eukaryota > Metazoa > Chordata > Mammalia > Rodentia > Sciuridae > Glaucomys > Glaucomys volans. Next base: position 150,178 of record JAJEJO010001157.1, on the reverse strand, counting down.
TACCCACTGCTTGCCCTCGCTGCCCTCCACCCCTGCCAGACATTATCTTCTGAACCCTGTGAAAGTAAGCAGTGTAGTTCCAAAAAAACCAAGAAAGCATCCTCAACCCCTGGAAATTGAACAATCTACTTCTATTATCTAATCCAAAGTCCACCTTCAGTTAGTGTAAATTACCCCAGCAATTTCCTTGATGGTTACTTGGTCGTACCAGTTTATGATCTAACCCAGGATACTATGGACTGCATTTGTTATCTTTATTCTCTGTAAGTTTTTTATTATCTGTAAGCTTCTCAATTTTTCAAGAAATTGGAAATTTTAATGAATGCAGGCCAGCTACTTTGGGTAGCATTTTCCTTCAATTTGGGTTTTGGTTTTCTTCTTTCCAGTGTCCTTGTAATCGGATTTGGAAGAGACATCTCATCAGGGACACGACAGAGAGCTGTCCTCTATAGGAAAAATCAGCTTTGATCACTGATAAAGGTGGTGTCTGTCAAGTTCTTCCAGGGTTAAAATGCTACTTTCCCACTGCAATTAAATAATTTGGGAGGAGGTACTTTGACACCATGAATTTTTTTTTTTAATCTTTGATTCAATTTCTCTACCTCCCTGGACAAAGGGGAGATAATTCAAACAAAATTGACCACAACTTGCAGAAATGTTTACATTCTTCTTGATGCAAAACCTGTCTTTAGGTACTCAGTACTTTCAGGGCTTCCTCAAAAAGCTTGGTGTGCACTTATAAATAACATTATTACCAAACCACAATGCTCTTCTAGTCTAATTCTTTCAAGATTCATGAGAGGTGAAAACTGAGCAATGCATTAACTAATGCAGCAATTAAACAAATTATTTTTAAACAGACAAGTGTATGTTCTATTTTTACCATAAAATAGCATAATAAATGTTGAAAATGTCTATAAATAGCACCCTAAAGATCACATCAGACTATATATTGAATAACGTTAAGGAAAATGACAGGAGAACCCCCTGCACAAATGGCACCTAGAGTCTGATCCCTGCAGACCCACAGGCAGCAACCAGCCCAATCAGGACAAGGTGGAGACGTGGGGAACAAGAGCTCAGAGCTGAAGCTCACCCTCTGGAGCATGCAATGTAACCATGGCTCAAAGCTTTGTCTGCAGAGCTCAGTGTCTGATTCAGCATTTACCTCCATGTGCAAAGCCGACTTAGGGATTAACAATCCCAGTCCAACCCACACCAAATAAGAACACGAGCCGACCAACGCTTTAAAAGTGATTAGATGACAGAATAATCTCTGCGGGAAGACGTTCTGAAATATGACCACAGGGGGAAGGAGCCCAAACCCAGCACCCGGTGACACTTCTGATTCTTCCAGCTTTGCTTCTTCTCCCTTTCATTTTCCTTCAATCTGAGGGCACGCCCAGCTCCCGACTTGAAAGGAAACAGTTGAAACTGCTGAAGTTTCTAAGAAGTCCAGCTTAAAAGAGGCAGGTCTAACAGCCAGAGGGGCGATCCTGCAGGGGAGTCGAGGACAGAGGAACATCCGCCACCGTGCAAAGAGACACCATGATGTCTGTTTTCTGCCAATGCCAGTGGGTGAGGGGAAGGCCCGGGGCCAGTCGGAGTGCCCTGAGGCAGGGAAGGGCAGTGTGGACGAACACGGCGAATGAGCAGGGGTGCTGGAGAAAAAGGTTACATTCTTTGTTCCAAAACCAGATTAATCCTCAAAGAACTCCTAAGATCAAGATCTTTGCAGAAAACACAGCAAAATGGGCAAAAAGGTTGCTATAAATCTTCCCTTTATTTTCATAAATGAGTCTATGAATGAAATTCAGCAGCTGCAATGCATCAGAAACCCATCAAAGTACTTGATTAGCGTCCCACAAAATCTTAATTACAAACGTTCTGAATACAGGCTTTTCCCATCCGACTCAATTACCAACTAGATGAGAGGCTGACGAAGGAGAATGGGGAGAGAAAGACGGGGCCTCACAGCCGGGGAGGCTGATGTGCATGTGAACGCCAGCCTCTCTCTAACCAGGGTCCGCAGCATCCATGAGACGAGGACAAGGTTTGCAGCCACCCTAGACATGCAGTGTCGTGCACCCCAATGCCGGTCTCAACACAGGACCAGCAAGAACTCACACGTAAAGGAAACAATCTGGCTCCAGAGCTGCACATTCAGTTTTATCAGACAGGCTTATTTTCTAGTGTTTCTAAGCATCGAGATGAACAGTGGACACAGAAGTTCAGCCTGTGAATGAGCTAGGATGAGGCAGTTACACTCCATGCAGAGGGAAAATGATGTTTGTCTGGGATCCCCAGGTGGTATTTATATATTTATTACCAAAGCACAGCAAAGAATCAAACACGCACCCCAGAAGCAATGAACAGAAGTAAGGGAGGCAGGCAGGAATGGCTGGACCACAGACTCTCCTGGAGGCCAACCTGGCAAGAGGGAGGGACTGAGGGCTCAGACCTGAAGCTGTTGGCAGTGTCATACTATCGTGGTCCAGGACAATGTGCTGCCCTTGGGGGGCAGGGAGGTGTCTCAAGGGAGCTTCCTACAACACTGAGCCAGGGGTCAGGGTGGGTAACTGCTGGCTGCTATGTGATTCAGGACAAGCTGGGCACACTGCAGGCCCAAGTGAAGCTGCAGCTCCTGAAACACCCCCACCAACAGCTGAACCCAGCATGCAAAGGGCTCAGACCCATTGCCTCCAGAGAAGGCAGTGAAGGATGAATCTGGAGCTGAAGTGCAATCAATTTATAGCAGCTCACTTGGTGACACGAAGTCCATCCTTCTTCTCTGTCCTTTTTGCTCTAATGGTTTATGGTTTACCCAGGTTGGGCCTTTAATTCCAATAAACCAAAAGAATTGTTCTATGAAATGATTTAAGATGAGCTTCATACAGCATTTAATAAGGAGATCACTATTATCAGTAAATAACTGTTGAGAACTGCTAATGTTTATAGCATTAGACAAATTGAGCTAATACGCATTTCTTCAGCAGAATTTCAGAAAGTCCTGAAATTGGCAATAAACCACTTAGCATGTCATACAGTGCTGAAGGAAAAAAAATGATTACTTTCTTTTTCCAGAGAGTATAAAGCTTAACACCACAGCACAAGCATTAAACAGCCATTTCTTGTATGTCTCCATTTTCTGCAAACACCTGTTCCTAAAATAATCACTGCAGGCAACTGGTTTAGAAATTCACTCAGCCTTCTGCCAACTAGGCTCAAAGACGGACCTTACCCCACTCTTTCTTTGACTTTGGGCAATTTCACCACCTACCGTCCCTCAAAGACACATTCTAAGTTTTTCCTCTCCCGTTCATTTCCATGGACTGAAATCCTGCATCACTGACAGGAAGTGACAAGAGATTGAGCAACACTAAACGTGTCCATGCGTTTAGGAAGCAATGGGCTACTGAGCTGAGTCTCGCTGTGGCATCAGGATCCTGGCTCTGCCACTTAACAGCTCTATTAACGCTACGTTTTTAATTCTTCTAAGCCACACTTTCATCGTCTATAGAACAGGAGCGCTTAGAGTTGCTGCGATAATTACACGAGATAAAGGGCACAAAGCAGCCCACCAGGTACCTGTCACACGGCGGGTGCTCAGTACTGGGAGTTGCACTAATATTTTGAAGCAATGGATTCTAATCAGTTTGCAAAAGAGAAGAAGCCCAAAGGGGTTAGACTGCTGACTGACTCCATGTTTTCCTCAGGCACTCGCCATGAGTTCTCAGCATGGCACTAACCTGCAGAAACAACCTGCAGTCACTCAGGGAACCTGATTCAGATGTTCCTGAAGAGCCACAGACAACAGGCCACAAGGAAAACCAGGAGCAGCAGAGTTGAACAGCAAGCGGGAGGACAGGCAATGACGGGGACCCTCAGTGCACAGGAGCCAGACAACAAGACCCTGTGGGGCAGCCTCTCTGTAGTGCCCTGCACGCCACCACCCAACCACTGCCCGGTGGTCCTCCCTCCTCAGGTTTCAACTCCCCATCAGAAATCTAAATCAGATCCATGAACAAATATAAGTTGTTGCAATTCTAAACAGGAAACTCCACTTTTCCCTTTGCATTTCTGTTTTAAAACAGAAAGCAACTTGTTTCACTCTGGAAGAAGCTAGTATTCCAAAATATGAATAATAGAGTATTTTGGAAATTAAAAACAATGTAGAAGACCTTCAACCTTGGAGAAAATGGTGTGGTCTAAACCACCCCCCCTTACACTGGCTGTTACTATTGCTATTATAAGTATTTTAGAATATTCTAGAATACACGTATCTAGATCAAAAGTTGATACTACTTCTTTCTCCAGAAGTTACAGTTGCAATCCATTTCCAGGAGCTGTTTTGAGTTCATGACTCTGTACATGTAATATTAGAATACATATTTGAACAGAATGGGTAGCAAATTTCAAAATAGTCTGTCAACAGAAGAGCATGTTCCTCCAAGGAAGGAGCTTTGCTTCCTTGTAGGAGAGCAGTTAAGCTGGCAAGTTCCAGAGTCAGACTGCATGGGTTCAAATCCCAGATCCTCTATGTGACCTTGGGCAAGTAACTTAACCTCTCTGAGCCTCAGTTTTCTCAGGTGTAAATTAGGAATGAGAGTACTTTACCTAGGGGAAGTTGTGAGTTTTAAATGAGTCAATACATAAAACAAGATCCTGGCAGGTGGTCAACACAGCACTTGTTAGATCTGAATGCACTAATTAATGTAAGCCAAGTCCCAGAGAGACAATGTTAAAAAACAACAACAACAAAAAAAAAAAACACCCTTACCTGCACAGTTTCCCATGCTATCAAACATTCTGCATTACTGTGAGCCATTTGTTGCAACTAATCTCCATGGAATATGTTAGTCATGTTTGCTGTTTTGCTCTCAGTGGGTTTCAACATACAAGGGCATGCATACATAGACTAGTCTCCCTGTCCTCAACACTGTGCTCTGACCATTCATCGTCCCCTCCCTCTCCTGAGCCCAATCACCTGTCTTTTTGCTGTCTCCCTGGCTTCCAGGGAGTCAAAGCTGCAATCACCCAGTATGTAGCCTTTTCAGATTGCTTCATCACTAACATGAATCTAGGTTTTCTCCGGGCCTTCTCACAGTTAAACAGCTCAGCTCTCGTTACCACTATTGTTCCACTGTCAGAATAAACCTGTTTATCCATTTATCTATTAAAGGACATTTAGGTTGCCTCCAATTTCAGCGATTAGTGTGACCGTGTCCTCCATTCCCTTCAGGGACTGGCAAGGAGCATGATTGCTGGATATGATAAGCAGGTTCAGTTTTAGAAGGAACTGTCAACCTGTCTTCCCAGGTGCCCATTCCATTCTGCGCTTACCAGAAAAATGAGGATCCCTGCTGCTACACATCCTGGCCAGCACTGCATTTTGGTTTAGCTTTTGTCATGTTGATGGTATCCTATAATATCAATCTGCATTTCCCTGAGGACGAGCTGAGCACCTTTTTCTATGCTTACTTGCCATCTGTATTTTAATACAAAGGAACCTGCTCACAACTTTAGTCCATTTTTTAAAATACCTTTTGTTTATGCGGTGCTGAGGCTTGAAGCCAGGGCCTCACTCGTGCTAGGCAAGCACTCCACCACTGAGCTGCAATCCCAGTCCCTTGTCCACTTTTTAATTTGTTTGATTTCTGATTCTTTTCTGTTTTGGCGTTTGGTATTAATGAAATTTGGAATTGAAAACCCAATACTATTCACATTAGTTCCTTGCTAATACATACAAAAGCAACAGTTGTTTTCCTTTTCTTCTAATAAGTGCACAGTAATTCCGTGTCCTGTCTTTTCTGGATTCTTTGATTTTCTACATAGACAATCCTGTCACCTGCTGCTACTTCTCATGCATTGGCTAGGACTTCCTAAAGGACAAACAGGAGTGATGAGAGGTAGCTCCTTTCCTTGCTCCTCATCTTAGCGGGAAGCCCTTCAGCTTCTCACCACTAAAATGCTGGCTGTGGGATTTTTGCACCTGTTCATCGAATTGAGGAAGTCCATTTCTATTCCTCGTTTGCTCTGAGTGTTCATCACAAACGGGTCTTAGATTTTTGCTAAACACTTTGTAGCTATCGACATGATCATGTGACTCTTTTTGGCCTGTTGATATGAATTACATTTACAAATGTTCAACCAGTCTTGAATTTGTGAAAGAAATCCCACTTAGCAACAGCGTATAGCTCTTCCTATATTCTTGCATTCATTGACAATTTCTGATATTATGGGACTGCTCTCCTCCTATGCCCTCGTCTGGTTTTGACATCAGGACAATGCTGGCCTTGTAGAATTAGCTAGAAGCTATTCCTTTTGTTCCATCTTCTGAAGGGGATTGTGGAAGGGTGGTGGGACTTCTTTCCTAGAGCTGTGGTGGAAGCCTGATGTGAGCCCGTCTGTGCCTGGGCTTTCCGTCTGGGAAGGCTGTTAATTCGGTCTAATGAAGTCCTTTCACACAATCTAGTTTTCCTTGTTATGAGCTTTGGCTAATGTGTCCTTTAAGGAGCCAGTCCTTTTCACCTAGGTTGTCACATTTGTGGGCAGAGTTGTTCTGTTTCTTTATTGCGCTTTTGGGGTACAACCAGTAGCAATGTCCCATATTTCACTGCTGGGATTAGTTCATTTGTATTTCTCCCCCCCGCCCCCCCGCCCGAGGTAACTAAAAGCTTATCAATACTATTAATCTTTCAGAGTAACCAAATCTTGGTTTAGATTTTCTTTACTGATTTTTCTTTTGATTTCAGTTGTAGCTGTGATTTTTATTAAGTCTTTACTTCTGGATACTTTAATTTACTCTTCCTAGTGTCCTCAGGGCAAAGCTTGTACCACCATCAATTTGGTTTTTTCCTTTCTAATGATAGTATTCAGCGCTGCACAATTCTAAGCACTGTTTTTGCTCCATTCCACAATTTTTGACCATTTGCATTTTTACTGTTAGTTCAAAATATTTTCCAGTTTCTAGAAGTACTTCTTTGTTACCTCAAAGGGTACTGTTGGATCTGACTCTGTTGGGGCTTCCCATCTGTTCTATTATCCATTTCTAGTTTAATTCCTCGGTGGTCTGATAACATACTGTGTGATGCTTTATGACAGAATGCTGTCTTAGCCAATGTTCTCTGTGAGCTTAAGAATGCATACTCTGTATGCCGATGACAGCTGGTTGATTGACGGTGCTGTTCCAGCCATCCACGACCTGACTTTCTCCTGCTGGATGTGACAATTTCAGACGCAGGGATGTGGCAGCCTCCCAGGCTAACCAGCCTATGTTTTATGGGTTCACGTCTTACGTACTTTATGCTCAGTTGTTAGGTGCATAAACGTCAAGAATTATGCCTTCCTGGAAAAATGACCCTTTATTATGATTTGCTCTTTATCTGTGAGAACTTTTTCTTTTTCTTAAGTCATTTAGCTGCTTTGATCAGTGTTACCGTGGTAACTTTATCCCTTTCTTATGGGCAACACACAGTTCAGTTTTTTGATTTTTTTTTTTTAATCCACTCTGAAAATCCTTGATGTGTTCGGATCACTGGATTTTAAGCTGACTGGCATTTGGACGAACATATTTACAAGTGTACTGTTTATCATTTGCTGACATGTTCTTTCTTTGTGCATTCCCTTCTTGTTGTGCCTTTTCTAGTTTGAATTAAGCATTTTATATGGTCCCATTTTTCCTCTTACCATGTTATAATTCATTTTAAACATTTATTTAGTGGCAGCTTGTGAATTGGCAGTATGTATTTGTAATTAATCCAAGTCCCCTTCCAAGTCGTAGAATGCCAGCTCGTGACTGGTGTGGACACGTGACAAGGGACTCCCAATTCTTCCTGCTGTCCCTTGAGCCCTGCTGCCACTAGTTAACCCACATGCGACAGTCACACAATACACCGCTGTTATTACTAGTCCCGACTACTCCTCATCTGCTAGGTCAGTTATGAATGAGGAAAGATTTCATTTCCTCCCCATTCTCCTCCTCTAAAGCTCTTTCTGCAGATCTGCATTTCCACCTCTCCGTGCCAGGTCCACTGAGGGCCCAACACTGTTCTCACACTGCCTTCTGTTCTTTCCCAGACCTTTCTTCCCTCTGCTTATGTTACCCATCTGCAATTCTAAAGCAGCGGTTTGCCCTGTGGCCTTAGTTCTTTGATGGATCAGGGACTCTTATAATGGGACCAGTGAAGAACAGAGTTTTACATTTCATTTTTACTAATTTAAATTTAACAGGTCCCAGGTGGGCTCTAGCTACCAGAGTGGACAAGGCAGTTCCCCACTGGTGGAGCCCGACACCTGCACTGGGGATGTTAAGCTGACTGTGCATCTAATTTAGCTGCACTGTGTGCATTCTTCTCTTCTGACCCATCATACTCTAAATAAGTAACTTTCTATCACAATCAAAAATGAAAAAAATAGTTCAGGAAAGGTCAGAGTAGGAGTCCCATCGTAATCAGCAAATGTAGGTAGACAACAAAGTTAGACCTTCTCACCCTAGAAGGTTAAACTTAATCATAAAATTCTACAGGAGAGCTCTTTGACAGCAAGGACAGTGTCCTCTGACTTTGTGTGTCACCTACAGTGCGCAGAATGCTAAGTACACAAAATTATTAGTACATTTCTTGAATAATACTAACCTATTCCCAGATAGTGAACTTAAGGTATGGGTAGACTAAGTTTCTACTTCATAGTCTCCCTCAAGAGAAAAATCTCATCACAGTGATTTTCATACTCTTCTACCTAAAAAACACGTTACACTTCTACATACTGTAGTAAACTTTCAAAAGTTTTTGCTAATATGATTAATAGTGAGTGAGTGTGTGCGTGCGTGCGTGTGTGTGTGTGTGTGTGTGTGTGAGAGAGATAGAGAGAGAGAGAGAAGAGAATGAGAGAATTAGGTCACTTTTTAAAACACAAAACTTCACCACTCCAGAATCTTCAGGAACAGCACCAGGTCCTACAACCTCTGCACTCTGAAAGAATGGGAATGAAAACACAACCATTTGACCTTACAGACACGCTGAAAGGCCTTAAGAACCCCCATGAGTCCCTGTACTCCGTTCAAGACTCCCTGGCCTCAAGGAACTGAAGGGTCCCTCATGTACCACTGCCAAGGAGAGTGACGTGGGGACCAGAGCTCTTGACCAAGGGGGCAGCTGCTGTCCATATATGCATATGAGACAGGAGACATGCTTTAAAATCCACTTAACCTGTAATCCCAGCACTTGGGAGGCTGAGGCAGGAGGATCCCGAGTTCAAAGCTAGCCTCAGCAACTTAGCAAGTGAGGCCCTAAGCAACTCAGTGAGACCCTGTCTCTAAATAAAGTACAAAATAGAGCTGGGGATGTTGCTCAGTGGTGGAGTGCCCCTGGGTTCAATCCCCAGTACCAAAAAAAAAAAAAAAAAAAAATCTACTTAAAGTCATCAAAACACAACTCTAGCCATATTAGGAAACAGTATGCTGCTTTTCAGTTTTAATAATCTTCCTATTCATAATTGGTCTTGGTTGCAATGCATACAAACATATCTGGAGGTTTTCTTAGTTTTTTGGTTGGTAGGGGGAGTATGTTAAATATAGCTAGCAATTAGGCTTTTAATTTAGACTTTATCAAAAGTAATGAAGTGCCTAATGTAAAGTGATATATTCTAGATGCTCAGTTAATGCCTTTTCTTCTCTTTTTTTTTTTTTTTTTTTTTTTTTGCAGTGCTGGGGATTGAACCCAGGACCTTATGCTTGTGAGGTAGGCACTCTACCAACTGAACCACATCCCCAGCCCCCAGTTAATGCCTTTTGATTCATTAGCTTTCCAAATCAAATTTGAGTTCTGCCCAAAAACCTAACTTAAAAAGAGATGATCTATCATAAGAACTCTAATAAGGTTCATGGCAATGTAAGGTCACGGGCTTAGAAATGAAATGGAAACATCAGGAGAGACTAAATTGAAGACTACATAGATGCCTAAAGTGACTAATTACATCAAATATCTAACAGATGATGGCACTGCTCCTTGGCTCACAATTCAGTCAAGGCAACTCAAGAAGCTCCACTGCAAGGTAAGTGGCCAAAGCCTTCCAGAGGGCCAAGTCTCCCGAGGAACCACACACCTTTTCCTTGAGAATGACTTAAACCTCCCATGATAGCTCAAAAGGAAATAAACCAGACACGTCTGAAGTGAGTACACTGGCAGTAGGCTGAAATAAACTCCTATCCATAAACTTATTTTAAAAATTTACTTATGAGCATATACTCCATGAGAAAGTTAATTTAAGTACGTCAGCAAATTACTTCTAACTAGATTTAGGGTAGATTCAATGAGAGTTTTGATGTTCATTGTGTGAGAATCACAAACACATGGAAAGCTCTCATAGGTATATGGATGTTCCAAATGCAAATCCGTCATTATCTATTAAAAAATGAGAAATTTTCTTAAAAACTCTTAGTATATGGTACAAAGCATTTTCCATTGTCTCTTTCACAACTCTTCGAGGAATGTCTACATGATTTTTTAATAGACTCCTCCATGTAAGTGAAGAGCTGAGGCCAAGTCCATCATCTTTAAATGACAAACAGGAGCTTAACTTCTGAAGAGACATAGGTGGGTCTGTGCAGGTGTGTAACTTAGACATCTACAAGTCACCTCATTTCCTTCCTCGCACACCATACATGAACACAGCCTCGAGGTCCTGCTGCTACCCCATTACCCCTTACCCAAGATGCCTGAGTCAGAAGGGTTCCTGATTTCAAATTTTTCTAGACTCGGTGTATGTGCATATACATAATGAGGTATCTTGAGAACAGAATCCATTTTCCAGTCAGCATGATGTTGGTGCTCAAGAAGTTTCAGATTTTGGAGTGTTTCTGATTTTTGGATTAGGGATTCTCAACCTGCCTGTTCTCAATACCTCAAATCTCACTGGTTCTGACCGATCTCCTAAACTCGTATCGAGCCCAGGCATTCAGGGCTCTCAGAGTCCTCTGCTTCTCATCCGTGCTTCACAATATTATCCAAGTAATCTTCAAACTAAATTTGCTCCCCTTGTACCTTCACCTCAAATCTCCAAGTGCTATCCCATTATCTTCTGGATCAAGTTCAAATTTCCAAGCATAGGAAACAAAATCGTGTATAATCTGGCCCCTAATTTCTTGCTCTTTCCCAGTGGGTTATGCTTTTTCATCAAACTTCCTTCCAAAAATAGAAGCCAGGCTCTACTACAGGTGGTCAGTACATATGAATTAAGAAAAATAAAGAACACTGCCTTTGTAGACCTTATTGGAGAAAATGGGTAAGTAGGTGATAAATGGATGATTGAGAGTTGATGGATGGATGATAAAGGTAAATAAAGAGATAAGTGATCAATAGGTAGGTTATAGATAGATGGATATAGGCAGATAAATAGATGAAAGATTGACGGGTAGTTAGATGACTAAAAAATGGATACACAGAATGTCACACAGATTACTGCAACGGAAACAATCAGGACAGGGAAGGGGTAGGGACTGTGTAAGAGGTGGCCTGATATTTCATAATTTTAATTGTTGGGTAGGGACTGCCTCATCAAACCAGTCACACTTGAGGAAAGACCTCACGAGGGTCGGGACACACCAACTTGTCTTATGAGGGAAGACCTCTTCAGGGAGGCAGAACAGCTAGCTTTACGTAAAGGGCCTAAGGCAGCAGCTAGGTGCTCACTGGAGGATCACGAGGAAGACACATGGCTGCAGAGGATGAGACAGGACAAGAGGTGTCAGGCCACATCCACGGAGGCTTCACGTGGACTCCAGCTCACACTGAGCCAGATGGGAGCCACTGGATCACATAATGTGTTTTGACACAACACTGTTTTAAAAGGCTGATGCTTGGTTGAAACAAGACTGCCCAGAGGCCAAGGCTGGAAGCTTGACCTTGCCCACCACATGTATTAACACTGGTTCTGCTGCACCTGCTATTAGTCCTTAGTGCCTGGGTCTGTGGACTCTGGGGAATGACTGTGCCTTAATTTCTCTGCAGCTCTCCATCTCTTAGCATGGTGCCTGGCATAGAGCAGACCCCTGTACCAAGAGTGCTTCCTAAGTCCCTTCTGGGACACCCTGGCACCTCAGAGTTCCAGGTACCTCTGCTGGTCACTAGGGTGGTCTAAGCTCATCATTGAACTGAGGCCTGGAGTCCAAGCAGGGCTAAAAACAGCACCTGAGGGTAAGGCTGAGCTCAAGACCAGCAACTCAGCCTAGTGCGCAGGGATGATCTTAACAATAGCCAGAGAGACCAGACTAGAGAGGAATACAACTGTTGGGACAAAGAGTTTGGAATCCTGGGTCAGCTGGCACCTGGAGTGACATCCACCCCATTAGCAGCCTCGGCCTCAAAAGGGGAGAGTTCCAAGCTCTCGTGTCACAGGCTGTGTTTCTAACTGGGAGAGACTCACAGTGATTGCAGCATTTGTTGAAAGCTATTCCCCACCTCACAATGCTGCTAATGAAAAATTAACAGTGATTCTATCACAGGGCACAAGGGGGGCTGGACCAGATGGGTGGCTTCCTTCTGGAGGGCTGTGCCCACAGCATCCCTGTGAGCTGGTGGAGTCAGTTCAAGCCGTCTCCACTCTAAGCCACCGCCCTCTGCTGTGTGCATCCCCTCCTCCATCCTCCTGCCCTGGCAAGTAGGATAACGTGCATGGCTGGCAGGAAAACACACTGAGGCCAGGGGATCACTACCAGCCTAACTAGGAGAAGTTCAAGAACAAGATGCATCAAAAGGCCACGTGAGCACCAGGGCTCATCTCCCTTCCTCCTCTTCAGCATCAAGCAGAAAGATCCATAAGGTAGGAAACACACTGCTATGATTGTATTTCCATCCAAAATTCTTAAAGAGACATTTAATAGAGAAAGTTAGAGATGAGAAACTGACGTAAGATGTAACCCTCTGTGGGGTGAGAGGTGGGACTCCAGGCCAGAGGAAACTAGATCTGTCTCCTCTTCTGATGGGCACTGTCCTTAGCAATTGTGTGGCCTCCCTGAACTTCGTTTCCTTTATGAAATGAAGTATGAGCAGTTTCTAGACCCCTGCCCAAATGCATGTGTGTGTGCAAACACCAGCACGGTGAGAGGATGGGGTAGTTCACGGAAGCGCCGTACACGCATGCCTACCTCTACCTTCCCCATTATTTCAGTGGGGCTCAAGACACCTAATGGATAAGATCTGAGTGTCAGTACATAGGAAGTGTTAAAATAGTTCTGAAATAAGATTAAATTTGGGCACAATACCCCCTCATTCCAGCCTCAGAGGCCCGGGAACTGCTCAGAGGTCAGAGGAACATGGAGGTGGAGGTCAGCATGTCCTACCTCTTCACAAGCCCCTTCCTGTTTGCACAGGTGCTGCCTCCAGGTTCCATAAAATCGCTTTCCCCTCTGCCCTTCTGGAGTGGGACCCAGAGCCAGCAAGCCAGGCAGAGACTGCTGAGGTGACTTGCCCTGAGCCTCTGTTGAACACCATCCTGGAGGCACACAGGATCCCCCAACCACTGGTGTGGACTGAATCACTTCACCCTTCTCAGCCACAATGACCACTTCTGCCACATGAAACAGTGCCGACATCACCTGCTCGCTATGAGACGAACTCCCTACCTGTGAAAAGCACTTTCAAAATTGTAAAGTGATGCACAAATGCTGTAGCTCTGCTCACCACCAGTGAACTACAACGACACACAACCAGTGTTGCAGGAAAATAATGACAACATTTACAGGTAGTTCCCTTACAGAAGTTGTAGTTAGGGAAGCGGGAAAAAGCATTCTAATCTGCATGTTGGTTGAAAATATCACTCAAAAATAAATTCATTAATCACAGTATAAGTTTTTTCTTGTTCAAGTAATGAAAAAGAAATTGAATGCAGCCAAGCCCAGATGAGGACCGCAGCAGAACTGAATCGCCGAGACAGCGTAATTACAGATGGCACCCCGGGACAGAGACAGACACCGCAGCACGTGCGGATTTCTTGAACCTGTGCTCCAGATAATGGGCATGTGCACCTGCTTGCCCACAGTGACATCCAAGTACCATCAGTCCATGCCCCACCCAGGGCCTTACCTGACCGGTAGCGCTCATCTCGTGACCCTGAGGACCTTCGGCGGTGGTAGCGAGAGGCAGAGGAAGGAGTGACAGGAGCCCGGCGCTCTTGAGGCAAAGCTTGATCCACCCCTGGATGAAGGGAAAAGAGCACAGTGAGATGGGGCTGCGCTCAGCAGCCGGGGGCAGCAGACGCCAGGGAGCAAATCACTCGGTGGAATGAACCCAGGCCACCCATCACTCAGCAGAGCTGCAGCAGCCCGTGGACCAGGCCGGGTGGGTGCTCATCTCAGCAGACGAGCAAGAGGCAAGCACCCTGGGCTGCACCAGGGACAGTGCTCCCAATAACAGGAAAGCCATCCCTGCCCAGGCACCTGGCCTTTGAAGAGGCCAGCATGTGCCCTTCCAGTCACATACCTCCCCTACTACATCATGGGAAGGACAACGAAGCCCAAGGTAGAAAATCAGGGCATGATCTTTTTTTGGTCCAATACACACATAAATCCCTGAGAAAATCTGAAATCACATTTATCACTAAAGTTTCCCTTTAAACAAATTTTTCAGGGGCTGAAAATGTAGCAGAGCAATTGCCTGAAGCCCTGGATGCAATCCTTAGTACTGAAAATCTTAAATCTTACAGGATTTTCTTAAACAGTGCCATTCAGATAACTAGAAGGGACCTGTATATAGCCAACAGCTTGGTCCATTTCAAAGTAGTCACTCATTTGATACTAGGTGTCTTAACAATGTGTATTCGAGTACAGTTGTGATGAATTACCAAGAATATTATCTCCATCAGATAAAAATGATTCAAAAGATATTGGTCAAAAAGCTGACCCAAATCTGCCAATCACAGTTCCTATCACACTGCTCTAACCTAACAGAAGCAGGGAACACAGTGCCGATAAAACTAAGTTGTACGGGGAAGATTTAATCATTACAGTTCAGAAATAAAACTGCCTACACTGAACATCGATTACAATTATTGCTTCTTCAGAGAAGACAGATAATACTTGATAAGAACCCAGGCATTGACTCGTTAAAAAAAAAAAAAAAGTTCAGACCCACTTTCCAGTGACAGGTTCCCACAAAAGTGAACTGTGGATGCTGCGGATCGACATTTCCCACTGTGGTAACCTCTGCATCATTTCTCCTAGCATGTTTGGAGGTCCCCTGTGTTCGGTCAACTATGTCAGAGTCATGGAAATAGCAATTCCTACTCCAAAGCCAGTTTGCTAGGTTATGTAAGCTCCTTAATTAGCAAGCACATCAAAATCATTAACAGTCAGCAGTGACCCAACCTTTCAGTTATTGTCTACAGAACTGTCTTTCTAAACATCACATTTTTTAAAATTCAAACAACATGAAGTTTATGAAATGGGTTCTGTCTGAAAATGCATTGCCTGGTCTTTACACTCATTCATATACAGATGGACTACAATTCTCAAGATTACGTAAAGACTGAAAACCACAAGGTTGTACCTTAAGAATATTTTGCATGGTTTCATATTTGCACCTGTTACGTGCCCTTGGCTTCCAATGTGTCTACCGCTGGTCCTTATAGAACACTCTCCACAGAACTGGAAACCTGTCTTTCCCACGCCCCTGCACCACCACACCCTACAATCTGGCGATGACCTTTCAGCTGGGTGTCCCTCCACAGCCCTCCTGCCCTGCCCCCATCACCCAGGCGGGCCCCTGGACTTGTGTTTTACTGTGTTGGGTCATTTGTTTCTTACATGTCTTCCCACCTTCCCTCATATTTTACAGAGGCGCCTCAGGTAGCTTCTGCAGAAGGATGACAGACACATAAGGAGGCCCTGCATGTGCCAAGCGAGCATCTCTCCACTGTCATGTGCTCAGGTCAGTTGCTCAGATGTGGAATTCTAGGTGGGAGTTCCTTTGATCCAATGCCTTTCATTTCCATAAACGCCACCACGATGCTATGATCCCACCTGGACCTCTTCTGTGCCAACTTCCTCATCTCCCCTCTACTCCCACTGAAGGGGCTGCAAGACAGCCCTTCTTCCTCCTGGCGGGGTACCACATCTTCCAGTAAGTCTTTCATCTGGGCCATTTTGTTGCCAGAAGAGACCCAGTGCCCAACGAGCGACCAAACACAGGCATGTGCACCACCCTGGGACATCCCTAAACTTAGGACCTTGCTGGTTTCAATCTCTCAAGAACAAACGTCCAGAGGGATGGGCAGAGGTGGTCATGGTGGACTGGGGCGGTCCCTTCTCCCTGCTCCAGACCAGGTGGTGCATTTCCATCATCATCCCATCTACTGGCTTTCTCCACTTTGCTAAATGAGATGCCACGAGCTACACATGACAAACCCTTGCCGTTGTTGCTCTCCTTCTGTTCTGTGGACTTAGACTTGATCCGTTTGCTGGCAGGTATCTCAGTGCAACTTGGGAAACAGCAGAGGCGAACACACACACCCCAATGGCTGGGTTCCATGGTTCTCCAGTGGCCTGATTTTTTTTTTTTGTTTTAATGTGTAGCTTTCCACCTCAGTACAGTCAAGGGTACTCCCTAACTCACTCAAATGTACTCTGTGCAATGACTCTGACCTTCCCAGCTTACCGGATGGGCAGTATGGAGTTGTGGGCCACTGCTGGGCTTATTCATGGACGTTACAAAGCTACCCTCACAGATAATTTTGCATACAAATATTATGAATACTAAACTTCATAGGCTGAAATGTAGAGTTTACAACACAAGGTTTAAAAAGAGTGGATGAAGATAAATAGAACAGTTTCGACAGGTTGCCAGCAATGAGACATTGGAACACACTAGAATATTAGTGTGCATGTGTTAACTTTGATCTGGCCTTATTCCAAATGAGATTTGAGGTGGCTCAGAAGTATGCTCTGACAAGAGGTGGCCACCAGCTGCCATGTGCTCACCATGAGTCCAATCGGTCACCACAGAAGGGCCCTGGGTCACTGAGAGGTGGTTCTCCTCGTCCATCCACTAACACACTGCCCACGCACTGCAGCTGGGACAGATGTCTTCTTCCAACGTGAATAACTCATAGAACCATTCAGTATTCACCCTGCAGGTCTGGCATTCTCAGTCATGTCCAGCTTGGGGAACCATGACCGAACACTTCTCAGGAAAGCCACAAAGAAGCCTCGCATCAGCAAGTGTGGGCAAGGGCACAAGAGGTTCATGTGGTCGCTGGGAAGGAGGTTGTCCTGAGGACAATGGGGTGACCGTCCTCCCAGCAGGTATAGGTAGGACAAAAAAGTCATTTCTGCCCAGGGAAAAGTATCATGAAGGTCAAAAGAGAATCTCTTCTTCCACAGGTATCAGGCATTCACATGCCAGCGTGTGCCTGGCACCAGGTCACCTCCAGATCCTATGAGAAGCAAGGGCTGAAACATGGAGGGGTGGGGGAAATAGCTCAGTTGGCAGAGTGCTTGCCTTGCAAGCACAAGGCCCTGGGTTCAATCCCCAGTGCCACCAAAAAAAAAAAAAAAAAATATATAGCCAGCGCCATGGAGAGACCCTGAGCTCTGGAGCAGAAGGCTGGGATCCATCAGGCTCCTGTTCCCTCGGGTGACCTCGGGCAAGTTCCCATCCTTTCCAAGGCTCAGTTCCCCACCTTTACACAGGAATAATAATGGATAACACTGATAGCACTGGTTTAAGCACTTAATTCCTTTAGGTGCTTAGCATAAAAGTCATGAATCAGGGACTGTTATTTGTGCCATTTTACTGATGAGGAAACAGGCGCAGAATTGAGACATGAACTTTGGCAGTGTGCACCACCGTCAGTCACAATCGCCTTTTTGTTTACAACTGGGTCTCTCCTAGGCACTCCCGGATACCAGCACAAGGAGCTCTGGGTGCCTCACTGCCTTGGTCCCCAGACAGAAGCAATGCCCTGGAGCTGTGCCACATTCAGCACTGTGCTCCTGGTGCCACCCCAGTGCCCAGGACGTGTGTTCACTCTCCTCCAGCCATACCCTGAAACCCTGGGAAGGCACATGTGTGATCCAGTACCTACATCTGTATTGATGCAACAGAGAGCTTAAAAGGAAAAAAAAAATTGCTCCAACTTTAGGCTGCTGCTCAGGAGTGAACCTTAACTGGAAGCTGAGGGGGTCACCGGACACAAAGGGACATGCAATCAGATCCTCACTAGAGTGACAGACAAGGTAAGAGCCAAGAAGTGACATCTGCCTTGCTTGCCCAGGGCCCAGCACAGCTTCCGGCCCACTCAAGAAATTCCTCTGTACCAACAAGAGATCATCCAAGGCTCCTGCAGGTGCCTGGACCACCCCACTGTGAATGCTCACAGCCAGCGCTCACTTTGGCAGCATGTGTACTAAAAGTGGAACAATACAGGGAAGATTAACACGGCTCCTCAGCAAAAATGACACAAATTTGTGACGTGTTCCGTATTTTTAATTAAAAATACAGCCAGTGACAACACTATTTTTCCTCTAGAATTACAATGGGATTATAAAACAAACTCCAAACCAGAGGCAGGAGACTAAGGTGCAACAGAGGAAAAGGCCAAAGGTCAGTGCAGGAAGAGGGGTAAAGTCCTGTACCCAGCCCCTCCTCTGAGTCCACACCCAAGACTTCCACACTCCAGCACTCAGCCTTCCAACACTCCTGCCCTAAAATGACCAAATGACCTGCGTTTCATCATGTAACAAGGCCTAGTACTTGGCCTTGGGTCCCTGCTCATGGGCATGTTCCATCTGCAGCTGGATGCCGTGGCTCCCTCCCAGGGTTGCCCTCCCTGGTCCAGTCCAAACAGGGCTCTGGTGATTCCATTTCTCTGCATCCCCCTGACCACAGGAAAAAAAAAACTAGACTCATCCATCTATGGAAGTCACCTCAACCTCAGCTCACCTTCATTCCCAGGAGCATCTTCAAGTCAAAGGGAAATGCCAGGGTTCTCACATCTTTGCCCTATCCTACCACTACTTCCACCTTTCAAATGCTCTGACAGATGTGAAAACTGGTGTAAGCCCAAAAGGAGAACAAGCAGGGGAGGAAGGCATTTTTATTATAATTTCATCAATTACTCACCATACATAACAAAGAAAATTCCTTCTATGGTTCTAATAGCTAAACAATCCATCCATCAATTTCAGCTCAGTAAATAAATGCAGTTGAATAAATTTCCTTAACACTGTGGTGAGAGAGACCCTACACAATACCGCAATCCTCACTTTAGCCCTATATTAGGCGACAAGTGGGCCAAACGTCCATCTAACACGATGCATGAGATCAGAAGACGACCTGGCAGTACAGACAGCCCTCGATTATTCTGAATGTTAAATGTATTGGGGGAAATCAGGATTTCTAAATTCAGACAGGAAGAAAGACTAAAATCTTAGTTTTAAATATATATTTAAATGAAATCTTGAAGATCCTTTAAGAAAACCTTTAAAAATAAACATGGGATTTCGGATAAGATGACCTGGACCCAAGTTCTGGTCTTATTCTAATTGCCTAAGCTTGAGCAAGTCACCGTGCTCTAAACCAGAGTCCCTGCATGCTGGAGGAAGGGTACAGATGCAGATCTACTGTCTGGGAGGGAGAGGCAGCTCCCGAGGCCCCCACTGGGACTCGGGTCTCTACCAGCCACTTCCCCAGCATTGAGTGCAGGCCTGGGGGATTGGGGTCATCCTGAGCTCAAAGGAAGCATATCACAGACCACCATGCACATGAAACGCACTTCAGATACTTTGCAAAATTGCTGCACATTTTTTCATATCATGTCTGCCCAGAAATAATTTCTGAATCGAGTCCCTTCTCTTCTAGTACCTCATTATATTTTCTGGTTCACATCACAGCACTTATTTCTACAGTAAGTTCAATGAAGGAATTTGCCAGAAAATAGTAATTGTCATACCCAGATAATAAATTTGCTACATTTGCTTGAGAACTACATTGAGCACACAACAGAGGACTGGAATTTCATCCTAAACAATGTCTATCCAATCACAGAGACCCAGTTCTTACCCTGCTGTCATTGTTACTTTTGTCTTTTACGAACGTAGGTCTTGGCCATAAAACTTTAAGTCTGCCTAATCACCATGTTCCAAATATTTTAACTTGAGTAGGAACTCATGAATTGGGGTAATGGGAAAGATCTAAGACTTTTGAGAGTTTAACACTGGTGCCCTACTCTGCCACCCTGACCTTTGATCTATGCTCAGATAAGCTCATCACCAGGATTTTGCACTTAGGTCTCAGATTTATTTCCCAAAAAACCCATATAAGCCAGTTCTGAGTGGGCACCTTCTTCATGGTTAGGTGGACACTCCCAATAGGGCTCCAACTCCAGAAATATGGCATGACAGAGGGCTTGGCTGTGAGCCCTCTTAACCTCTCAGATCTGTGACAAGGAACCTGATTCCTTAAATGCCCCTAAAACCAGAAAATCCACCAGATCAGATCAACAACTGTGTGACAGGACACATCTTAGACAAGGGACAACGGCAAACAGCCAGACTGATGGTAGGGACGGGTGACCCAGAACACGGGTGACCTACCCTTGGCTGATATAAGCTCATTTCCTCTACCCTTCAAGCTGGATGGAACCCATGCTAAGCCAGAGGAGCATCGCCAACTTGACTCACGCCTCCCCTCTGGGATTATCCTTGCACCTCATCCCTATCTATCAGGGGCACCTGGCACAGCATGACCCTTCAGGGGAGCAATTTGGGACAGGTTTGGGCATCTCTTGGCCCAGGTTAGGAAGAAGTCACTCAACCCAGTCACTGTGCCTGGGGAAAGGCACAGATGTCCTCAGACACAAGATGGAATTCTTTTCTGTTTGTTTGTTTGCGGAGCTGGGGATTGAACCCAGGGCCTTGTGCTTGCCAGGTAAGCACTCCACCAACCGAGCTGTATCCCTACAAGATCCCTACAGCCCTACAAGATGGAATTCTTGAGGCAGGATGAAAATACAGAGCCAACTGTGTTCGTGCCCCTGGGCAAGCACAGCACCTGTTAGACAAAGAATCAGAACAGATCGATGACAGAACAGGCCCAGGAAGCTCTATTTTCTAGGGGAAATAAATGCACCTCACTCAGCATTATATTGTCAAATACAAATTTCTCATGTTTTGTGTAATCAAAGCACAAAATTCACAAGTGCTAAACCCTGCTAACTGTGGGCAACTTCCTCCCTCACAACCCTGACCGAGATGCTGCAACTGCATTTCAAACACAACTTCCCCACTCAGCCGAGGAGAAGTAGCCAAGGTGATCACCGCAGCCTCAGAACTCCTGAAGAACAGCTTGCCCACACAGCTCTCGACACGAGGGTTTTCAAGTCTGTCTTTTTTTTTTTTTTTTATTAGCAAAATAAAATTCAGCTACTTAGAATGTGCTGAGGTCTAAAATCTTGTTATTCTTTGTCATTCCCATTGCTGATTAGCACTCATGTTCACATTTTCATTGTCCGTATCTTGAAATAAAACTAGAACTGTCATCAGGGTTGATACTGGAAGCAGGAGGTTTGAGGCGGTGCACACATCTGAGTGTGGGACCCTTGGTGCTGACCTCGGCTGGACCAGTTTTCTGAATGTTTTTTTGCTAAGTGTCAGGAAACACTGCCCAGGTTTGCTGCCTGTGCCCCATACGACATGGGTGCAGCTGGAGGAGGTGCTACCTGAGGAGCTGGGAGAAGCCGGCCACTGCCCCATTCTGCCTCCTCCAACCACATGCAAATCACTTGACTGGCCTCCATGCACTTGTCGGCTGGCAAGGCAAGCAGACAGCACCTCTGGCCATCCCATTCACCCAGTATTTGCTAAATGTTTTCTGTGACAGGTAGCAGGGGTCCTCAGTTTATATCTTACTGCAATGGGGGTGGGGGCAAACATCCACCATTCAATATAAACTATTCAACTACAATTTGGAGTATTCTGAAGCAGGATGTCAATAAGACTAGCACCTGGGGCCATCCTAACTGGAGGGACCAGGGAAGCAGTTCTTGAGAAACTCACATCTGGGTTGAGCATTGACCCATACCTGGGTATGGGCGAAGGGAACAAGCATGCACAGAATTCCCAACATGAGATGCAGTGTGGTCACCTGGGGAAGATGCTGCAGAAGCTGAGAACATGCAGGGTGGCAGGCGGCACTACGGGGGCCAACAGAGTGCAACCTGTTCCACGCAGGCCATCGGGGTCCCCAGGATCAACACATAGGAACTCAAACTCTAACAACACACAGCACCTTCTGAGGGAGGCTAGAAGAAAGGAAAGCACCACCACGGAACGAAGAATGGCTGGCTGACAGGCTCATTGCAGCCACGTTTACCAAGACCTCAGGCTCCTTTTTCCTATACTGGAGCAAGGAGCCACCTGGCTGTTGAAGAGTCATCAGGCTCGGTGCGGAGAACACTGGATGCAGATAAAGGGCTCCATGCCAAGATGCGTTTCATGGACAGCCATGCAATAAATGACACCCAGCTGAGACACATGCTGCCAGAAAGAAGGACTGTGTGTGGGCAAGGAAAGTGTGACTATTCACGGTAACACTGAAATTTCACTACTTGCCATCACTATGACAAGTGCCCTTAAAAGCAGTGAGGACTCATGACACAAGTCAACACTGTTATTAAGACATCCCTAAAGACTGCTGGATGGTGGATTCCATTTTCTAGTTTTACAAGTTTAATTGGGTTTAGAGATTAATAAAGGATGATTTTGAAAGCTACTACAGTGACAGAAAAGCGTCACAGGGCAAGCACCCCATGGGCAAGTTCCCCTAAGCAGTGTTCCTGTTGGAGATGATTGTCAACCTTCTTCCCGACCCTCCTCTTCATCAACTACACAATTCTACTTCTTCATAGCTCCCAGCACACCTCTGCCTGTAGGTCTGCACTGAGTTTTTCATTCACCCAAGACGGCACATCTTTTCCAGCACCTGTGTTCCCACCAGATCGAACAGCACTACCACCTACACCCTGAGCAGCAGCAGCAAATAGGAGGCAATGCTGCATCTGGAACTTTCTCCCTGGGAGGGGACCACTGCTTGGCAGTGCCCAACTCCAACCATCCACTTTTGGGGAATGCCATTGTAATTTGTAATTATGTGTCCCAAATGACATCTTAGAAATATTCCTGAAATGCCTTTTAAAGAAATCTTGATTTTTTTTTTTTTGTAAGTAAAAATGTAAAAGAAAAAGGGGCTTCAAAACACAGGTTCCTTTCAGGAAAATGTACAGATGCTTAGGAGTAATTGAAAAAGGAAACAAGGTATTTTTCATACAGAAACAATTATTTCCCCAACACAGCCAAAGAATTCTCTGCTTTAGAAGCATGAGTTTTACTGACTGCTTCCCAGAGAACAAAGTCCTCAAGGAGGGATAATTTCTCACCAGTAGCAACTTCTCAAGAGCAGCAGTAAACACTCAAGAGAAGCTGGGATCCAAGCCCCAGTCGTGAAACAGGATGCCTGAGCTGAAATCAGGCAGGGCTGGACAGAGTGCTTTTTTCTGCCAAGGAGGGAGAGAGAGGCCAGAGTGCAACACCAAGTTCTACGTTTGCCACATTTTAATCAGACATTCTGAAAGGGACTTCAGAGCCAACACCCAAGGGCAGCCTACTCATCAATCCTCCATTCATTCTCCACAAGGGCCTAAGGGTCAGCAAGGTCACTGGGAGGATAAGCCAAAGCCAAGACTTCTGGGATGTCCACCTGTGGTATCTGGTGGCCACCTGTGATATGGACATGTCTATTATTTGTACATGTTAAAACAATCCACTGAGATATAGCCCAGAACATGAATCTAAAACTTCAACCTACACTTTTTATCCAATTAAAAAGTGCATTTAAGTCAACCTAAGCCTGAAGAATTTATGTGCAAAATACCGAAATTATTGGCTTTATAGAGGATCCTTACTCTAAGAATAAGCTCTGATTAACTGGTTTGATTTTTCTGTAATTTTGCTCTTTGGGGATGGGAGTACGATAGTTACAGATCCCAAAGCCACTGCCTTGGAGCACCTCTTGGAGTCGAGGGTTTCCATCACTCTTCCCTGGACTTTTGGCTATGAGGCACAAGTTTGAAGGCCAACATTTTTAAGAACCTCCTAATTTGTCATGCATCCTTTCTCCAGTGCTGCACACCAGGTGCTCCGACTGGGACCAGGGGGTGGACACAGAGCGCTGTAGGCAACTGTGAAGGGGCCCTGAGGGGCGTTCCCGGTCCGCGGAGCCCTGCGACCCAGGGGCCTGCGCTGGGGTTTCTGCTCTCAGCGGCGCAGCGCTCACCGAAACGAAAGTAAAACAGAGGCCGGTTCCCCGCGGCGCTGGCCGCCCGCTCCCGGGCCGCGGCTTCTCGGACGTCGCACACGCCGATGTGCGCGGGGCGGAACGTTCTCCTCGTGGCGCCTTCACTGTGCTGCAGTCTACAGCGAACCACGGCAGCTCCATTCGCTGCTGTAACAAGTTGAAAAAAAACTAATTAATTCAGACTTTAGTTTTTTTTAAATTTGTTACAGCGCTGAGCAGAGCTGCCGACCCCATGCAGAACGGCACACAGACCACCAAGGGGACCGCCGGGCGCCGGCGCCCCAGCACCTGCCAGGCTCCAGAACCGTCCTCTGGCCAAGCGAGGAACTGCTTCTGTTTCACTTTTGTTCGGTAGGACAAAGAGTCAAAATCCAGCTGTGTCAAAAGCCCACAGTCGGCCCACCAGCCTTCCTCCAGGACGTGCAAGGGACCCACAGCGAGCAATCAGCAGGTGGCATGGCCTTTAAGACATCCATCCTCAAGGAGGAGGTCCTAAGGAGGAAAGGCGAAGAAATGCCACCAACTTGGCTTCAGACGCCAACTCTTCCCCTAAGCCTGCAGCCCAGGAGTTTCAGCCAAGCCATTTACTGTGTTCTCCCAGATTAAAAATATATATTACATATCCCTTTACTTCCTCAGCCAGACGGCAGGAAACCCAGTCCTTCCGCTAAGGCCACACACGCCGTTCCATCCACTTCCTCAAAATCAAAGAGAAAACACACAAAAATCAAAGTTGCAAAACAAAACTCCAAGCACAGCAGAAACTCAACACACAAGTTCCTTGGAAAATAAGGCCTCTGGAACCCCCTTTACCATGCTAACTCTGCCACCGGAGGCAGAGCCAACAGAGAACAGCCCGGGGGGCCATGCAGGTGTGCACAGGAAGGTTGGTAGACTTCTCAAAATTGTTTTCACAGCATAAAACTATACAGTTCAGTTTTCACCTTTAAAATGAATGCTCTCATCCTTTTTCCTTGAGGGAAAAGACTTGCTTACATTAGCTCTCAGTCATTCCTAAAGCCTAGTGAGCATCCAGGGTCACCTCAAAATGAACTGAACTTACACACAACCAGGGTATTCGCACTCCAGCCTTGAACCATTTCCTTTACCTGACACTTCCACAACCCAGCTCAAATGCAAGGAGATTCTCAGAACCCCACACTTAAAAATGCCAGCGAGCAATAGACTTGGTACTCTTCAAGCATCAGTAGCCCATTTTTCAACCATGTCTCAAAATACAAGCAACCTTAATGTCATAATTCTAGGCAGGATATCATATTTCCTAGATTTCTGACCTCATGACATCCACGAAAACCCTGTACTAATTTAAACAGAATCAATAGCAATAATTAACTCATTAAACCAAAAATCACAGTTAAAACACTAATGCTCTTACATTTTTATGATTATAGCATTTCAAATAATGTATTATTGATCTCCATCTACAGAGGAACGATCTATTAAATTCACTAGGCACGCTTATAGAAAAACCCTATGTGCCTTCCATATTCATAATGTGCAATTACACAAGGGGCTGGATGTGGCCAGTGCTCACATCAGATGAGTGACCTTCACACAGATTTGGACTAAGGAAGGATTTGCTTTTTATCTTGCATGTTGCAATTAACTTTAAAAACTAAATGATTTATTTATGCTACTTCATGAAGTGTTACGTACTCGGAGGCTGGGGAAGGTAGGCGCCAATTAATTTTGACCTCTTCTTCTCATATCCCTTTTGTGTGATGTCACCTGCAAGAGAAGGAAAAAACAGTTTCAATGAACAGTTGATCATTTGTGGAGTCTAAGAAAATGTACCAACAGTTATAACTCTCATTTGCTTTACAATTAGAATTTTTAAAAGGAAACATTACATGCCATTCACTTTGACTTCTTCCCCTGCCCTTTAAAAGAAAAAAAAAATCCCTCCTGTTACATAAAATTCATTGGCACGACACACACTTCTTACGGCCCCTCCTAGCTCCTTTCAGCTGCTAGGGTCCAGAATTAAATCTGTGCAATCTCACACCTGTCTGCCAGTGCAGACGACCACCCACCCAATCTGCACGAGTTCTAACTTAATCAACAGTGCATGGCAATGGTCTAGGCTGATGCTAGCAGGCCAATACCATTACTGATCAGCATCTGCCTCCATTAATGAGATTTATTTCTAATCAGGCATGTCAGTCACAAGGACTTTAACTGCCAGGGTATTTTTGAAAACTAAATGACTAATATGAAAGGAAGCATTAGATTAAAAAACATGGGGCCTATCAAAATTCAGAATACATGAGAAAGGTGCAGACTATTAAAAAAGGCTCTACTGTCAAAGCTTTACATAGAGAAGATTTACATAGAGAAGACAGGGAGGTCAGTAGTGTGTTTAAATCTTTCCCAGGTGCTAAGCCATTAAGCACACAGAACAAAACAACCTTCGTAAACATGCAATGCTTTTTTCTAATTATAATCCTCGGAGCACAGAGAATACTGATTTTGCCCTCACTTATTTCTGGAATCTATACAATTTTTTATAATCTTCTGATGGAACCATTCCTTCAAGAGTAAAAACTTCAGGTTTCAACAAAGACACAGCAAACAAATGAATAGTTACTACAATGCAAGACACAAACTGCTCATTTTGCTCTTTCTGGTGATGTATTTACTATGGGATGTGACCCTGTGCACCTGACCACTAAGCCAGGGCTTGCTGGACATATTCACCATATCCCCAGCAAAATTCAGGGCCAGTATTTAAGTCTGAAGCCGTAAGTCAACAGCAATATGTGGAATATGCAACCCTTTATTCATTAAGCATTTACAACCCTACAAGTATATTACGTAGCCATTATGAATGAAGGAATTTATTCGAAAATTAAATATCAAGCCAGCTGTCATGTCTGTGGTGCACACTTCACTGCCGCAGTCACTTCCTTCCATCACTGAGACTGTCCGGTTGGTTTTGGAAGTGCCCCATTAAATCTCTTTTAAAACAGTGTCCCAAATCTCACCATCACCTCACATGCATTTACATGCTCTAGAATATTTCTGTGAGTTATCAGTAAAACCAGGGACAGGAATCCGTTGTGGTATTAGAGTTCTGGCAGCCAGGTTTACCTTCACACTTCGCCCCGTTCCCTCCACAGGTGACTACACTTGTACCACCTCAGAAAGTGGAGAAGGATGACTGTAAGGAACCTGACAAAAACATTCTGCAGAGGAAGTAAAATTCCTGAAAACTACAGGTTCCGTCAGATCTCCGAGGGAGTCCAGGCCCACCAATCAGAGGGACCTGGTCCATGGGTGGACAGCCCACCCCTGGCTGCTCCAATTCAACGAGCTCACAGGCGGCAAGAAGGAATTCGACTATCAGGAGACTGGGGCAGGTTCTGGGTCCCACAGCCACAAACTCCTGCTCAAAGGATGCTTTTCACTTAGAGGACAAAACAGACAGGACCTCCCCACGCCCTGTGCTCAGCCACCTCGGGAAAGCCTGACAAGGCAGCTGCCCCAGCCTCTGCAGAAGCTGTTCACTCACTGCCCTTGGCCTCCAGCTTTCCCCTAAGCCCTCCCTACAGACAGAACCATTGAGGTGGTGAGTTTTCACCTTAATTGTAATGCTCCTTAATCCATTTTGTCTCCTGCCTAGCATTTCAAAATAATTGCTTAATTCCTCAGTTACACGGAACACCCAGAGGAAAATGAAAGTCTGGGAACAGGTAAGGAAACAGGCCTGGGCATGGGGGAGGGGTTGGGTCCCCAGAAGGAAGGTCCATGTTGGGCCTCAGGGCAAGCGGAAGACACTACCTCAGCAGTGAGGACGTACCCAGGTGGCTGGTTTCTCCAGCCATCTGCCATGGACCTGTGTCTTCGTCTCCTAGTTCCTTCAAACAATTCCACATCAAGTCCAAGCCCTGGTAAACCACAGT
The DNA here is from genome assembly GCA_020662805.1 of Glaucomys volans. Classification (NCBI taxonomy): domain Eukaryota; kingdom Metazoa; phylum Chordata; class Mammalia; order Rodentia; family Sciuridae; genus Glaucomys; species Glaucomys volans. The sequence continues at coordinate 121,911 of JAJEJO010001157.1, read as the reverse complement.
CTCGTTCCACATTTTGATCTACATCCAAGCTTCAGCTCAAATTTCATTAATTCCTCAGTTGAACGTTTAAGTAGAAGAGGATCCCCCTAACTTTTAGTACAGGCCAACTTCAATGGAAACGAACTTTGAACTCAGTCTTGTGATTAGGTCTTACTTTAGAAAGCTCGATTACTAAGAATTTAAGCCGAAAGGAAAATAAGCACATTTCTCCTGTAGCCTAGGACTCTCTAGGAGATGCCCATGTGGTCCTCACCTGTGTCCTCAGGTTCCCCTTCCCAGACTCGGGGAGAAATCCCAGAATAAGAAAGGCCCGAACAGAAAGATGATTTAATATAGGTATTTTATTTGGTTTGATTACTAAATTGTGCCCATGGAGGGATCCACATATAGAAAATTTCTAGATAAGACATTGCGGAACCCCAGGTTACTGTCATCTCTCAATCTAAGAGTTCAGAATGGCTTCCACATCCGTGCACTTTACCCAAATTGGAGTCTGCACACCAAGTCACACAGGCCAAGTCCAAGCTCCGGCCTGTCCCCTTATGCTATGGCAGCAGAGTGGTGTAGCTGCAGCTTGGCTGGTATCAGCTACAAAGCCCAAACTCCCTCCAGTTGGTGCTTTACAGACAAGTCCCTGCTCCAGATGTCCTAAATAATCTTTTATTCCTTAAAACTAATTTTGCAGGTGGGAAATTAAGGCACAAGTAGTACTTTTTCTTGCCCAGGAATGCAGGTCTAAGGAAAAAAATATCTAACTCTGAAACTTTTTTCCATTCAAACTTAGAATGTTCCACTCTAGGTAGAGTTGGCACATCTGGTATCCAGAGAACAGATCCGTTTTCCTGGTGCTGCTCCTGCTTGCTTGCCCCAGATGTCCTGTCCAGTTCCGTTAAAGACTGGGGATTCTTCTCTCAAAGACAACCTAGGAACCACTTCTGGCGTATTCCCCAGGCCCCACCAGGCACCCCCAAGACAGAGAACTGTGCAGATCACAGAGGTACTGACATTGTGGTGCCTTGGATGGTCATCTGTGCTTCATTTTTGTTATCTGTGTATGTGGCCCTGCCCCCAAACAGACTGTGACACCTTCACAAAAGGGACAGCATCCTACAGAACCCAGTCCTGACCCTGGTAGTTGATAATCAGGAACTGAGTTTACTTACACCCACTATCACCAACACAGACTTCTCAATACAACCGGACTTGAGAAACTCTGGTCATCAGGGCAAACAGGATGGTTATATAACAGGGGACTATGGTGGGGAAAGCACAGAGAGGAAAACTGAGTCTGTTATTGGAAAGTTGAAAGACAACGGTGGAGCCCTAGGACCACCCCAGGTTTGACCTACAGTACCACCAAAAAATAGATGACAGGCATCTAGTCAGATGAGAATACCTAAGAGATGACGGTTACATGGCAATAGATACACGATAGAGGATGGGTAGATAATAGATGACTGACAGATGAAAGACAGGTAGGACGAACGGATGACTGCCTCAGATAGAAGCTAGCTGGTTGACTTTATGTAGACATCTGCCTTCCACACCCCTCCTTGGTTTCTGTCCAGAGCTTGTCCAGGGTAACCAACGCCCTGGTATGACTCTGGAGACAGAGTGAGCTTTGTAAGCACATCGGGCTCCTCTTAATTCTCCAGCTCCGACTGAAGGACCAGAGCTGCTCTTCTCTCCTCTGCACAGCTGAGCTATGCCAAGTACAGTCTTCAGGACGAAGCAACGTAAATTAAGGCACAAAAGCACCCAAAGAGTGAGGCAGTTCACCTCAAGCTTCTCTGCAAGACTTTGTTTTATGTTTATTATTCCTCAAGGCAAACCTGGTGGCTTAGGGACCAATGTTTTTTCACCAGGAAGCTCAAGGAATGTCACTCAAGGGTATGTTCAAAGTCAATTCCAATCAACAGGAAAAGACTTTTAGATTCTGAAAAAATTAGCTAATTCTAAATTTGTATTTCAAGATTTTTGCTCCTTCAAAAGCAGTAAAAATGTATTTTAAAAAAGCAGTTGCTAATGTCAGAAAGACTTGAACCACAGAATCATTTGCTTGAATATTTTCCACAGAAAGTTCCAAATAGCATATTTTCCATGCTTCAATATTCAAAATGCCCATTTAACTCCCTTTTCACAGTAGGGACAGGAAAGCACAACAGAAAAGTCAAAGCAGAAGTTTTAACTTCAGGGACAGGAAGACAGAAGTGAACTTATGAAGCACTGACTACTTCCCCAAAAGCGCTACTGGTACTGTCCTAAGACATTCCAGAAGGCCTCAAGCTCCCAAGCAGACATTAAGATTTATGTCTCTTAAGAAGGGATTTATAGACAAGTTATACATTTAAACTGAAAATGAAAATAAAGCAAAGTTGTCAGTCTAAGGTTGAGTCATACTTAAAAATCAGATCTTCCCCCTGCTCCCCTAAAAAAAGAGGACTCCCTTTTACTTATATCACAGTTCAGTGTTGCAGGACAAAACCTGTCAGAAAGTGAAGTTAAGGTTGGCCCAGCAAAGGCACAAGATGACAAGAGATCCCCTGGGCTCCAGTTTTCCATTCCAACCTCTGACCCCAGTTGGCGAACTTGGACTCAACTGGAATTTGTGCAAGGCCAACCAGCCTTTGCACATCTGGCACACGGTGTGGAATCCTGGAGAGCCACATGGTCCTCAGGAAGAAGACCTCAGTGCCACAGCTACCTCCACGGCAGGGATTAGTTCTGAGTAAACAGACCAGCCTAACAGTGATGGTTTCCATTCTTGGTGTCAGGAGTTTATTTTATTACTTAATGTTGGAACGAATGCTTTATATAACAAAGCCATCATTTCCATGTTTGGAATTTCATGGCTGTCAGGAGCCTTCCCGAGGCTGCTCTCCCAAATCAATTGCTTTATAAGGCTTGGGAAGCACCTTTAAGGCACTCACCCGCTCCTGCAATGCAGGAGCCTTGAGTTTTAGCCCTGTGATAACTTTTCTTTTCTCCAAAAACAAAGTATGTTGTCCCTGGCAGCTTCTGTATGCACTGTCCACTTGCCCGGGGGTGGAGGGGGAGGCAGACCTGGGGTCTTTCTCAACAGGGGCCCTGGATCACTCAAGTAACTAGTCTTTCTCATTTTCCTCATTGATAAAACAGGTAACATCATCCATCCATCTTCTCCCATAGTTGAAAATAGCCAATACACACACACACATTTTTTAAAATATCTCAGGAAAGCACAAAGCATGGAGCCAAGAATGTTTTCAAAAACTCAAGTACTTCTTCAGTATCTGTTAGATATTCAAACTCAAGACAGACTTTCCCACTGGATGAAGAGTCATGCAAACAGACCTGTTAGGTATACCAGCAGGCACTTAGTGAAACGCACTGCTTCACTAGAAGGGACTGCAGGAGTGGCCCTTCAGGGTAGGCAAGGCCGAAGAAAGATAGGAGGGTTGGCAATCCTGAACAGTCAAAATCCTGATCCCTTCAGAATACATTTTCTTGGCCTGGGGTGTGCTCAGTGTTAGATCCCCTCCCCATCCCACCCCAGCATGATCAAGGACCCAGTTCAATCCCTAGCACTGCAAAGGAAAAAATGCATTTGCTTTGCTTTGACAGCCCTGTAATCACCAGCTCCCTGCACCACACAGCAGCTAGGGGCATGAAGACGACCACTGGGCCCCCCCACAGCCAGCGCAATCGCTCACAAAGTGGGAATATGGCCGTGCGGGTGTGTCCACCTAAGACATGTCCAGGGCTTCTCACTGCCTTTAGGATCAAGAACGGACTCCTCCCAGGGTCATGAATCCTGCTCCCCATCAGACTGCTGGGTACAATTCACACTTCACCATGTTCTCTTCACTGTCCATACCACTGCAATTATCATGTGCTCGTGCCTCATGAGGTAAAATTCATATTCCATAAAGGGATTTTAAAAAGGCGATCAGGACAAACTCAACACCTGCACTGGGATTGCAAAAATCACCAGAGTTTATTCGAATACTCGGCAGGAAGTAGAAAAATTAAATTACAGATTAACATAATCAGGGATCTTTAAGTGTATACATAAATGGTCATACGGTTCCTTGAAACATTTCGTTCTTGGTATGACCATTAAGGAAATATGCATGTTCAATATGCTACTGTGAAAATCTTCAGCCAGACCATTTGCAGTTTATTGCTCTACTGTTGTGTATTTTTATACATCCCCTGCAGTTTCTCTCTTCAGGATGTCAAGAACTCCAGTGGTTAAGAGGGATTAATGAAAATAGCCTGTTTGGAGTCTGTTCTAAACAAAAGAATATGAACAAGAGAAAAAGACCCCCACAAGTTCACCACCAGTGTGCAGCCGACTCAAAAATAACCTTCTGGGGCTACAGGGCTGGGGCTCAGTGGTAGAGCAAGTCCCTAGCATGTGTGAGGCACTGGGTTCGATTCTCAGCACCACATATAAATAAATTAAGTTCTATCAACATCTGAAAAAATGTTTAAAGCATAATAACCTTCTGATGTTCAAGGCAATTAACTCCTAGTACCCCAAGTCCCTCAGCGTCTTGAAAATAGGAATCCCAGTGCAACTCTTCAAACTTTCAAAGTGCTGTCACAGTGCCCTTGGGTTCAGGTGACTTCCTATCCTATTGTATCAACACCAACCGTCAAGATCCCTGATGAGATTAGGACCTCTGTGACACCCCAGTGGCCATCCTTGTCATTCCAGATTTTAAAATGCCAGTTGGAAGAAAAACTGCTGTAATCACTTGCTAATAATTCTGCACATGAGCAGCTTCCTCAGTATTTTCAGGAATTTAAGTATCTTCACTTTAATCAAAAGGAAACAAAAACTCCCACCCTGTGGTAAGGGAGATGTTAAGACCATGGAAGTATGAAATAAAGCTACTTCCACTGCTGCTCAGGATGCAGGTTCTCAATATGAACTCTCCCGTCTCACCAGTGGCTTAGTTTAATTGCATGCTTTGCTTGTTCTGGAGGGGAAAGCAGGATCGTAGGGGTGACAGAAACCACCCTCCAGTACTTCTCCTGGACTTTTGGAAACCAACCTGGAGAACAGGAGCCAGGTCAGCCCAGCCCTTCCTCACGGGCACTTCTTGTCCCTTCTAAGACTCATGAGCAGCCTGCTGTCCACCCAATACTCTCAGATACAGAGTCTGGATTTCATCCAGGTTAGAAAGGGGATAAATGCACAAGGAAAATGAGGGAGCATTCATTATCCAAAATGAGCTGGGGACCTCAAGGCGCTTCACAATGTCACCTGTGTTTTGTACGTCACGATCACCTATCGTCACGATCACCTATCTTCACGAGACGACGATCTCAGCCAGTCAGACACCTGCCTCAGGATCCAGACTGCAGGTAACTGCCAACCACACAGAGCTGCCCAAAGCGCTCATGACCTCCCACCACCACCACGCGGCCACATACACATCACACTGGGGAGGACATCCGTGCCATGTCAAGTGAAAGGACAATTTGGAGAAATCCAAATGCCACTGTCACCACTGGACTTGAACTGTCACTGAGTCAACCCTCAGTGAGCAGTCCAGACAACCTGTCTCAAGAGCAAGGAGATGAGCCCCAGAGATGGTCATGGAACCGCAAGACACAGAACCCACTTATGTATTGCAAGTTTTCTGGAAAACTGATGCCACAGAGACCGGAAAACTGCTACGTCTGTCAAAGGCTTACTCGCTCTGGCAAAGGAAGAGGTGGTTGATCAGCACCAGTCAACACAGAAGTTCCAGGAACGTCAACACTAGCAAGAGCAGTCCTGGGAATAGTACTACCTGTCAGCGCAGCCAAGCACAGACAAGCCGAGGACCCAGAGCCAGCAAAGCCTAACTTTCCACCAACACTGGGTGCCACCTGATGTTTCAGAAACCACACACGCACCTCGAGCATGAAGCGTTTTCCATATCCTTTAGGCAACGGCACTTAGTAGACATGGCTCTTTCCTCGGCTGCCTAAGTGAAGCACAAGTCCAAGCACTCCAGGGGGCTGCCTTGGCCAGTCTGTATGCAGCACCAGGAAGGGGAGCTCACCTGTGCCTCCATCAGAGCACCCCAGGAAGATTCAGAAACAAGATCCACAGCACTGGTGAGCAAGAGGAAAAGGTTCAAAACTCCCTGAAGAAAGTTCAAGAACTGCATGTGATCCTTCAATCTGACTTCTAAAGGAAATGGAATTGCTATGTAGGAGAGACCTGCCCCTCCGGGTTCACTGCAGCATTATCCACGACAGTCAAAATGCAGAAACAACCTGTGTCCATCAGTGGATGAATGCATAAAGAAAATATGGTGTATCTACACAATGGAATATTATTTGATCTTTAAAAAGTTGGGAATCTTACCATTTGCAACAACAAATGAACATGGATCATGTTATGCTAATTGTAATACACCAGACCACACAGAAAGACAAATACTATATGATCCCACACTTACGTGGGATCTAAGAAAATAGAACTCAAATGGAATGGGGGCTTCTACCACAAGGGGAAAAAACGAGGGGTTGGTGAAAGGAAACTCTTTCAGTGACAAGATGAATGAACTATGGAGACCTAACATACCAGTGACTAAAGCTAGAAAACTGTGAAGACTGGGAGCTAGGTAGATGGAGAGTTCTTAAAGCCGAAACCAAAAGCATGGTCCAATGCAGAAAAATGTTGATTAATTGGACTTCATCAAAATTAACTTTCCCTCTCTGAAAGAAGATGAAAAGGGAACTACAGATTGGAAAATATTTGCAGCCCATAAATTTGATGAACTCCTGTGTCCGTGACACAGGAGTGTGTCCGTGAGCCAGGCGGCTTCTCTGTGTCCTCGCCAGCACCTGGAGTTACACTTCACGCTTGGCGGTGCTGCGGGGGGCTGGTGACAGCTCAAGGCAGCTCTGAGGTTCCCTGGTGCCAACATGGCTCGGCCTCCTCAGGCGTTCCCTCCCCACCTGCACATCCTTCTTCATGCAGTATCTGGACATGTTTGTTGCTCATTTTCAGGTTGGGTTTTTAGTCACGTTTGTTTCCAGAGTGTTCTGTGGTACTAGGGATTGAACCCCAGGCTTTGCACATGCTGGGCAAGCGCTCCAGTACTGAGCCACATCCCCCAGCCCAGTGGGTAATTTGCAGATAAAAATGTTCATCAAATTTATGGGCTGCAAATATTTTCCAATCTGTAGTTCCCTTTTCATCTTCTTTCAGAGAGGGAAAGTTAATTTTGATGAAGTCCAATTAATCAACATTTTTCTGCATTGGACCATGCTTTTGGTTTCGGCTTAGAACTCTCCATCTACCTAGCTCCCAGTCTTCACAGTTTTCTCCCAGCCTGGGCTGTGTCCCCAGGCTACTGCATTCGAAGTCTTCCCGTCTGGCTAGATCACAACCCGTCTGGCCCTCGGTTTGCCCACTTGCACAATGAGATGGCCACACCCAGATCTGGGGTCTCCGTGTGCCCTACACTGTAAACAGGAGGGCAGGACCTGACAGGGAAGGTGGACTGAGGGCTGCCAGGAAATGAGGTGTGGAGAGGCACAGAGAGATCAAGAGAGGGGAGAGCAGCACAGCCCAGGGGCACCAGAGGCCGCTGTTGGGCAGGCAAGGAGCAGCCAGAGAGGGCAAATGGCCACAGTCTCGAGGGGGCCAAACAAAACCATTTATAGCAGGAATTCCCTATGGGTTTTTCAGAGAATGGGAGGAAGAGCAAGAAGACAATAGCTCTAGAAAATGGGAAAATTTTAATACAGCCTAAACACACATTTTAAGAGCAAAACAGCAAGTTTTCTATGTGAGTGCAGAGCTTCAAACAGCCACAAGTGAACTGGGGACGCTCAGGTCCACACAAAGTGGGGCCTTGCTGACCTTCCAGCCCTTGGGATACAGGCTCCTGTTCCCTGGGACCCAGGCAGCCAGAGCCTCCTGTGCGTCTCTCAGTCACAGATGTGCCAATCACGAACAAACCACCCCTGTGCTCACTGTGGGCCCTGGCGCCCCTCCGGGCATTCCCTCTGCCACCCTGAGTGCTGAAGGTGGCCTGCCCAGCTTGTGCCCCGAGGCTCTCAGCCCCGGGAGCCCCACAGCAGGAGGCGATGTCAGTGTGGACAGGCAGGTGGTGCTGGTCAAGGTCCAGGCTGCCCATGTAGCAACCTGGCAGTGGGCACCTTGCCTGCTCAGCCTCCCTCCCACATCAGGGCACAGAATTGACAAGCAGATGAACAGCTGGGGACATGGCTGCATCACATCCTGGCGAGCGCCTTGGAGGGAAGCCCGTGGCAGAGTGGGTTCTCATCTCTCAAAACTCAAAGGACTCTCAATTCCGAGGCAGAGGAAGGGCAGAAGTTGTTTCTCTTGAGCAACAACAAGGTGCTTCACTAAGATTTAAAAGTAATTTTACATTTCAAATCTATGTTCATGAGAATACACATGGACTAAATTTAAGAAAAATGAACCCGTCATCAGTTGGATCAACTGAATTGTGAGAAAATGTTTACATACACATATTTTCCATTGTTAAAAAAAAAATCCTTTCTGTTACTGTGAGTTTAAGGGTAGAACTGGTGGACTATGAGTCCTCTCCCCATCCTAAAAACTAGTCACAGATTTTAAACATTGGTCTGCATGGGGGGAAAAAGCCGACCCCACTCCCAAGTAAATGAATCATCCACTAAGGGGAAAAATACAAGATGCTCAAGTATGTCGTGTGGATTTCTGCAAATTCTCATTCAGCAAGGAGCAAGCACCAACAGGCCCCTGCAGGACTGTCATCCAACAGTGGCAGCTGTTTCTCTTCTGACCGGCATTAGGAGACAACTCCATCACCACCAAGGAGAAGCTTTCCACGCAGGGAAGCCGGGTGGCCCACCTGCGCTGCTGGAAAGGGCTCGACCCCTCTTCCTCCAAGGCTCATCCTCACTGAGCGCCATCAGCAGACATCAACCCTCGGACTATCACTCACTTGACCCTAGGTGAGCAGAGTACCTCGGCAGGGCAGGCGTCCACTGTTCCTCTATTTCACACTAAGCACCCTGAGAAGCTCCGCAGGACAGTCCCAGGGGGCACGCTTGGGCAGTCCCCCCAACAGGCAGGAAGCACAGCCGGGATTTCCTGAGGCAATGCTACCCGTGGAGGTGGAAGTCAGAACATAAGGACATAAAATCAGGTGTCTTGGAATTGGTTAGGATGAAGTAGAGGAGGGGGTCTCACTGCTCCCCCCGGCCCCGGCAGCTCCCTCACCAGGACCGCACAGCCAGGCCGGGCCTGGGTCTGCTGCAGGAAACAGTCCATACCCGCCCTCTCATTTGCACCTGTTCCCAGGACGCTGTCTCCAGCAGGCTCTCCGGAACGCACTTTCTATCCATGAATGCCTGCTCACTCACACTTTATCGGAAACTCAATTTCTGACCATTCTGTGTCAGCTAAATAAAGTTCTTCAATGACAAAAATCAATACCTCTCAAGATTTACAGACCTCGCCCCTCTGCGTCTCCACTCTGAGCACTTAACCTTCCCTCAGCCTCCACAGGCCTCAGGATATGCCAAGCCCTCAGTCTTCCCCCAGCGACAGCCTAAACCCAAGATTTCCACTGTGCAACCAAGTTAAGGAATCTACAGTCCCACCAGCTGACGGCTTATTATGGTGTAGGCATGAGCTGGCCCCCAAAGCTCCTGTGTTTACAGAGGAATATTCAGATAACATGAACGGATTGTGAGCTGAGACCTCAGCAGTCCATCCTGGTTGGGATGAACTATCTGGGTGGGTCCTGTTAGTTCACCCCAACCACAGCAGCAGGTGGGGTATGGCTGGAACAGGTGGGTCACTGGGGCATGCCCTGGAAGGTGTGTCCTCCCTGCCACCCGCCTCTGCTTCCCGGACCTGCCATGAGCTGAGCAGCTTTCCTGTGTGATGTGGGGCCTCAGCTTTGACTCAGAGCAATGGAATAGGCCGTCTAAGGACCGAGACCTCTGAAACCATGAGCCTCAAACTTTTTTGAAGTTGTTTGTGAGGTATTAAGGTCAGAGGGATGCAAAAGCTCACTAAAATAGTTCAAAAACAAAACCTGTGAGGACCGCGTGAGAGCTCGCACTCCTCTCTACTGCACTGCTCACTGGCATGCTGCTTAACAACGTCCACGCCACCAAGAACCACCGAGTGTATGGAGAATGATTTCTTCTGCCTTGGGATTCCTTTTACCTGTTGTCATGTAAGGCACCAATTCTGAAAACTTTAATCATTTTTTCTTCTAAGCAATTTCTCCTGCACTTCGATTTCTTCTGAACTGCCCTCACTGAAAATGGCCTGCTCCAAGGAACTGCTGCGACTGATCCCACTGATTAGGCTCCTGGAGACTCACACAAAACACAGCGCATCACTGGCTGTCGGCACTGATACTCCCCCTTGGAGCATCCACACGTCTGCCTTCCTTTGTGAATTGCTGAGCTTTACTGATAACATTTCGGAAGGACACGGGGAAGGTCCAGGTACCATTCTTCAAGCTGTTGATAACTTCATCTTAAAGCAATGATTCAATGCCTTCAAGCTGAAGGACCTGAGCTGTCCTAGGTGCGAGGGAATGAAGGGGCCCTAGGTTCCCAGGGCTAACAGGGCCACTGAGAGTAAGTTTAGGTCCAGGAAATAAAACTGGGCAAGTGCTGACCATGCACAGAAGATCTGCATTAAGCTGGGCTTGCTTCTCCACATGCTGGTGACACCCTGGGTGCACTAATGTCCCCTCACAAACCACTTCCCATGTGTCAGGTTCCTGGGTAGGAGCAGGACCTCCGTAGTAGCCATGGAAACAAACCGAGCATGGAGACACAGGGCCAGCTGTCCCTAGCCTCTTCCCTTGAAGCACACAGCCAGCACAGCACTCTTTGTAAATCACATGTTGTCAGAAGATCACTCTAGTCTTTAGGAAAGCCAGCATGGGACAAGAAAATGTGACTGCTACTAAAAAACTAAGCTACAATGGCTACCAAAGCAACCATGAAGCTATCAATTGGTCCATGAGAAACATCCCCACACTCAGACTTTACATGAAAGTTTCCAAAAGGCATGGAAATGATTCTGAACGTTTCCAAATATTTACTAATACTTACAATGTACCAGGCAACTGAGAGAGTAACAATAAACATCACAAGCATAATCACTATCACTCAATGCTTGCTGAAAAGAGTCAATAGCAATTCTATTTTCTGAAGCATTTTTTAAAGGTAAGAATAAATGATGTTGAAGTTAATGATCCCAATGTTTTTCTTAAATTACCTCCTGTAAGTGACAGAGTTTAACTGGAGACAGAGGTCCTATTAGAAAGATAAGAGTGACTGCATATTATCTCCCTCTCACTGGTTCTAAGGTAAAATGTTAAGACTTAACCATCCTTCAAATTGTGTTTTTCTGAAAATCCTGCTTTTGCTCATTCCTGAAAGGACTTGCAGTTAATTTAAGAGGCTTGGGAGGGAGGGCAATGGCACACCAGAAGAGGTATATAATAAACTTATTTTAGATAATTTCAGATAATTGTTACTACTTTTGTGAGACCAGTGAACTCCAGGAATTCCTCCAGCAAATACTGAGGTTTCCTGGGCACAAAGGCACTTGTGAGGCCAAAAATAACTTTACCTGTTAGGAATAAAACAGACGGACAATTCCTGATGTGAAACATACTTAATAGAAATTTTGTTGAATTCACTGCCTAATTGAATAACCACCATGACACTGTCGACTTCAACTTGTGGAAATATCCTTCCCCCAAATTCTCCCAGTCTGTCAGGTGGCAGTGATTAATACTTTGCATTCAGAAGGCAAATATTATGACAATGTATAGAAAACGATGCTCACTGGTGCTTACGGAAGTGGGAGTTGTGAGCATCCATCTCCGCCTCACTGTTGAGTCTTACAATAACCAACACTCTCTGCCATATGTGAGTACCTGTGGGCTTAAAGGTAACGTTCGTATGTTTACTAAGTAGGATGCATCTGCACCATGCAGCCAGTTGTAGAGGGAAGATGAGATCACACAATTAGAAAACGGGGTGAAGGACTTCCATTTGAAATCAAAATTAGCAATCAAAGCCTAAATAGAAGTGTAAAAAAGCTTTAAAAACGTGGTCATATTGCAAAGCTACTTGCGTAACAAAGCAACTCAGGTAAGTGAAGGGCCCAACAGAGAGAAGCACGAGTTAAATTTTATCTAATTCAATTCAATAACCTATAATACACAGCATTCATTCACTCAGGAACATTACCTGCCCACTGCATGTCAGGCACTGCAGCTGGTAATAACCTGTACTAAAATACAAAAGACCAAACCTCTGCACCCTCAAGGCCTCTGGTGTTCAATCTCCCAAATCAATAATTTAACATCAATAATAATTTGACATCAATAATAAATTGACATCAACATTAACAGTTTGACACATCAACCATGCTCCTGAGAAGCTCTATTATTTACTGGTCAAGGCATAGAAGAATATTCTAAAGCAAATGCAGGAAATAAACATACATGAATTTTAGTGTCAGTCATTAGCTAAAATGGAACTTAACTATAGAAGACCACCATGAGCTCTCTAAGTAAAAAATATTGTCAGGTGAACAAAAATATCCAAATTTGGAAAGGCAGCCAAATTGTAGAAGTGCAGCATGAAAGGGTTTTATCTGCACAATAAAAAGATGACAAATACATAATCCACACTTAAATCTTAAATGTAAAATACATCAAAAAACAAGCAAAAGGAGATAATAAAGAGTAAAAAAGTTGAAAATGGGGAGAAAGAAGAATGAGTTACACCTAGCGGGTGCAGTGGTACATGCCTGTAAACCCAGTGGCTCAGGAAGTCAAGGCAGGAAGATTGCGAGTTCAGTGTCAGCCTCAGCAATATAGACCCTAAGCAACTCAGCAAGACCCCATCTCTAAATAAAGTATTAAAAAAGGGCTGCGGATGTGACTCAGTGGCTAAGTGCCCCTGGATTCAATCCCAACACCAAAAAAAAAAAAAAAAAAAAGAATAAAAAAAGAGGTACACCTTTACACCTAAACCTTACATAAAAAGTCCCAAGGAATCTAAAAATCTCTGGATCCAATGAGTATATCAAGGTTCAGCATATGAAGTCAAATCACATTTCTACAGACTAAAAGGATTATTTGGAATCAAATTTTAAGGACAGTATCATTTATGGTAGCGATACCAAAAAACCACTCCAGTACAATTCTAATATGCATATGATCTATATGCTCACAATTAGAAAACACTCATGAGAGACCTGAGACCTCCCATGCAGAGGAATACAGACAACTCAATTTAGATGTAGAGTTTTTCATATTCATCTATTGATTTAAACAACTGCCTTAAAGTTTCCAGCAGGATTTTTTGTAGATATGGACAAGTTATTTCTAAAAGTTAAATGAAAAGGCAAAGAACTAGAAGAGCCAAAAAATATTTGATAAAGACGGCTGAATACAGGGGCTGGGGTTGTGGCTCCGTAATGGAGCACTTTCCTGGCATATGTGAGACCCTGGGTTCGATTCTCAGTACCACATATAAATAAAGGTCCATCAACAGTTAAAAAACATACATATAAAAGAAGATGACTAAAGGAGGAGCCATCACACAGCCTGACTTGCACTTCACTGAAAAGCTACAATACCCCAAACAACGCGCTATCAGTGAAGGACAGACGATAGAACAGGACAGAGCCCAGAACAGGCCCATACAAACCAGCTCATTTTTGCCTAAAGAACACAGCAAGTTAAACAGAAAGGAGGCTGCCGACACGATGACGGAGAAACAGAACATTTGAAAGAGAAACCCTCATGCCTGGTACAAAACCTGAAGAGGATGGCAGACCAACACATGGAACGCACCAGCAGAAAGCTGCAGACAGGATGACTCCTCTCGGCCTGGGTGGGGCAAAGGACTCCTCCACCCTGTAGGCATGAGCCAGGAGATCAGTGTGTTGAGCAGTGTCAAGGGTGACAATATGTGAAGCAAATGGCAGGCGGAGAGCATGAAGGCCAAGCTGCCTCCAGGAGAAGGTAGCTCCAACCCCATGGCCAATGGAGGACCAACATTCCAGTTGGAACCGCAATGACCCGGACAGAGACTCCAATAAAGTGGTTAAGTGTCCTGGCAATCAGCACGAAATCCACAAAACTGTACTCAGACCCACAATTCTGCAACTTAAAAAAGTGCAGATAAAGAAATGGAATCATGGACTACACAGCACATCTTTTAAAAGTTAGTAGGAAACCATGGAAGGGTTATGTCCATCTTTCCCGTACTACACAGGAAGAGAAACTACTTACTGCCCTAAAAGTGATGGGCATTCATGGCTTATGTGCAGACCAGAGAGAAGACAGCCTTGAGCAAAGAGGTAATGGGCTGGGGAAGTGACTCAGTGGTACAGCACCTGCCTAGCATGCTTGAGGCCCTGAGTTCAATCCCCAACTCCACAAAAAATAATAAAAAGCACAAATATTTCTCTGGCTCTTAACCTACAGTTCCAATAAAACTTGGGGGGTTTTTTGGGAGGGGGGACTAGGGGTTGAACTCAGGGATACTCGACCACCAAGCCATAACCTTGCCCTATTTTGTATTTTACTTAGAGACAGGGTCCCACTGAGTTGCTCAGTGCCTTGCTTTTGCTGAGACTGGCTTTGAACTTGAGACCCTCTGCCCTAGCCTCCTGAGCTGCTGGAATCACAGGTATGTGCCACTGCATCTGGCAACAATTAAAATTGCAGAACATTTGCTAGACCTCCACAAAGAAAATAAGGTCTATGTCTTTAACCCAGTTTAATTATTTCAAGAATGCATCTTATATTTCTGGATCTTTCCCCCACTCTTTTTGCCGTGCCTCTATCTATATCTAACAAACTCCACAGCTCACATCAAACTTTTTATCTATACCAGTTACTGAGACTTTTCCTAAAGTTCCAACCAATTCCAATCAAAACGCACATTCCCATGACATTATGTCACTCAAGAATTAAATTTCAGCTTCCTCATTACAGTTAAGTAAAACTCAATGAGTTTCAAGGAAAATCCATCTAATTTTGGGAATCCAGAGAATGATATAAAAATGCCCTCACTCTTCATCTCATGGATACATGCAGACAGACTGCTCCCCCTACCACCTTTAACCCAATTGCCTGCCCAGAGCAAGAAAAAGCAACAAGGAATATTACCCCCCAAATCCCCTTGAGCTAAAGGCTGGTAACGTGTAAGTGACTGTCTAATCACTGTTGGGCACAATCCTGGAGCAGGGAATAAAGACCACACCGGTGACACAAAGAAAGCAGTCCTCCAAGTGGGGCTTCCTGCCATCCTGCAGACACCAGCCCCACACGCTAAGGGAGGAACTCTCTCAGGCCAGAGCTGCCTCTAACCAGGTGAGCAATACCTCCAACCAGGTGAGCAACACCAGCCCTCCCCAGGCACTCTGCTCCCCCATTAGCACACAATTCCAGGCATGATTTCCTCTCAAGTTCTGAGAAGGAACAGAGAGCACATGACTGACCATCAGTCAGTGTACAACGGACTTCATCACTAGCATCCCTAAGCAAGCAGGCGGTGACTGGAAATAGAATCCTCAAGTATAGGAGGAACACCCTGCCAGGTAGAACACCCTGAAAACTGATTCAATGTGAACCACGGAATGAGTTTTTCCTGCAGTTCGTTGTTGTGTCACTTTGCCACTAAATGATTTAGCACATCTTCTTTAAGAGAACAAAACGCATAACCAAAAGTGACAGCCTGCTTCTCAGATTTGCATAGAAACAGGCAAGTCCAACTCCTGAAAGAGCAGGTCTGAGGTCTGCACTGTACCTTCCCTTGTACGGCACGCCCTCACTGTCCCCAGCAGCACCTGATCCAAGTACTACTGGCAAAGAACAGGTGAGCCCTTCAAGTTTCCATTTCCTAACACTCTAAGACACTTTCGTAAGTTTCTTTTGGGGGGAGGGGTGGTAAGCTCATATGAATGTGCAGTGCTAGATCTAATAACCCATTCACTCATCCGACATCGTGCAGTAAGCCCAATCTGTGAGGCCCTGCGAGATAATACTGGTCCTCCTGGGGGTCACTTTCCAGTGCCACCCTAGAACAGCATCATGGGAAAGAAAGCAATGACACAGCTGATGATGTGTTTAGTCGTGTTTTAAGGAGCAATTCCAAACTTAAGAAAACTAATAGTTGGTGTCAAAATTTAGAATTAATAATGCTTCATAAATTCAAGTCCCTTTCCAAGAACAGTCACAAGCATATGCCATCTCCGGAACCCAAGAGACACTGCTAAGGGAAATGGGAGGAAGTGAGATTCTGACTTGGGGAGGTTCACCTGCTATGGTAGCAGCCTGGGTTCTGGAGGTCACCAAGGCTCTCAGCCTCCTCAACCCCTTAGCTCCTGGCCCCAGGCTCTTCCTCAGCCAACAGCACATCCCCAAAGGGAAAAGCACACACAGAACCCAGTGCGGCTGAGCGTCGGGTGGGGCACTTTGCCAACCCCGAGTTGTGCCAGGCTGCTGCTTGTCCCACTCCTCTGCCTCCCTTGCCTGGCTGTGAGAACCTCTTGAGGGTCATGAGGACAGGTGAGCTTTAAAAGAAGTAACAGAGCTAAGAAATCCAGAGGCTGGGAGCAGGTGACAGTGTGCACACTGGCAATAGGGGTTAGGAACTTAGGGGAAGAGCCCCAGAGGGCGGGTCACCTGAGGGTTGCCCTGCTGGCAGGAACCAGTTCTTCACAGAGGCCTAAGCTACTTCACGCTTTCAGCACACTCCCCACACAGTACCTTGGAAGGACACACTTCTACTAAGGCCTGCTCACCGCGACACAGCAGGGGACAACCCCAGATGACACCAGCCTGCAGTGAAACTGCATCCCACGCCTGGGATGTGGGCATTAAGCTCACATGACCCAAAGTGTCAGAGTGGCAAAAAGCACACTGACTCAGCAAAACCTCCAGAAGAACATGAGGCCACCACAAACTGCTTCCCGCCCCATGAAAGGGCACAGCAGAGTTTTAAAGGGTGCAACTAAGAAAGGAGCCTTTTAAAACCCTGGGGAGAAGCCAAGTGTGTGTATTTGTGGTGCGTGCAAGTAAGTGTGAACCCTCAAGTCTGCACCATCCAGGGAATCATTTCCTATCAACCTCTTGATAATTGACACGGAGGCACTTATGAAATGATTACCAAGGTTAGAGACCTTGCAGGAAATCCTCATTACAAATAAACTGCCCCATGGGAAAACACCAGGCTGACTGACACTTACACAGTTGGGTTACCGTGCCCAGGAGCCAATAACGCCATGAAGGGAAAGAAAGTGAAAAACCAATTCACACTTTAAACTCTGCAAATACTGCATTAGCCCAGCCCTGTAATCACTGTGCGAAGCCCAGAACCCGGCAGATCGTAATGCGTTAGGACATGAGAAGGAAAAGCAATCGCAGAGCCTGGCCGGCTGTTCAGCACCCTGTCACTAAGTGTGCTGGCTCCCAGGGAGGCTGGGAGACAGCCCAGTGACCAGATTCAGCTCCATCCCTGGGAGAGGCAAATTCACGTGCAAATGTGCACCATTTAAACACACTTCTGAGGACGTCTGATCACAAGAGACTCAGGACACCAAGTCAACCACAGTGACACTAAATGCTGGACCATGACTTGCAAAGCTCAGCATTTCTTTGCACAGGATTTTCTGTTGTCTCCGGAGTCAAAGGAACTCCAGTTCCAGGAGGTTGTGAGGACAGTGATGTGAAGACTCAGGTTTAAACTGCGAGAAATGGGAGGATAAAGCAGAGGAACACAAAGTATCTACAAAGAATCCTCTGTGAGAGACGCCAACGCCCAACAGTGAGCTGGGCAACGGGGACACAGGAAGGGGTGATGCCAGACAGGACAGGTGTGAGCGAGGATGACAGCTGTGAGCTCCTTGGAGGTCCTGGCTGGCTGAGGGAAACCCTCCCTTGAGGCCGATCTCCTCCTCAGAACAGACGGCGGCACTAAGGGACACATTAGGAGGCAACCAACTGCCCACTCAGCACAACAGACTTGGACGCTGAAGCTGCATGAAGCACAGACTCCTCAGTTCAGGACGCTCCTCTCGTGGGCAGCCCCACCCCCCTGCTGGCTGACTGCAATCTGAGGCTGCAGAGGCCTGGGACCCTGGTCCCACTCGCATGCATGTGGAGAAACTCAGGCTACACCAGTAAAGCACAACGTTTGGACTGGGTGTGGGTCAGCAGCAGAGCACGGGCTTAGCATGCAGGAGCCCTCAGTTTGATCCCCAGCATGTGCATGAAGGAAACCGTCAAGATTCTTTGTTAGAGCAGCAGTCAGAGTTGTAAGAATTAATTCAAAGGCAATGATTTTTAATGCACTCTTGATCTGAGATTCTGTTGGACCCCTTGGAACCTGAGCTCAGAACACACCGGAAGGCAAAGGCCTCGCGTTCTGTTAGCTGCTGTGTAGAATTCTCCCAAGAGCTCAAGGTCTCCTACCCGAGGAGACCTACACATCAAGTAGCGCAGACTATCAGCTGGAGCCTTCTATGGTATTTTCTTTGATCTTTCCAACAATTCTACGTGGGCCTTGCTAGTATCCATTATATAGGAGACGAAGGATGGCAACTTGTCAGGGGACTAGGGGGGGCTCAAACGCAGATGAACTTGACCCCAACCCAGGGCTCTCAGCTGTTGTGATATCAAACTTCCCACAGGAGTCAAATTAATAAAGTTTTTCAGTTTAAATCATTTGCAAAAAGGTAAAGAAACACCAAGTCAAGGAAATACATTCACTTTAACTCAGGAAAAAAGATGCTGTCAACTGTTGTCTTTTTTTCATCTACTAAAGGCTACAGAAAATAAAATCACCACACCCCTGCTGGGGCCCTCCCAGGAGCACTTCAGATGTGTTAACTTATTCTTTCCAGCAGCACCACTTGAGAGGTACTAAGTACTATTTCCATCTTACAGACAAGAAAACCAAGGCCCAGAGAGATTGAGGACAAATCTTTCTGCTCTGCAATACTCCAAAGCTAAGTACATGCATCAGTACTGATGCCAACAGTTCCACCTTTCACTTGAACACAGTAACAATGACACCAGCACCCACCTACTGAAGGCCAGGTGTCCTACCTGTGTTTCCACTGATTGACAGTTCTGCCAGATCAGTGTTAACCTACCTCACAGAAAGCTAAGGCTCAGAGCACGTGGCATGCTGTTGATTGACAGGCAGTCAGGTTCAACCTGAGGTGCTCCAGCCCCCAGTTCTTCCTAGATTGGGCAGACTCCACAGGCCCAGCTCTTTGGAGATACAGAGGACGGTAGACAGTTATTTAAGCATCCTTGAAGAGCTGCCCTAAATAAGATATGGTCCTTTAAAACAGCAAGAGCAATACACTTGAAATAGACCACCTTCCTGGGCAGCATTCATTATTACCTATTAATACCTCTATTACTCAACTCTCAAATGAGTAGAAGAAGAGTGTGTTGGAGCTCCGTGGAACTCACCACCCATCCACACACCCTCCCACACTGCTGCTTCCCCTAGGTCTCAGACCCGTCTGTCCTCACTGCTGGCTCTCCTGACACAGGCAGGTCCCCACTTGGAATATCCTGTACACCCTCACTAAACTTCTACCCACTCTTACTGCTTTAAATAACTGACAAAAGTTATGAATAATAAACTTACTACTGGGCAATAGGGAGACAGTATAACAAGCACTGGGGTCAGGACCCCTCTTCCCAGGGTTACTTGACCTTGAAACACCAGACCTGGCCCCTCTCTGCTCCCATCTCTTCTCCTGGGGCAACCCACACCCAAGTGACCCCACCTCCATCATTAGACCCTGGGGTGAAGACCTCCAGACCTTCCGCACCTCACCCGCCACATCCCACGCCTGAGACCTGCTGCGGCAAGTACCTGCACAGTTGGCAGATGAACCCAGTCCACCATTCCTGTTTCACCAGGTGAACTCTGACCCCCAGTGAGATCCTCATTGGACCTAATCCTCATCCACAGAACAGAGTTCATCTCCTCCCACTGGCTCTGCCTGCAGTGCACCGTTCATGGCTGAGGTACACACCTCAGTGCTATCTCGGGAAGCCCCAGACCACGTGCACCCCCTGCGTCTGTGGGTGCAGAGACCACAGGAGTGTTTTCCCCAAGGCCAAGTAGAACCTTCAAGTTGAGACTACTCCCTAAACTCTGTGCTTACACCCAACCTACCCAATTGACACAGGCTGAGCTGTGGCATAGGTAAGAAGTGAGATGGCCACGTTGGTAAAGAAGTGAGGAGATCTGGAGAGATCAGTTCACTGTTGTTTCAAAAATAACTTTAACCATTACAGTATCTGACAAAGACAGGAATGAGAGCAACAGGACAATGTGTCACAGTCATACGTGATTAAGAAGGACGAGTTTGGGGGAGTAGGGTAATTAAGGGTTTTACTCTGAGCTTAATGCGAACATACATTCCAGAAGCCACATAACGCGTACAAAATTGCTACTACCTCATATCACCTCTGTGGTAACTTGGTTCCAGGTTCTATCAACCACTTTCCTCATACACAGGCCCAAGGCCCAAATACTTAGAAGTCAAAGTGAAGGCCGTTTCAAAAAACAGAAAACATCCATCTATTTATAGTCCACGGCTTTGTCCTCTCCAGAATGTCATCCTGGGGTAATGACTTCTCAGAATTCATTAACAGCCACGTGGTGGGATGGCTAGAACGCTTGCTCCCCTTGCTGCTGCGGAGTTTGGCCCAGCAGACACGGCAGCCTATCCATTTACTTATTAAAGTATATTGTGGCCAGTTTTTCTGCTCATAAAGCTGTTATAGACATTTGCATGTAAGTTTTGTGGACCTAAGTTTGCAAACTGATAAGTATCTAGGAGCTGTACTGCTGGATCTCAGTGAGGCTGTTCTACCTTTGTAAGGAACAGTGCGGGATGAAAGGGAGATGCAAAGCCTAGCAAAGAGGACCGCAGGTATGAGGTCAAGGTCAACACTGACAATGACGCACCAAGCTGACGGTGTGTAACCCTGATGAGGAGGGCACCTTGCCGCCAGTCTTCCTCCCCAAACCCACAATGGAGCCTGATCATGAGCCTAATAGCAGCTGATTTCAAATGAGGGTCGTTCTAGGAAACACCCAACCTGTACCCCAAACTGTCAGGGCCACCAAAACAGAATGGGAAACCATCACAGCCCAGAGCAGCCCAAGGAGACCCGATGAGTAAATGTCAAGTGGGATTCTCAGACACAAGAGGGACGTTAGAAAACTAAAATCTCAACCACATGTAATTTGTGGTGAGTAACATGGGTTTTGGTTTCTTGGTTGACAAATGGTACTAAGGGCATGTTAACAACAGGGGGCAGTGGGAGTGAGAAGTCTCGACACTGGGGTGGCTTCATCGCCATTCTCAAAGTTGGAAACTTCTCTAGAATTTTTAAAATATAGAAACATGTATATATTAAAAAAGAAAACTAGTGAATTCAGTGTTTCTGATCTAAAAAGATTCTTTCAGTTGTGAAGATAATGGAAAGCAGGAGTTACATAGCTTACGGTGTCTATTGTATGGAGAAATAGACCAGAAACAACCTTTGAAAGTTAGAAGAACCATCATCACATAGCCTAGTGAGGTCAGTGGACTTCCTGGGAAGTTCAAGTAAGTCTAAAAGAAATTCAGCAACAAACTGATGATCCCAGAAGCGGTGGCCAAGTTAGGGCTGGGTAGCAGATTCCTGGAGCCACCCTCCTGGCACACAGTCCTGCAGCCTCAACATGATCATGGCCAGGGAAGAGTAAGGATCTGAGTGACAGGTCATCTCACTGTGGATGCTGCTCCAAATCTAGAAGTCCCAGAGGGCCACTCCATAGCCCATGCTGTCCCAGCTGGGGCAAGGCCCTTCTGACATTGACAAGCTTCCCATTCAGAGAACTAAAGCCAGACATATACTCACTCAACTCCATGGCCTCCCCCTGCACTTCCCAGAACTGCATGGCAGGCTGCCTGGCCTCTGTGTGTGTGTCTTTCTGGATTTAAGCTCCAGAACTTATGGTGACCTGGCCTGGTCACCCCCCACCCATCCCCTGCAGTCTGGCAGCCTTCACCGTCCACGTGGCTCGAGTTTGTGGTCATGACCCAGAGTGCCCCTATCTGTTGGACCTAGCCATCACAGCATGACTGGCCACTGCCAAATAGACTTGCAAAGCCTATTTAATCTTACATTTTAAAAAGGAAACTTAATCATGTTCTGACATACCTTAGGAGAAAGTCATCTACAATTCAGTGCAGAGGCATTAATTGGGTAGCATTCACACAGGTATGCGCATACCTACACCCTTCCATGTCCCCTCAGGGCTGAATGCCCCTCAGACAGACCTTAGGAAGCCAACCACGCATCCAGCCTCCAGTATTTGAGGAGTCCCCAAGCCTCAGTTGACTTGGGGACACCAGGCCTAGGGAAGACTTCAATCCAGCTCCCCAGAAAAGTTCTGCATCAGAGCATTCCTCCTGCTTCAGAGGGGAGGGGGGTACTCTGTGCTCCCTAGCAAGTTGAAGGACACCTTCACGCGGTACTTCAGGGCAAACCACAGTTCCTAGGAGAAGCTGCACTTGTGTGTGACGTTCCACCTGTGGCTTCCCTGCCCCAGGCAAAGTGCCCTCCTAGGAGAACATACTGCCCATGACCTGGAGTTCTAAAAGCTAAGCCAGCACACTCTTCCCAGTGACCCTGACCCCAAACCTACTGGGTCACACCTGATCAGGAACATAAATGGCCAGGACACTGTGCCACTGCCAGGATGGAGAGCAAACATATTCAGTAGCACTCCACCTCCCTTGAAAAGGACATGTGCATACACACGCATTTGTATATACACATTCATTCAGTACTAAGAATCAAAGAGTGGAGAGTGGACCACTCTGGCCCAGTCCCATCTTCTGATCTGTAAGAAAACCTCAGAAAGTGCATCCCCCGTGCTGAAGGCACCACAAGTCCACAGCAGACTTGGGCCTTAGACATCAGACCCAGCCTTTTATTCTTTTTTTTTTTAATTTATTTAATTTTGATTGATTGAACACAAATGGAGTATAGCTGTTGTTTCTCTAGTTGTACACGAAGTAGAGTCACACCATCTGTGCATTCATACATGTACGCAGGGCAATGATGTCTGTCTCATTCTGTTATTATTCTTACCCCCCCACCCCCAACCCTACCCCTCCCTTCCCTCTATGCTATCTATCCTTCCTCCATTCTTGCCTCCCTTCCACCTCCTTTTATTCTTTTATACAGAAGAAAATTTAAATTAGGTTCTAACCAAGTGCCTTCTACTTATGTCTATAAACCCCTTTACTGCAAACTTACCTATGACCAACTATTATAACTAGCACTATAAAATATCAGTCAGGCGTGGTGATGCACAGCTGTAGTCCCAGTGACTTGGAAGGCTGAGGCAGGAGGATCACAAGTTTGAAGCCAGCCTCAGTGACTCAGTGAGACCCAGTCTCAAAATAAAAAAATACAAAGGGCTGCATGCAACTCAGTGGTAAAGTGCACCTGGATTAAATCCCCAGTACCAAAAAAAGAAAAATCATACGGACTTGTCTTGATGTAAATCAAAACAGATGCTGCCAGGTTTCACTTATTCCAACATCATACAAAGGCAGCCAGGGACCTGTGGTCCACTGAGAGTCAACTCCGCAGAGTATCCGCCACTGCAGCCACCAGTTCTCCCCTCCCCACTTTCCACAGGCCTCCTGCACCATTACTAACAGTCACCAGCAATGGTGTCTACGATTCTCTGAGAGTACATTACTACCTTTTATGCCATCGCCTCTACAGGTTGGGTCTTTAAAAATTAGCATTTCTTTTTTACTGCCCTGTTGTTCCCAAAGAGCAATTAAGCCAATTTTCTTCTCCGGGTGCCTGATGCAGATGACACATACCCTTTTAAGTGACTCACAGGTACTTGGCACATGAGGGCGAGAATGTGCTCAGCAGACCCACCGCCTCGGTTTCCTTGCTAGACAACTGACCCTGACCCTTAGCCTGAGGCCACCTTGTTTTGGTGCCTGGTCATCTTTTAGTAGACAGATTGAGGGGACTCTCCAACCAAGCTTTATCTGAGGTGGACTTCACTGGTCCCACCATCCGCAGCACCTCTGTCCCGTCAGCGTTGGGAAGAGCGACAGCCAGGACTCGGGCTTTCCCTGCCCGGCCTTGCTCCCCTCTCCTGTGCTTCCTGCAGCCTGAGCTGACCCTGCTCATCACAGCTCTGAAAGCCAGCCTTCCCCTCAGTACACCCTGTGCAATGCCTCCTGTCCTTGTCCCCTCGGTGGCAACTCTTCCCAGCCAGCCCTGCTCACTCAAGGCCTGGGTCCAGTTACTCCGCACTGAGACCATTCCTGAGAACATCTGCTCTACACCCCACTCCTTCTCCCTAAGCCTCCTGAACCACAGCAAACCCGTCTCCACTGCCTCCGAGCGAAGCCCTGCTATCTTCCCCTGTTACTCACCCAGCCTCACATGGGCTGGGAACCGGGGCCCTGGGGCCAGAGCTCCTGGCCCCATTCATACTCCTCCCACCACAACACACGTACCCTCTTATGCCTTCCTCCTCCTCTTCCAAAGTTAATGCCCCTAAGCCTTAATTCCCTAATAAAGGATGATCCTAGCGGTAGTTACCTAACAGGGAACTACTTAGCACAGCATCTGGCACAAAATAAGCACTCAATAAATGACAACCATTACTGTGCAGTTACTGCTGTTCCCTGTGAGCTGTTAAGCTCTTTACATAGGAAACCACGGGCAAGGGCCAGTGGAGGGCTGCATACACCACTTGCCCTTCATCCACGCCCCAGGCAGATGGAAGGATGAACGACTGTCAGTTAGAGGTGATGCATAATGAGATTAGGCTTAAAATTAATTCCATTTGTTTTAGCCAATACTAGAAGGAATGTCTCAGATGCTTGCTCTGCTGCCATCCCAATTTCCGGGTGTCCAGGAAGAGCGAGCTGCACATATCCCACATACCTTCCACGCTACTCTACACGTTCTTCCAATCGACTAGGGCCTAAATATGCAAAATATACACATGCTCAGCTTTTACCCATTTGTGATGCTGCAGTTTAATCTGGTATTGCTGTTTGTTCTGCAATTGCCGTTTTGGAAAAGATAAAGGAAAAGGCTAGTGAGGAAGGAGCCGGAACACTCATCAAGGCGGCATGACTTGGAATAGAATGACGTCTCAGTGACACACTGTCCAACAATCTTGCTGGAGAGGCACTCAGACCCAAATGTCCCACCAGGTTAACTGCCTGGTGCCTACAGCCATGAGGAACAGGTCACAAAGGAGCACTGTGCTTCTGAAGTGTCTCGTTCTGAGTTGACCTGGGTGCCCCTTGAGGGAGTTGAGAAGCCCTTTTACTTCAATTTCCCTAGCCAGAAACCCAACACCTAACCTCCCACCCTAGTCCTTCCAGATCACTGAAAATCCAAGTTTGACAAGCAAAGAACAGCTCATGATATTTCGTAGCAAGGACACTCGTGAAGCTTGACCACAAACCCAGGTGTCAGATGTTTTCTGACCATGTAAGTTCACTAGCAGCATCCACAGGTACTCACTACCAAGCACAGGTCAAGGGGAACTGAGGAAAACTCGGACTCGACACTTTGCACAAGCCGGCCATTTCCATGCACTTTAATGCCTTCAGATGTAAGTGCTACCTGATGGGTGTGAAAACTGTTGCAGTGAAATTGAGTTGTTCAAGATCTGCAGCCAGACATGAGGCACCTGGGATTCAACCGGGTCCTTCACTGGACTTTGTCAAGCTCTTGCCCACATTGCTATGGCTCCTGTCACAGCATAGCAGGCTGAATATCCACCATACACCAACACAAATCAGGGACAACAGCCTGTTCCCCTACTTGCTGGATGATCCCATGCATTCAAGTTTGCAGATGTGGCCTGGGTCACAGGCAAGCGTTACCTCCACCCTTGTGCAGATGAGAGAGGAGCATCCAGAAGAGAAGGCCCAGGCCTGCCTAGCTCTCTATTAACTCTCAGCAGGGTGCCCTGCTGGGGCTTTGGGGCAACTGCAAGCCCCAGCTCCAGGCCTGCAGTGAGCACTTGCCAGCCAGCGGCCACTCCCTGCCTCTTCTGCACTAGTGGTAGGGCTCTGCTATTTGGGGAAGAGACTCTGCTCACTAGTCACATGGATAAATGACATTCTTCACATGGTCAGTCCAGGCAGTGCCTGTACAAGCAGACTGCTATGTGCCTGGTCAATCCAATTTAAATCTCGTTTATGACACATGCTCTGACTGGATGCAATCACTGGAAGGCTCTAAGCAACATCTTCTCATGGCTCAGGGTCAAGGGCTCTCTAACCCAGGGCTGTTCAGACCACCTGCAAGATTCACTTCCTGAGTGACAAACCGTGCACACAAGTGAAAACAGGTAATCCACGGGGGATTGGCCTCTTGGTGGCTTTCAGCCCTCATAACCCATCAGGCTAATTAGCAGTCTGCTTGCATTATCTCAGACCAGTCAGGGGTCAAGGGTAGCGGGATAAGGCAAACATTTTGAGAGAAGGAAACTGAGATGCAGCATAAAGATCAGCTGGGGTGGGGCTGGGGGCTCCAGCAGGAACCCCTAATTTTGGCAGATTGACACCATCCTGGACACCTGAGAGAACAGATGACAAAGTCCACCATTTCATCCCGAGCCTAGAGAACAGCCGAGTGTGGGCAGAGCCCCAGCACACTCACTCCAGCACGGGCACAGGCAGGTCCCACTGGGACACCTCCTGCTCCCCACCCTGAACAGCTGGAGGGTTTCACAGTATTGGATGCAAAGCAGGGCCTCTGCCCACCCCCAAGAAGGGACTCAACGTCCCAGACACCATGTCCCAAGGCCACTCCACCACTTCAACATTCAGGGACACCTAACAGATTGATCTGCAGCCATCCCTTTCTCAGGGGATCTTTAAAACACTGAGTAATGACATTTACTGAATCCCCCCCTGGGTTCCAGTTGCTACACTCACTACTTTGTGTGCAGGGGCTTCATCCAAAGGCAGCACGAATCTATCAGGGTTTCACTGTGATTATCCCAACTCAGACAAAGAAAATCAGTTTTCCGACCTAGAAGCTAAGTCAGATTTAGACCCATACCTGCCAACTCCAAGCCCCCAGCCCCATGTTCTAGGGTCTCACAGGACTGGGTTAGTTCTGTTTTTTAAAAAATTCCTATTTTCTTCCCTCCTAACTTTCCATGAAACCTGAACACACGTGCACATCTCTGCAGCTGCATTGCCACGCGGGAAGACAGGGCCATGCATGCAGTGCGGTGAAACCACAGCAGCACGGAGGCTGACTGGGCCTGATGACGGCAGCAGCAGGGCTGGCTGAGCAGCCGAATGAGCAAAAACTCCGGGGGAGGAACGCAAAGTCCTGGGAGAAGTGGGGGGAAACACCCGGGAGGAAGCAGGGGAGTCTCTGGAAGCCGCCCAGAGCTGAGGGTTTTCACTGCCTGTGGCTTATGGATTCACAGAGCACTACTGCCTACCTGCCCTCAGGCTGCCCAGCGGAACCTTTGTCAGTGTGACATCGAACTCAACCACTGTCCGCAATGGGGTAACCCTGGGCAGGGGCCGTGGCCAGGACGGTCCCTGGCCATGCAGCAGCAGAACATGGCTCCTTCCATTCCTGCTTTCTTCATCTCCACCAGAACCTAAGATTTTTTTCCTGGATACTAATTATAGCCTAGTTAAATCCATTAGCCTTTCTGACACATTTTCAACATCAACTTACTTTTTGTCCAATTAGTTTAAGACAAACTGAAATCCTTATCACTATTCTGAGCACACTGCTGTTTCTCAAATCCAGTTGGAGACACAAGCACCTGTGCCCTCTAAATTCTGAGAGCAAGCAGTGCACTGGCCTCCAGGGGCAGTAAGGAGCAACAGGCGCCAGGGCTGGATCAATAATGAAATCCTGCCTGATCGCCTCAGGGGCTGCAATCACAGGGAGCCTCACATTCATGTGGGGCTTTGTGCCCACAGCGCTCTCATGATGTAACTGTGTGGTCCCACTAGTCAGGGTCTCTGCTGTAACTTCTAGTTGCTGCTGGACTGATTTTAGATGGTGCAGCCACTGAGGGACTAGCAGAGTTAATGGAAAAGTTACAAGATCATGTCCTCATTTTTAAAGGAAAAATTGTTATTAAAATAATGTTGGATTCAATGTAAAATGACGAGCAACAATGTACTAATGCTGCTATTTAAACAGAAAAGTCAAAACAAAAACAAAACCCCACCTCTTCCAGGTTCTTCATGTTTATTAAGACTTCAAACTATGGATTATTTAAAGAACTTCAGGACAGTGGAAAGCTGAATTCTCCTGTGCAGTTTCTTATAAGGTAAGTTACTTTCTTTTTGGTCTTTATTAACTCCACAAAATTGATACCCTTTATAAAATGCAATACAAGTTGAAGACCATAAGAATGGCCAGGTGCAGTAGTGCATGCCTATAATCCCAGGGACTCGGGAGGCTGAGGCAGGAGGATCTTGAGTCCAAAGCCAGCCTCAGCAACTTAAGTGAAGCTCTAAGCAATCCTGTCTCTAAATAAAATTCAAATAGGGGCTGGGGATGTGGTTCAGTGGTTAAGCGCCCCCGGGTTCAATCCCTGGATAAAAAACATAATAAGTTAAGAATGAACTAAAACTGGTTTTAACCTCTGTGCCACAAAATTTTTAGCTAAGTTTGGAAGACTGTTTTGGCAGCATGTTTCTGCTGCTGCCCTTGGGAACAGAAGTCTCCACTTAGGCTGAATTCAGATCAGACCGACACCCTGCAGGGTCTTCACTGCAGCCTGGAGCAGGCGGTACACTAGCCTACACTATGCCTTCCACCTGGCCACAAAGAAGTTACCAAATCTACCCGAAGAAATAGAAAGCACCAAAGCCTGCCCTCTAATGCTCACCATTCCTGCAAATATTTACACTGTTATGGGGGAAAAAAAAAAAAAACAATGTCTGTTAGCTCATGATTGTAACTGGTAGATTCATTTGCACAGGTTTACAAGTCAACCACACACACATACACACTGGGGACTGAACCCAGGGGCGCTCTACCACTGAGCATTATATCCCCAGCCCTTCTTTTTATTTCTTATTTTGAGACAATCTCACCAACCTGCCCAGGATGGCCTCAGATTTCCTCAGTCTCCCCAGGTCTCCGGGACTATAGATGTGCACCAATGCACCCAAGCTAAAACTTTCAAAAAAAAGTTTTATTAAAGATTTGCAAACATCCGTAGTAAAGACAAGACTCTTCTCTCCATCCAACCTGCCCTGGACACTGCAGTCGATAACAATGCTGTGTGGACCCCACCGTGGAAACCTAAGCATTTGAAAAGCGTACCAACTCAAATACACAAACTCAGACATGGAACATACAGGAACCCTAACTTTCAAAACACTATAGAAAAAAGGAACACGAACCAGTTCCCCAACAAGGCTTATTTTCTACCTACAGCAGGTTCAAGGATACTATACCCAACAGAGCTGGCAGGAGGTTCCGTGAGCCTCAGTCTCCACCACAGATGTCTGCCAACACTGAGCAGCCTCAATGTTCCCCAGGCTTTACTCGAAACACCCCAACTGGAAGAAAGCATTTAGAAAGTACTTATAGGAGGTTTGTGGCCACTGCCTCAAGTCACCACTGACAGCTTGCCCTGGATTTCCATTTCACCTCTGAGCTGTAAGGCATGGCATACCGCCCCCAGTCCAGTCTTAGAAACTGATCAGAGCTGTGCCCATGTGATGGCGTTTCCTCATAGACCATGGACCACAGCACGGTGCTTGCTCAGCATCAGGAACACTTCTGAGCCTCTTTCCCACTGGCCCTGTCACTGTCAATGTCTACCACAGTGCCCTGATGTTCAGACGCAGCCATGTTCCCGAGTCCATGCAGGGCCTCACCACCTGGCCAAGCCCCTCCAGACCACAGCTCCCTTAGCAACCCTGGGAGGCAGGGAGGGCTTGAGCATTTCATTTCCGCTTTCACTGGCCGGGCTCCCTGACCAATACTTCCTGATGTTAGCACTTCCTCATCTTCCTCACTCCCACCATGGAGGCATTCTTCCTGTGCTTGGCCCTGGCCCATGTTCCTAAGAGCCTACACTGAAGTTGGGAGGACCCCCACATTCAGCCAACGCTGCCAGACATGATCATAGATCCCATGTCCCTGACATGTGGGAGTCACTCAAGATTTTAGACCCTGTGTTGCTGAGGATATTTCTAGATAAGATCCTAAGTGCTCGTGATGACCTCATTTCTGCAGCTAAGCAACCTCAGTGATTGCAAAGACCAAAAGGCTTTTCACATCATTTTTCTACACAAATACTAAATTTTTTCACATCCTTGTTTTCACCAGTTCCTACCTAATGAGCATGCAAGTGCTACTTTTCAGGATAACAGACTGTTCCTTAATTCTAAAATTTAGCATTGTCACTATTAATTAAAAATTATTCCCAAAGATACAAGTCAATCTTGTTACCACACTCACTGATACAAAAAAAAAATCTAGCAAATAGAAACAGTTACATTCCTATATAGAATGTCTCAGAATAAAGTAATCCAATTAGCTCTTTAAAAGGTTTAAAATGCCACTGAGTTTGAAGAGTAGTTTTTCCATAATCAAATTGTTTCCAAAAAATATTACAATCTGAAATAACCATTAGTGGACATAATGTACAAAACAGTGCAGTCAATATCTCAGATAATTTCTGGCTGATACTCTTTATGTAATATGGTTATTAGTTAGTTGAAGTATATCCCTCCCCTATGTACTTTTAGAATGCTTTTCAAACAGGCCAATTTTGCTACGTGAAAGAAGCTTCAAAAGATGTCAACATGGATAAAAATAAAAATTCAACCCTAAGATGCTAGAAGCATCATTTCAGAAATCACCATTTCAACACATGAAGCCTCTCCTCTCTCTATATTATGGTACAATTTGCTCTCAATAGAAAAACACCTGGGATCTACTAACACTGAACAAAATCAGTGGGTCACATCTTGAGAGTCGACTGTAAACTCTAGACAGTAAGCAGGTTGTGCTCGGAACCAGGCTCCTTGGTTTGGGCTGGGAAGGCATGCAGGGGACACCCAACTCAGTGGCACGGTTCCCACTTCCAAGCTCAAAAGGCAGGCAGGAGAACCCTGGTAGGACTGGGGTCTATTTCACGTCTGCTCACTGGCCTGTTATGCAGTTCACAGCATGAGGAGTGACAAAGGTCAAGTTTTCTGCAGTCCTCCAGGGAGGAGCATGGAGCAAAGTGCCAGTAGGTACTGTTCTCCCTGGTCTACTGATAACCCAGAAAGACGGCAGAGGGGAGACGTGGGCATCTAACCCAGGCCCATCACATCTGTGTGCTTGTGGTTTGATGGGTAGTGGGCAAGATCTTTGGTTTTCAACAGAGACCCAAGGAGGATAATCCAAGGAGGGGCTGCCCGTGGAGAGACACATGTCTGCAGAGGCATCTCAAGGAGCCCAGGAGGCAGGGTAAATTGCACTCTAGACCTTCTAGTGCCACCGGTTTGGGTTTTATCCATTTATATTTGTGGACTGTTTAAAAGGTTTGATTTGGAAGGAAGCAGGACAAAGGGAATCAAATTATTTTTAGTCCAGGACTCTTCCTTTCATGTCCAAGTACCAGGCATTACTCAGTAACTGCCCCTTATTCCTATTAATTCAGCTTCTCCTTCCTAAGTTGATTATTCATCATGCTTCATAACAGTACAGCTTCTTCAAGGGTGTCAAAATGCCAGTTGGTGAGCAGTGCTGCACCCAGAGCAGAAGGCCACTGACGTCCCTGAGTCACACAAGCCAGCACTGGGCCTGGGTCATCGCAGTCCTCTCTGTACTCGTATTCTGACAATTGTATCAGGACACCCCTAGCTTTCTGCTTAAATAAAGCAACACAGGTTCATCAATTTACTTATTTCAAAAGAGTTTGAAGCAAACTCAAAATTTATAGTTGTTAGGTTATGTTGGTTTAACTTCAATAGACTAGAAATGCAAAGCCCTGTGCACAAACTCGAGACCCATGATTTCTTCAATGGGACAATGACTATGGCTTCAGGGTTTGTTTTGCCAACTAATACATAGAAGTAAATATGGGCCACCCAATTATTTTCCAGCAATGGAAAGTAAAATCCACGGCCCTGGAGACAGACCCCTGGAAGTAAGGCCAAGCAGTGCTGTGTCTCAGTAGACATGGCATCTCCCATGGCCCCTGCTCCTAGGAAGGAAGCATATTTAACACATTGAAGAGTTGAAGAAAACTGTGTGAAGCTACAGATGACGTCCTGGCTTCTCAAGGGCACCCCCTGGTAACAGCATAGGACCTCCCCTAAACAGATGAACTCACCCCAACAATGAGCCTGCGTTGGACCAAACCTGGGTCTCAGGTGATCTCCTGGCCCAACTCCAGTACCCTACATCCAAAGAGATGCAGATTCCCACTCTGTGTGGCACCTGGGTCCTAGCATCGTTCCACAACCCGACTTCTCTGGAGAGTTGTCACAGCTCCTTGGGGTGGGGGTGCGGTTCGGGAATAATTCACCCCCACCTGAGGATTCTCCTCACCTTGGGGCTATTAAGAGAACACAAAAGTTCAGTGGGATGGTCAAATATATTGGATGACGGATCCATGGAGTCCCTTCAATGCTGGGCTGTCGGTCTGTGTGGCTTCCCTCGTTTTGCTCTCCACCCTATTTCCCAAGTGCCCACCATGCCAAGCCCAGCTCCTTTTCCCCAGGATGCTGTCTTCCTCATCTCCACACATCTATAGGACCCATCAAATCAAACACTGCCCTCCGAGACAAATCTACCATCAGGAACACCACCACAACCAAGTTGAGCAATGATACCCCTGCAATGGGGAAATGCGTCCTCGTTTCAGAAATGCTAAGGGAAAGGAAGAGGGCAAGGGAGGAGAGGGAAGCTGGGAATTTGAGGACTCTTCTCAGATGCTGCCTTCCCACAGCTCTCCATGGCCTGCACTGTCCTCATATGGAGTCTGAAAACTCCACAGGACAGGGGTCACCTCCTCCACCTCCACTGTGTCTCAGAACAGGTGTGACCAACAGTTCCAAAAATAACTCCTCATAAAACCCAGACTGGGAGAAAGAGCGGAACGTGGATGCCTTCTCCGTCAATCTGTGAGCAATTGCACTACACGCAATGGAGTCCAAACAATCAGGATTTCAGAAACAGAGCCATGCCCCTCTTTACCTGCAGTTCACCAACACCCCTTCGAGGCCAGCCCTACCTGGACTAGTGTGAAAGGTCAAAAACAAGCATGCTTAATTTCACTTAGATGTCATCTCAAAGTTGAAAGGAAACCTGGAACCTCTCCAGCACAGTTGCACTAGAAAGCAAGCCAATGCCTGACCTGGGCAGAAACAGGCTGCTCCAACATGCACCTCAGAGGACACTTGGAACCGATAGGCAGACACTGCTAGATCCGACTGGAATGCATTGGTGGGTGGGCGAGGGGGCTGAGGGTAAGTAGGCTCAGTGCCCTTATAGGAGGCAGGCCTGGGACCTCTGGCTCCCTTCCTGCCATGGGAGGATGTAGTGTCAAGTGGGCCCACCTGCAACCACGAAGGGGCCTGAACCCACCCATGTGGGCACCTCACACCAGACTCGTAACTTCCAGAGCCAAGGAATAAATTACTGCTGTCTACCAGCCACCCAATCAATGGCACTTCCTTATAGGAGCCTGAGTCGGTGACTTTTCCTGTCCCACAGAAGGCTGCACTTTCTGTTTCAGAAAGACACATCCCATAGGACTACTATGGTCTACAATCCCCATAGGCTGCAGTAATGACAGGAAGGTTTACTCGATTCCAACAACCTGTTCCTCATCTCCCGACCAAGCAAGGAGCTACCAGGATTAATGGCAAGAGGGACTCGTCTTATACCAACAAAGTCTTTGTAAACACTCTTTCATTATTTTGCCTCTATCAACCATCATTTCATTGGAAACAGTAGGACTGCAAACAAATGCCCAGGTTCTACACACGGAACTAGTAATGAACTTCCCACCCTGCCCATCCAGTGTCCACTTCCCTCCTGCTTTGTCAATAATGTGCCAATGTCCCTTCAGTATTCACTCTCCTCCCGCAGCCCACGTGCTTCCTCACCGCCCAGGAGCCTCACCCCTTGCCATAGCAACAGGTTCAGAACATCAGTGCCTGACAGTCTCCTGGTCGCGCAGCCTGGCCCAGTACCCTGGCTGGCACCAACCCCACCTTCCCAGCCCACCTCTGGGTCCTCAGAGGGAACCCAGAGCTGGTTGGTAACTGCATGTTGCCCACCTTGGATGAGATAGACACTGGAAGGAGAACCTCGTCAAAGAGCCCCAGGGGCCAGGTGCAGCACTGAGCCACTCCACAGGCAAGCCCAAGCCTGCACCAATTCTGAACCTCATGCAGTGTTATGAACACAATCACAGCCTCATCCGGTATTTCCCAAATGCTGGCCCTGCCACATGCATCAGGGATAAGAAAGAAAATAGGACCCCCACTCATGTGGAAGAGCCAACATGCACAGGCCGGCCTGCCTACCTGCCACTACAAGGCTCCCAGGAGGTACCGTTTGAGACAAAGCTTCTCATGGCCTTCCTAGAGAGCCCAGTAAATCACCTTCACTGTGAAAGCTGAGTCAGGACTTACTCCACAGAAGTCTAGTCCTCTCAAGACAGATCGGTGCTCAGCAAGGACAGAAATGATCCCTGAACTTCTCCCTGCATATCTAGTTACAGATCAATGCTGTAGCCATGTATGCACGGGGATTAGAAATCCCAGGTTTCCTGCATGCTGCTGCTCAGTCCTGCTGCAGAGGCGAGAGAAGATGTGAGCAGAAGGGAAGGTGCTCAGCCACACAAGGGCTCCACACGAGGTACATGTTAATGTTTGCTTCTTCCCCAAAACCCTGCTCCCATCTCAGAGTATAGCATAGAAAACTCAGAAAAGTGATGCTTCTCCCCAGAATTCAAGTGTGCAAGTAACGGGGCATGCCAGCTGGTCTCCTAGTTAAGTTCTGAATTAACGCACAGTAATAAAACAAAAAGATCATGCAATCAAACTTGAGAGGCCACGGGAAATTTCAGCAGACCTGCACTTTATCGACTGAGATTGCTAGAGTTAACAAGCTAAGGAGAGCATCCATATGGGACCTCCAACCCGCAAAGGGCCACAGGTCGCATCATGCTGGATGTTTGGGCTGAACCTGCTGGGGATCCCACTGAGAAATTTAAAACAGACACATTTACTATTTTGCAAAGTAAAATGTCGAATGTGATTTTTAAGCTATAGAGCTTTAAAAACCTATAAGCATTGCTTTTCTAAGAGGTATACATATTTACAGAGAAAACCTAGGGATTTAAGATGGAAAGAGAAACACCAAAGCAAATTTCAGTGATTTCTGCATCCCATAACTATGCTGGCGAGTGTAAGAACTCTTAAAATGTGCATCCCAATTTTAAAAGTTTTTTCTCTAAAGGAAGAGGTAGCTCCTTCCCAGGAAATAAGTCACTCTTTCAGACTAACAATGGTGCACCTAGGGGGCCCTTCCAATGTCTCCACACGCCCTCGACCAGCTGTACTCTGCCACCAGAGTCACTCCTGCCCTGGCACATTCTCCCTGTGGCCTTTGGACTTCAGTGATATCTCTCCTCTGCTGCCATCAGCTCTTAGCTTCTCAACCTTCTCTGATGGGGCAAATAAGTTGAAAACCAGAAATCAAAAAAACCTTAGCTATTTAAGGTTTTGCCATTTCCGATGACAAAGAATGCTAATTTTATTTCCAGAGTTTAATACATCCACATTAAAATGTGTGGCATGTAATCAATATTTATTCCCAGGGTGTGTCAGCCTCTCACTGCTGACCAACATACCTGAAAAACTTCAAGGAGGAAATACTGATCTTGGCTCAAGGGTTCAGGGGTTTCAGTGCATGGTCAATGGCTTCACTGCTTTGGACCTGAGATGAAGCAGAACATCAGGGTGGAGGAAAGTGCTCAGCTCATAGCAGGCGGGAATCGGAGGGAAAGGCTCCAGGAAGGAGCTGGCCTTTCAGGCACCTACTACGTCCATAACCTTCCCTCACTGCCTACAGATTCCACGACCTCCCAGGACGCCATTCAGCGCTCCAGGGATTCGTCCACTGATGAGGTCAGAGCCCTCAAGATCAATCACTTCCCCAGAGTCCCACCTCTGAACATTGACCCACTGTGGCGGGACATGAGCCTCTGAGGGACATTCCAGATCCAAATCATAACCTGGGACATGCACTGCTCACATTTGTGTGCCTGAATTCACTGTTATCACAAATTTCAAATCCCCTTATGCCTATTAGTGACATGGCAATACTGCCCTCTAAATGGATATTAGAAAATCCAGGAAACGCGTTCAATAATGAAACTAAGCATTTCCACAATCGCGATGTGTAGATTTGTACACACGTGTTGGAACTTCAGCATTTCCACAAACGTGCTACCCCAAAGGGCATGTGCAGTTCTACAAGTAAATAAATGGCCATGTATTATTTTCCAGTTAACAGAGTGTCAGCACTCAAGGCCAGCGACTGTGCTTCCAGGCGCTGCGGAAAGGGGTTAATCACATACACACCTATGGGGCAGGCGCACCAGCTGAAGGGACTGCACAGGGGCCACCATCGCCCCGTTAAGGAAACTCTTGTGGAACATGAAGACTTTACAAATGGCCTCTTGTTCCTAAGGTGACCTGAAATAGGAGCTTCCCTATTCTGAGTTACAGCTGACCCCACACTGCGTCCCTGCCTGCAGTAGGCATTCCTGGGGCTGCAGAATGGAAAAACTCAAAGGAAATCAGGTTTAAAAACTCCCTGCTGCCCTGAGCAAAGGGTGCCAGGTCCACCTCATCTCTGCCACACCCGACCTCATTCTTGATCTCGGTTCTGCTGCTTGCTGGCCGTGTGACCGTAGAAGTCACCTCGCTTGTAAGATAAGCAGCAGGATAACATGATCTCGGCAGTGCTGCCAACTCTCCAGCCGACACTGTGATTAACTTATCAGCAAGTTGGTTAATGCTCAGGTGGGAAATTTGAGCCACTCAGATATATACATTTTAACAGGCAAATGCTAGACACACAACACAGCTGCATCGCCATGCACACTTCAATTTTTCAATAAAGCACTATAATTTTTCAATTTTTTTTTTTAAGAGCAGTTTTACCTTCACAGAAGAATCTAAAGTATGAGGTTGTCTTTATACCTCTTGGCCCTACACATGCATCGGCTCCCCCACTATCAACATCCCATGCCACAATGTGCATTTGTTACAAGGGATGAGCTACACCTCACACCACCATCAACCGAAGTCCACAGTCGACACCCTGGTTCGCTGGTCATAGGTTTGGACATATGTGTAACGTAACCAATATGCTATCACCAAGAATGGTTTCACTGCCCTCAAAATGCTCTGTGTTCCACCTATTGGACCCTCTGCCCCTCTAACACCCAGCAACCACTGATCTTTTTCACTGCCTCCATACATCTGCCTTCTTCAGAATGTCAAAGAACCATATACCACACAAGCAGAGTTTGGTCGATGACAGACTGCATGCATGTATAACGGCAGCCCCGTATGATTTTTTTTGGGGGGTGGGGATATCAAGGATTGAACTCAGGGGCACTTGACCACTGAGCCGCATCCCCAGTTGTATTTTGTATTTTATTTAGAGACAGGGTCTTACCGAGTTGCTTAGTGCCTCGCTTTTGCAGAGGCTGGCTTTGAACTCGCAATCCTCCTGCCTTAGCCTCCCAAGCAAGTTGCTGGGATTACAGGTGTGTGTTGGCAAGCCTGCCCCCATATGCTTTTGTCACCAGTGACATCATAGTCGTATTTGTCTCTGAGAGTACACTCTACAACGTCATGTAAAAATGCAGTCCCCTTTGGAATCGAGCAGCACATATCCTTTTTGGATTGATTCTGCTTGGTCATACGAGAGCGTCCCCCACATCCTCTCATGCCCTAATGGCTCATTTCTCTTTAGAGGCGAATAGTTCATTGTTCGGTTATACTGGTCTGTTCAGCCAATCACCTTTCAGAAGGTATCTTAATTGCTTCCAAGTTTTGGCAGTCGTAAATAAAGCCACTATAAACCTTCCAGTGCACACTTGTGTATGGACAGAAGTTTCCAGGTACTTGGGTGGGTATCGAGGAGCACCACTGCTGGGTCATCTGGACAAAGTGGGTCTGCTTTGTAGGAAACCAACCTGTCTTTCAGGACTCTCTTGCCTTCCCACGAGCAATGGATCAAGGCTGCCACTGCTGCGTGTCCTCACCAGCATTCGATGCTGTTGGTCTGGGGGTTCTGCCCCCCAGGGGTGCAGCCTCACTGTTGTCAGGATGCACTTCCCCAGGGACAGGCATGGAGCACCTTCTCACATGCTTGTTTGCCCTGCGTGCCTTCCTGGGTGAGGTGTCTGTCCAGGTTTTCCACTCTTTTTAAAAATCAGGTTACCAGTTTTCTCAAGAGATTTTTTGTACAATTTGGGTAACAGCCTTTCATCAGGTTTTTGGCTAATCTCTAAGGTTTGCCATTCTGTCATTCTGGTGAACCATCTTTCAAATTTTTATTAACCTGTTATATATAATATGGGTTCTCCAGCTCACCACAGCTTTCCCATCCTTACTGGTATCCACACTTTTCCCAATCTTATTCTCAACCTTTCATGACTTGCTGGCCCCTCAAGTCCCTAAGAAATTTCTAATGAAGTCATTTAAAGCAGGAAGGTTACAACCCTGACGCTCGCTGAGGCAGGAGGCAAGAAGAATGTTGGCAGCACCATCATCTTAGGACAGGAGACTTCTCAGATGCCCCACAGGTTACACTTCAAAGGACCTACCTTTGCCTTGGGCAATGCCCAGCCTGTATCCCACTGGGAGTTTCACTGTACCTGGCAAAGTGTTTACAGATGCGTCTCAGTAACATCCAACTTCACTAGCTGGTCAAGAAAATTTTCATTAAGGCTTTTGATTAAGACAACAGGCAACTCCTGGAATGAAAAAGTAGCTGTTTGGAACTATTTACATACTTGTTTTGTGTTTATCTTACACTAAAGACCCTGTAGGTTTCAGGGTCTTATAGTTTTTGGAATATCGACAGTAGGACCCAGGGTATTCCCATCCACTTAGCAGTTGGTGCACGCAGTGTGGGGGGTGGGGTTAACATCCTCATCCAAAGGGCCTAGAGCCTCCCTGACAAATGCCAGGACAGCTGTCCATGAGGCTCATCTCATTTCCTATCCAGATCTCACACCAAACTGCGACTCTCCCTCAACTCCAGAGTAAGTTCCCGGCTCAGGTCTTAAATCCCATAGGCACGGGGAAGGGGGCTCTGTAGATGGCCCCAGGATCTGGTGCCTCCTAGCAACACGCTGCTTCCAGAGGAGGCTGCAGACACTAGGGGGCACTGTGTGAAACACAGCAAGAGGCAGAAGGCAGCTCAGGATGGTGCTCAGGTCTTGCTAGGGCTGAAAGTCAAGTATGAGAAGAAAGTCTTCCGACTACGGTCATCGAGAAAATCAAGCTCAGACATACGTCTAGAAGCAGCAGTTAAAAACACGCATGAAACAGATAATATACCATAAAGAAAAACCATCAACAAGGAAGATCTCAAATCTGAGCCACTAATGAAAGATCTCTGTGGCAAACTAGCCTCAAGTTCTATATGGAGTTTCACACTTTTAAATTCTTGCAAACACAATTAAGTTCTCTGAAGTACCAGCACAGACTTCTAAAAATGACATTGTACATTCTTCCAGACCTATTTTTTTTGAATAATCACCTTTGCTAGATACTAACTTGCTAATTTGAAGATGTCCAACAATGACTTATTAGAATTCAAGCACTAGTGAATTCAGTTTTTAGACAAACATTAATCGGGAAAAACTTAAGGACCTTCAAGATTTTTAAAGCATAATATCATCTGTGTGCCTATGTTCCAGACTAATAAGCGCCAATGTGTTTATGTCCACTCAGATGGTCTACACAAAGCTTAAGACAATTGCTTTTCCCAGAAGATCAAAAATTAATCCATAATGTTCTCAGTGTTAATTTGCACACACTTACACTGGAGATATTTTATTTATAACTTGGGTAGAATGAACATGGCACCCTCAGAGAAAACCAAGTCTAAAATATTTAAAAGCATTTTTTCCCAGTTTATTTGTTCTAGAAATACATGACAGTAGAGTAGATTTTGACATATTGTAAAATGTTACTTCTTCCAATTAGGATCCCATTGTTGTGGCTGTATATGATGTGGAGTTACATTGGCCATGTATTCATATATAAGGAAAGATGTCTGATTCATACCATTGTCTTTTCTATTCCCTTCCCCATCCCTTCCCTTTACTCCCCTTTGTCTAGTCCAATGAACTTCTCATCTTCCCCTCCCTTTTGTGGTTAGCATCCACATATAACAGTCTACCTTTGGTTTTTTTGGAACTGGCTTATTTCACTTAGTGTGATATTCTTCAGTTCCATCCATTTTAAAAGCATTCTTAATGAACAAGGGCCTATACAGTATCTCAGTGATAAATCATTTTAAATCGAACTTAAAACAATGAATTTGTCACATTTTTATATTTTCAGAATTTTCAAAGCTCCAGAAACCACATATCCAGATAGAAATTGCCCAAGTCAAATTCTAAATCAGTGTTTTGTTGTAGTTTTTGATGGAAATTCTTATAAAATGCAGATGACATTCCTCAGGATTACCAGGTCTGACAACCATTTCAGAACAAGGATGCATTCGTGAAGAACAACAGTAAAACCACACAGTGCGCACACCAATTACCTCACTGAATAGGCGAGTCTGCATTGCTTCTTACGGTGAGTGCAAACATCAAGGCAAAGCCAAACTCTCAGAAAAGAGACAAAAGATGGAATGTTCACACACAACCTTGACCACTCACAGGACTAGAAGTTTTCTCACCTTGCTTGCCTATGGCAGAGAGTAACCCTAAAAGTGTTTTGTACGCTGAAAAAAAAGAAAATTAACTAATGCTGAGCACCTGCAGGCGAGGACGCCTGCACAACTGCACATGCGACCCCAGGATGGCCAGCAACCAGGTGTTTTAGACAAGGGACAGACTCGAGTTTTACTTGTCTGGATATGTGATTTTCCAACTGGAGCAGAAGGGCCTGGAGGATGGTAAACCCAGTGCCCCAGCCCACCTTGCGTTCTGACCCAGCAAGTCTGCACCTCAGAATCTGCCTTTCTGAGAAGACCCTGATCAACTGCTGCCCAGAGGCCCTGATGGGGTTGCAGGCACAGTCAGATTGGCCCCCATGCCACCACTTCATTCCCCTGCAACACCTGGGATCTCGACTGTCCTTCAGTGTGTACACCAAGCTGGATCCTACTCTCAAGCTTGTGTCCTGTGTGCACCGACTTACCAACACAATGAAAGGAGAAGGAATGCACAGCTACGTAA
Source organism: Glaucomys volans (assembly GCA_020662805.1). Taxonomy (NCBI): domain Eukaryota; kingdom Metazoa; phylum Chordata; class Mammalia; order Rodentia; family Sciuridae; genus Glaucomys; species Glaucomys volans. The sequence continues at coordinate 80,358 of JAJEJO010001157.1, read as the reverse complement.
CGAAGTTTACCTGAAACCGAATTAACTAGGGCTTGCTTCACTGTTCAACACTGAGAAGACATGCTGGAGACACAGGAGTGGGTGTACGGCTGTTCTCACGCTAGGAACATAAAAATGCATGTATGTATCTTTATAAAAAATGTATTTAGCATATAACTACACATATAATTTTATTTATATGCTAAATATGCCATCCAGCTGAATATATTTGTGTTTTTAAATTTTAATGCAGTGCTGGAGATTAAACCCAGGACTTCATACATACTAGGCAAGTGCTCTACCACTGAGCCACACCCAGGCCCCACTATGTGTACACATAATGCAAAAAATTTGTCGTTTCCCTTTTATACAATGGCAACTGCCCACCGACAGCCCAAAACCAACATTCAAAAGCTGTACTATCAGTCGTTTTTCCATCACATACCCAGTCCTGCCTACTAAAAAAATTTAAAGCCATGGAATTGCTTAGTACAAATAAAACAAAACTATGTTTACAACAATTTTTGAGATTACATTGTGTTCTTTCAAAAGATTGCTTCACATAATGGCTTTCACCGTACAAGTGCATTCTCGTCTCAGGAACCCATCTACTCGCATGGCTGTACCTGTTTCTATGTGGATAGCTTCCCCAAGGCTTTTCATGTAGGTGTTGCATCAAAACCTACACTTTAAAGTCAAACTGGTGTTCACTCTTCAACATATGTGGCCTCCTCATTTCTCCATTTGCAGGGGCACCATCTATTCCCAGGGGTGTGGATTCGTCCCACCAGTCCATCACTCCAGGATGTTAAAGGGCTGAAAGGGCTGGTCTCAGGGACCTGGTTCCAGTCTGGGCCGGCTGAGAGCTTGCTGTTGGGGTAGAACAAGTAACTCATTTGATCTGTCCCCAGAACACATAGGACACCTACATACCTCAGAAGCTACAAGTAGGTAGCACAAAGGGAAACTGTCAAAGGGACAGGTACCTGCCCATCAGGGTGAGTGACAGTAAACCACCAGGCAGCTCAGTGGTGCTGCCCCATGTGCTTGGCCGCTCCCAATTTTCATTTCCTTTGGCTGGTGCAGCCTTCCTTCCTGCCTCCCAGGCTGGGTTCTCTAATGCCTTTGTGGCCTGCGCCTGATTCACAACTCAGCTCCTAATGCAGCAGTATCATGGCCAGAACTTCAGAACCACCCACAGCTGTCTATATTCTAAGAATCTGTCCTTTCCCCTAATAGTGTCACCTGTGGAAGAGCCAGCCCTGGCCTGGTAGCTTGTCCTCTGTCAGGGTTCCTGGTATACTGCTTGCTGTACATGCGTGGCTGATCATCCAGCATCACCCCAAAATCTCAACCTTGTTTCTTACCATTGCTTTTTGTAAAGTGTATAATTGCTGTAGCTCTGGTGTGACTTTTGAGAGCAAAGAACCACAGAATGAGATTAAGAAGATCAGTTTCACTGTCTTCCTACTCACATCCTTAAAAACTCCAAAAGCATCAAGTGTTTGTTGGAAGTAACACCTACAAAATAGAATTTGGTTATAAATATTCTACAGACTAAGCTGGGTGCAGTGGTGCACGCCTGTAATCCTGGCAGCTCTGGAGGCTGAGGCAGGAGGATCACCAAGTTCAAAGTCAGTCTCAGTAACTCGGTGAGGCCATGAACTTAGCAAGACCCTGCCTCAAAATAAAAAGTAAAAAATAAAAATAAAATTAAAAAACAGAACCAAGGATGTAGGGCAGTGGTCAAGTGCCCGTGTTAAATCCATAATACAAAAATATATATATTCTGTGGACTATGAAATGACCACAGGGACAACATCTCCACAAAAAGCAATGGTTAAAACAAACTGAGAAGTGCACTCCAGCACTTCTAAAACTGGTGTATTGGTTAACAAAATGGGACAAGATGAATAAACAGGGCCAGCCTGGAACCACAAGAGCCCGATCCACCTTCTCAATCTTGTGTTCACTGTGCCACCTGCAGTGGGTGCTGTTACTGTTATTCACCAAAATCTACCGCCCCTGTCCTCCAAAGCACAGAGCTATACTCTCGAGAGCTGAAGCTCCCAGGCACGGGGAAGATCAATTCCACAAACTGACTTGCTGCGGAGCTCACCACGCCCATTCTGCAGATGGGCGGAAGCATCCCAAGACATGGGAGCAGTGAGCGGGGACGCACACCTGGCCCAGGTGCCTTCAACCTGTGGGCGGAGTATGTGCTTATATAGTGCTACTGAGTTGAAGCTTTTGGTGTCTTTTAATCCCAGCCTATAGATCTTAGGAAGAGGAGGTGGGAATTCGGCAGGAGGGAGAAAGGAGCAAACCTCCTAGTACTCTGATCAGTCTGTTCACCATGGAAAGCAACCAGCACCACTGCTTATGTGTTTGCTGGTTTCTTTTTGTCCTTATGACACAAAAGTTACTCCTCAAAATGACAGCCTATTTTACTGATGCCTCAACATAAAATAGCTAATGACATCCTCCAGAAGATCATATCAGCAGTGATGAAAGTGCACTAGGACAGGAGGGTACTTGACAGCACTTGGAATAATGTAGCCTGAGACAACTCGATCGGTATGATATTCACAGCATTATTTTAAATTTCCCCATATTTTCCTGCTAAGGAAGAAATAGCCTAGCCACATTTCTTCACTAAGATTCCTAACTGAGCACCGTGTGGCTGGGGATGTTCTCTTGATGGCTGGGGGTGTTCTTTTCCCAACCACACAACTTTGCTAATCCCACAACCACTTTCCAGGCTTCCGAGTCATACAACCATTGCCAGGTGAGTCTGGGTATCTCTGCCCAGTTGACAGCCTAGGACGCTTCTTGACTTGCTAGTGTGTGTAGTTTCTTATTCCACAGTGTAACTCTGCTTCCCATGATGAGATATGACATGTGCCAATAGAATGAAAGGTGTTAGAAACTAATGCACTTCTCAGAAATCAAACAGACTCTGAGGATAGCTTTGCTCCTTGCTTGTTTGCTATGGGCTTGGTTCAAAATAGCTTTCCAGACTCTTGGGGACAAAGCTGGTTAAGAGTTTGGCTTTATTTACAGATGAATCACCGAATACCCATTTCACAATTGCTGTTCTGATCAGAACTACAGACCTAACCAGGAGAATGGCAGGGAGGGCAGGGAGCAACCCCTGAGCTTGTAGGAGGCCCACCACTGTGCTTGAGGGCACAGGGGAAAAGGGGTGTCGGTTCAAGTGTTAAAGCATGGCTATTATTAAAGCAACTTAAATACACAACTGTGACTACAAATGCAGAGAAACTGCCATCACACGTGCTGGTGACCAAACAACACACAGCACACAGCCCGGTTCTTCAGGAGTCCCCCAGTCCAGCAGAAGCTGCTGTCACCATAGCCTCCCAGGCAGTAGAATGGGACCAGGCAGCCTGGGAAAGCCAGAGCACAGCAGAAAGGGGAAGTCTACACCAAAGGGACCTCGACGGTCAGGCCTGTAACTCTTGGTCTGCTGTGTGGTTGCAGAAAATCAGGATGCAACCAGACATTGTCCCCTCTGCGTCCTGGCTGCACCCTTCTGCAGAACTTCAGAGGGGTTTGGGCTGACAAGCTCCAGAGGTCTCATGGGAGCTATGCACTAATGTCAAGAACACACACTGATTGGGAAGAGGCCAATTTGCTACAATTGCTCGTAACTGAGGAAAGAGCACGTGGGTCCAAGCATGTGGGTTCCTTACCAGAATCCCCCTCTCATGCCATATTGTGTTACAGAATGTGAAGAATTTAGTTATGGTTCCGTAACTTATTTCACAGGGTCCCCAGTCTCCGAAATGTTTCACCAAGGACTCAGAGTCCAGAACACAAATGCACCTGCTGTAGGGATCATAGGTCATTCTTAGGACCATAGTGAGTCTTTATCTAGGTGACTAACTGCCTTTCCTAAACCAGGAGGCTTCAAGCTACCAGGTGCATCTTCCTCCAGAGAAGAAGTCTCCTTCCAAATAGTCCTTCTAGGGCCACTCCACCAAGCCTGGCAGGAAGTGCCTGTGTCAGGAACCTGCTGATCCCTGTTGGATGGATATAAATCTGATGAAGGTGCAAGTACCACCTCCTGACAGCCATCCTCACTCACCACAGCTCACCCTCTGGAACATTCTTCCAGCTCCAACATCCTCGGTGGTACCAAGCCATTTCTCAAGAGGGTTGCCTTCTAGGGCCTTAAATATCCATCTTCCTCCATTAGACAGAGCCACTCTGCCTGAGTAGGAAGCTCAGAATAACCCCTAGAGGTTGCCCCTGCAGAAAACAATGTGTAATCTAAAAACTTCAATTCTACTACAGGAGCCTGCTACCATGATTTCATCTTGGCACACGTCAAAATCATCTAAGTGCAGCAATGAAAATGGGTCTTTTTCCACTTGAAAGACCTGTCTGTCCTCTCAAAATCAATATTTTTAAACTCAAGAAAGGGAAAAAATATACATATATCACTTTTAAAAAAAGACTGAGTTTGGCCATGTGAACTTCACTATGTAGATCTCAGTCCACTTAGATTCTTCTGAACCTTGGTTCTGTTGATTTAAGGCCAATGTAAGGGGTCAGAACTGACTCCTTCAATAGGGACTTATGCAAATGCAGCACAGTTCTCCTGGCTATTAAGGAAAGGGAGAGATTAAAATGGGTGGTAAAATTAAACATGCATTCAATTCTGATGTTAAAATCATCACCACCAAAATTTTCAGAGGCAATTTACTTTCCTAAGCATCCAGCTGCCAGATTAACTGCAAATAGAAAGTTTCCAGATTCCACCAGGCCAAGCCTCTCGGAACAAGCAGATGTTCATAGGGGCAGACTTCTCAAGGCATCCAAATCCATCAACTCTGATGGGCTGCACAACAGAACCTAGCTTCAAGGCAAATTAAAGGAAGGTATCTCAATCCCTAGGGCCAGATGTGTTCAAATCCTTCACAACAGTTCCTTTAAATGGTTTAGCCTCCTAAAATAATGCATATGGTACTAGTTTAGCATGCATCGCCTTCTGCACCGGTGTACAATGGAACCACGGAATCATAAAATGCAGTATTACTAAAAGTCAAAGAAATTAGAGTTTGATAACCATTAACAATTCTAGTGTTTAACCCTTCTATTGGCAGGTCACTGGGGAAGCGGCAACTACCCATTCAGTCCCCTCAAGAAAAAGCACTGCCCAGAGACCAGGACCCAAACAACACCTAGCAGAGCTGCCTGGCCAGGTGTGGAAGCTTGCTGCTACACTACTGAGCCTCCTCCCCTGAGCAGCTGATCAGACTCAAGACTGAAGGTAGGCAGATGAGAAATAGAACTAGTCACTAGACAGGAGGTAGCAAGACTGCTGATGCTGAAGTCAGTCATCGTAACTGCATGATCCTGCCAAATCCCAATTCTAATAGGTTATGGGGTCTCCATTCCTTGGGGGCATTTGACTCACTGAAACAATGTGCAGGACTCCTCAGAACAAGTACCCCACAAGGAGCTGAATACGGTTCTGACACTTCATAGTGACGGGCAGCTGCCTTCATGCACACCTGCATCCTTTTACCTTTTCTACCTGGAGTAACAGTGAGACATCCACACAGGTGGTGGGATTCAGCAGGACGCCACATTGCTTATAGCTGTACTCCAGTGGATTCCTTTTTCCTCTTTCCATTTACAATACCATTTTAAACTAGAAGATGAAACACCACAGCCTGATCAAAGACCGAGTGAGGGCCACCTGAGTCCCACTTGAATTCCGCCATTCCTGGCGAGTATTTGAAGGGAACACGGGTTTGCACAAGCACCTGCTAGACTAACTCAAGAGGCGGCATCCTGCACCACACCAGCTGTGGTGGCCCACTTGCAGGTTCAAGGTGTAAGTATACAGAAATGTGCATGTCCCTGAAGGTAACCGAGTCTCTTCCAGCCTCAGGTGAACGTCTGTCTGAAGGCATGATTCAGTCCAAAGCCCATTTTAGCAGGAGCCGTTGGTTTCCCAGGGATGCCATAACAAATACCACAGACCACGCAGATCTCACACACACACACACACACACACACACACACACACGTGTTCCCTCCAGCCGTGAAGCTCAAGACCAGTATCAAAATGTGAGCAGGGCGGTGCTCCTACTGGAGGCTCCAGTGGCATCTTCCATCTCTCCCAGCTTGTGGCAGCACCATTCCAGCCTCGGCCTCCATCTCAAACTTTCCTTTCCTCTTACAAGGAGGGTAACCACCAGTTACTCATTTTTATGTTACATCCACAAAGACGATTCTTCTCAGTAAAGCTGGTCACAGTACCTGGGCTAGGGTTGGACCAGCTCTGGAAAGACCGTTTTACAGCAGAAGGTGAAAGAACTACAGGGATTCAGGAATCCATCATGCCAACCTTAGAGCTCTGTGGAGGGAGAACCACCGGGAGAGGGTGCGGAAAAAACCAGCCACGTGTTATTTTTGGAAGTCAAATCTATGACTCAGTTTTAACGATTAAGCCTTCCTTTCGGCAAACAACTTCATGGACAGAGAAGAGGATGTGAAATTTGTGGAGGGAAGGGGAAGATCTGAAACCGCTCTTGCTCTCAAGGTATCATGGTTGCTTTTCCATCTTGAAGTATTTCAAGATCTGCCACTTGAAGTCATCAGTTTGTAACAGTTTTTCATTCTTTGCTTTCCCCACAGAGTATCTGCATGCCACTGTGAAATCCACTCATTCTGTAAGCTTTCATGAGTGAAGACCACCACTGCCTATCAACGCCACGCCCAGCTGATCCTCAGCATCTCTCAAAACAGACTCAGACCTTCACCAAATGCCCACTAAGTCCTGTAAGAACTCACCCAGCCTTATAGTCAAGTCTGATTCTCCTATCTCAGGTAAATGGAGGAAAGAACGTGGGGTGAGCCCACTACATCTGAACAGAACCAGGTGGAGGGAGCTGCAGGGCTCATGCGGATACTCGGGGCCTCACTGTTGACACCACCTCCTGCTTTGAGGGGCTGGCTGCCTCCACTCTGGCAGGTGCACCGTCTCCACTTAACGAATCCTTTTAACCTTTTTTAAAACAACCATTATTAACAAATAAAAATTATCACCTTAGTACAGACTTCAGGTCCTTTCAATTCACACACCTTCTCCTTAAGCAGGTCCCCAATACCCAAACCAAATTACAGGAGAATCAGTCACATCCACCCAGATCTAAGCCTTCGGTGTCCCCAGCTCACTGATTGCTCATGGCACCCTTATGGCATGGTGCCACCCCCAATGCTGCACCCTAGAATCAGAAAGTGAGGGAACGTGGAAGACACTGGTGCAGACTAAGTAACTTCGCAGGCTCAGGAGAGCCCACAGAACGAGGTGTGAATCCACTGCTGTGGCTGCCCGGGACTCAGGTTCTTTGATAAGCAGCTCTCATCTGAACTGACTTTAAATTTTTTAAACTCTTTATGCTTCGTTTGTTTATCCTCTGGGGAAAACGAATGCCTCCTAAGGACTTAGAAAGATTCCAACCCTGATTTCTCTCCCACCTCAGTCCTGCACAGGCACCAGGGGAAGAGGGTGACTACTCAGGCAGCTTGAGGTGATCGGGACCACCTGCCTCTGCCCAGATCCCAGCCGATATTCTCACCTTCTGCCTTTTTCCCCCCACCCTCTAGTCCAACTTAAGAACTCCCCAGTTAAGTCTAAAAAATTTCAGATTGCCCAAAAAGGGATATATATGCACTGGTAAGGTTCTTAATTTTCTATTTTCACAGTTAGCAAAATCATTGATATTAACACTATCAAAATTGTACCATATCAATATGGGGACTAAAATGTGATTTGGCAAAATTTGCCAATTATAGATACAAAAATTAGCAAAACACTATTAAAATCTATGTAATTAAGATTAAAACTTGTGTATTTTTTAGCCTGGTATATTATCTTGTTCATGTCATTTTATATCTTTATCTACTGGGGTCTCATGGCATTTCTTATCAACTCCTCTCTGTAACTCTTCATATATTGGTCATGTCAACCTTTTAATCTTTGGTGTATGTGATCACTTAAAAAATTTCATTTCACTTGTATATATAAATACAGCTTTTCAAAAGTTTGAATAATAAATCCAGCTAATCTTTTATTAAGAAGCTACTGTCTACACGTTTCATTTGGAAGTCCTTGCTGGCTAGAAACCCGATGTTATCTTTTTATCCATTTACCTAATCATCCAAGTAAGGTTACTGAAAACAATTTTTAAAACTGAAGTCTAGGAGAAACCATTCATGTCATAAGAAAGCTGTTTTTTCCAAGTGAAATATCATTTTGAAAACCAGCAACATCATAACAAGATAAAGCAGAGCTATAATACACAAACCCATATGATCTCAAAGCTAACGATGACACAAAACATACTGAAGGACAAAAGCCCTAACTACCGAATCACCACCTCGACAGGCATTTCAGAAAAAGGCAAGATGCTCAGAAGAGCCCTTGGCACATGAGCTGCTTTCCTGCCTGATTTTCACACAGCTTCTGCAGACTGGCTTTTACCCACGATCATGCATCTACCAGAAGCAGGATCCAGTCAACCATCCTGCTTCATATTAAAAGGTAGGGAGTTGTAAAAATGATTTTTAACAATCAGCAAATGAATACGCAACTCCAAGTTCCTGAATTATTCCGAGTTAATCACCAGAACTTCAGTGCCCAGGAAGTTCCAGGGAAACCACTCCCAGTCTTCACAGAATGGCTTCAGCCTCACATGATGAGCTCTCACGCGCTGGTTAGAGGACATATGTCTTGACCACATCAAGAAAGCTGCCCTCCCAGGCAGCTCCGAGCCCCACTGCCTCCCAGCATCGTCAACAGGTCCTTTGTACTGGACACAGGACAACAAAACCTAAACATCAACCAAAACACAGTCTCCTTTATGTCCTCTATTCTGCCCCCTTACTGAAAAAGGCTCATGGCGTAAGTTAACTTTGACAGCTAATGGGGGCAGGGGTCAGTGGTGGGAGCTAGCATTCAGTGTGTGGGGGGCTTTCACTGGGGAAGCTGGAAAATGCTCTGGAGATAGTGGGGACGGGGTGGAGGTGACTGTCTCATGGTGTGAGCACACTTGGCACCTGTATACTTAGAAACTGTTACCGTGGCTGGGCGCAGTGGCACATGCCGTAATCCCAGAAACTTCGGGGCAGGAGGATCACAATTATAGCCCAGCCTGGGCAACTTAACAAGAACTTGTCTCAAATGAAAGCACAGAATACAGCTCACTGTAAAGGACTCCTGGGTTCAATACCTAGTCCCCCTGCCCACCCCCAAAAAAGTTATAAGGGCAATCTCAAGTCACATGCATTTCAGCTCACCAACATCTCTAAGAAGTCATCTATAACTACAGTCTCCAGTGTCTTGCATCCTGTAGATGCATTTGCTTTTGAAAATCTCAAGCTCTATTAGGAAAGACAAATACTCTTGTCATTTCTAAAACACAGGGAAAATGTTTTATGATATTTAGGCAGAGGAAAGCAGCTGGAAAGTGAAAGCTTTGGGGGGGCAGAAATCATAGCACAAACATGCAGTAAGAACTTGACTACTAAACATAGCAAAGAAGGGATGGGGGCCAGCAGATGCCCAGTGCTCATGCAGCACCCAGTAAGAGCATTAAGGACACACTGAAGATGCACAATACCTGATACTTATGTGCCCTGAATCAGGCCACCATCATTGACATTGATTTGGGTCCCAAGCACTCTCTGCCCAAGAAACAAATACCACTGACAGCCGTCCATCAGGCTTCCTGTACAAGTATAACCACAGTCATGTGCACTAGGATCCCAAATGCTGTCCAAGTATAACCAGAGTCATGTGCACTAGCCTCAGCACTAGGATCCCAAATGCTCAGAAAGACAGCATAACGCAACACATCTCCCATGGCTGGATTAGCCTTCTCAATATGTGTGGTTCATCGGCCAAAGGGCACCCCAAATTCCGTCTGTAAGCTTTCTGGCTCAGTGACCCTGGGGACAGTTTGCTGAGAAGTATTTATGGAAACTACCATTGCAGACTAGTTTTCCACATGACACCCTGGGCCCCATCCCTACTACCTGATGACCCATGTGAAGGGCCACATCACCAAATCCAGGGCACCAAGGGGCCCCATCTAACCTGGCTAAGAAGTAGCGGATCCTGCCAATAGCTCCTTCCTTCCACACACACCTCTACTCTTGGAGTCCCTCTCCCCTTGATGGACTTCTTCTTCTGTCATTCCACCAATGCCAAGTGTGTGGCAAGGTTCCACCCTGACCCTCTACTCCAGCTGCCTAGGCTGCACAGGCTCACCAATGTGTTCGATTTACGTGTCCAGTCCAGCCACTGCTGACAAGCTCCAGAACCAAGCTGGCCCTGCTCTCAAATACTGCTGCTGCCACGGCCGACGAATGTGGCCACAGGCAAATCACCATACCTCGTGGACTAGTGCCAGATGATGGGAACAGGACTCGAGACACGATCCCAGGTTGGGGCATAGGACACAGGGCCTGGAGCCCTGCATCCCCACTCCTAGAGCTGCACAGGTAGGAAGGCAGCCATTCCCCAGCATTCCTACCTCAACGAGCTCTGGAGATGGACGGCTTCCAGGAGACCTAGCACCCTGTCAGTAGGGCCTGTAACACTGTGGACTTTACACACCTGCCATTCCTAAACTAGATATAGAAATGATCTTGATATCCTAATCAAAAAAGTAAAATAGCACCAGAGAAACACAGCTTTCTCAGAACAATCTAAGGGTGGAGGTAGTGGTCTTAACACTGCCCCATTCAGTACCAGAATACTGATTTAAAAAAAAAAAATAAACCAGCCTTGTAAGATAGAATCCCACTCCAACAGAAAACCAGACCCCAGCCTCACTGGCATTGGTCAGCAAGACCGCATCAAGCACAGGGCCAACAGCGTGAGCTGTTTTTATCATGCTTGATAAAGGCCAAACAACGACACTGGCAGCAATGCTTCTACGCATGCCTTTAGCACCGACAGTCACTGGCTGCACAGAGACAGCGGGACACCTGTGAGATCGTGGCCGTCGCCAGCCTTCTCGAAGGTGATGTCCCTGAATGTTCTGTTACTGCTCAAGCTGTTGTAAATAAAACACCCACTGCAAGGGTCATCCGGTGCGTGTTTCCCACTTCCGGTCAACTGCCGCCTCCAGTGTCATGGGCTGTTCTATGTGAGTGACTGTTCAGATGCTATTACTTAACTTGAAAGCATATACACAGAACTACGGAGACAGGTGACCCTGTGGGGAGCTTTGCAGGAGAGCTCAAAGTGACTTAATGTGCCAACCTCCCGTTGCCATGGAGATAAAGCTAAGGCACCAGGACTGCATCTCTAGCTGCTCTAGTAAAGACCCTCTGGGTAAGAGAAATCTGCTTTGCACAGTATTCCGCTCAGTTACATGTCAGTTTTCCCTGTGAATGGTGACGTGCGACAGAAGTTACTAGCATGAGCCATAATGTGGTGTGGCACACCAAGCTAACATGCTCACATCATAGACTAGGATACTACGAAGATTATGGAAGATACTGAGATACACATCATTGATAAGGAGACATGAATCAGATGAACATTTTAGACACAGTATCTTCCATATTCTAAGTATCAAGAGCCTCAGTCTTTTTCTTTTTCAATCAAAATGCAGCGTACAAACGAAAATCCCCCCTTTGTGAAAGGTACGACTCACTGTTCTTCATACATTTGCCAACACAAACTCAGATCATCATCATTACTAGCACAACTCCAGAACATCACCACCCAAAAGAAATCCAGTACCCACAAAGATTGGGTATCAAACTCCTCCCCTCTCCTGAGGCCCATCTACGCTGTCCCACGTGTTCCTTCTCATGGGAACAGCAGCCCACGTTGTGGAGATACGCATTGTTTATTCATTCATCTGCCTATAGACATTGGGTTGTTTCCACTTTGGGACTACGATGAATAATGCCGCTATGAAAATTCTTGCATGTTTTTTGTGCAAATGATGTCATTTTCTTGGGCATATGCCTAAGGATGCAATTTCTGGGTGACAAGGTAAATTTCATCTCTTAAGGAACTACCAAACTTATCCAAAGCACCTCTATCAATCCAAATATAAAGACTCCAATTTCTCCACATCCTTGATATTTCTCATTTTCTGATATTTTGATTTTAGCCATCCAACTCAATGTCCAACCCCTGCCTTAGTCTATTTTAATGTGTATTCTTTCATTGAAGTTTTTGGTGAATATGAGTTTAACAGCTTTGACAGTTCCACTGAGCTGAAGTCGAGGATGGACTTGGAGACTCCCATCTTGCAAAAGAAAAAAGCAGATAAAGCAGATAAAGTTCTCCAGGCAAAAGAAAATGAACATCTCCCAAAGCTCTTTTTGGCAAACCTCAGAGCCCCACTCAGGCTCCTCCCTGGGTTCTGGGCCACTACTCTGCATTGTAACAGGTGGTGAATGTGAAAGTGAGCCCAGTGGGTTTCCATCTAGGATTTTCCAAATCGTGTCCAACAAAAATTTTATTCCATAAATGACCTATGAGACTAGCACTACTCCTTTAGATTTTTCCAGGACACGCAATATTCTGAGGGAAAAAAAAATTCAAGTATTACCTCCAACCATTTTTCCAGAAACTCATAAGAAACTGAAAATTAGTGGACATTTCATCAATCTAAACCAGTGGTCTTCAAACTCCTGAGTGTCAAACCCTTTTTACTGTTAAAAATTACTAAAGATCACAAAAAAAAATTTTTCATAGGGGTTACATCTAACATTTACATTAGAAAAACTAAAGTATTTCATTTTGAAATAACATTCTCAAAGAAACATGTTCTCAAATAGTATTTTCCAAAATACAGTTAAAGGTGGCCATATTTTCCACCAAACTTTCTAATATCTCATTTCATACCAGGCAGCCGCACTGTCCTGTTGCTCCACCCTGGGTCTGTTATTACCGTGGCTTTGGTTGAAAGGCAGGAAGAACATCTGGCATCACACTGGTACAGCAGAGAATGAACCAGCATTGTGAATCCTTTCCAGATGACTTGGTTGCTCTTTTTTGCTGCTCTGCCAAATGTGACGTGTGGCACTTCCTTAAGGGTTGTTTGAATGTGGCCTCTGAAATTGCCACCAAGAAAACTTTCGCATTTGAGTCTAAACCAACTAGTCCATCATGGACTTTTAACAGCTCTTTGCTGACATGATCTTAAAATTGCACACTGGTCATTTAGAAAACACTGGTTCACTGAGTTGTGTGTGGTTTCCAAATGTTGACAATTTCACCATCTAACAACAACAAAAAAATCGGCTGTTCATGTCATCACTGACACATCAGCAACAGTGGAGGATTCGAGACCTCTGAAATTTTAATATTCACTTCAAAGCTCACATGCTCATCACTGGGGAAAAATAATGTAAGTTTTCCTCTTAAGTCGGTTTATTCATTCTTCAGAAAACACCTGCAAAGAAAGACTCACTAGCCAGTTTCAAGTCTCTTAAATATTCTTAATATTTAACTTAATATTTAAGTTTCTTAAATATTAAAAGACTACTCTGTGGAAAAAGTGGGTCAAAAAGTTCAGTACAAAACAAATGCTCCAGTACTTCCCTCGAGATGGCCACCAGACCTCGGGACCCACAGCATTGCTATGTACATACCTCCATTCCTCAGAAGACTCGGGAGCAGTATGTCCAAGAGGGAAGATTTAATAGAACTGAACTTTCACATCAGGAGTATTCCCGAGGAGAACTGGCCTTTGTCCCCTGTAAGTACGTGATGAAGGGTATCAATTTTGGTGTAGCCATCAGCTCAACCATGTATGGTGGATGAATGTCCTCAATTTTGAGACCTCCTTTACTTTCCTATCTCGACTTACTAAACCATCAAGGCCTGGCTCTTAAATAGGAAACAAGGCTCAAGCTGCCTCCTGCAACATAGGTGTGGCCTTCCAGACAAGAGCCAAGAATGACCCATGACTCGGAGAAAAGGACCACTTACAGTACAGTGAACTGGAGTTCTAAGAATCGTCTGTGTAGAAGAGGCTGCTTTTGGACTTAAGCCCCCGCACACACTATGTATAAAATGCGTTAATCATTTCTGTTCCCTATCAAAGGATGCTGCTGAAGGCCTCTCCTGCCAACACTGACTAGTTTTACTTTCAAATTCTATACTTGAAATTTTGCTTATTTTTTTAATTAATGCAGACAACTGAGTTCAAATTCAAATTGACCTGGATTCACCGGGTCCAGGTTCAGTGGATCCAAACAGAAAACCTTGAAATTCCAGTGGCTTCAAAACTTGCATGGATCTCCTGGGGAGAGGCTACCAAATCCTCAGGAACCGGAGTGACTCCCAGCTCACCACTCCACTGTCCCCAGCACGGGCCCTTCATCTGCCAGTCCAAGAGGGCAACCACAGGGGCAAGGACAGAGCCCACTCTTTAAAAAACCTCCCAGAGCTAGCTGTCACCTGTACTGACTCGCAACCTCTGTGTCACATGGCAGTGAAGGGGAATGCTCTTCCATACCAGACAGCAAGGAGTCCGACAAATGTTCTGGGTTCTCGTTACGAAGAGAAGGAAGAATGGGGGCTGGGGAAATAAAATTGACCCTAAAAACAATAGTCGGTGAACATCAATACTGAAACACATCCAGTTTATGCGGAGGCCCCTGAAGGTGGGGCAGAGAGTAGCCCCTGTACACAGCCAAGCTTAGCACCCTCTCGGCAGAGGGAGCCCAGAGACGACAGCCTGAAGGAAGCCCCAGCGGGGACCCGTCTAGGCACTGAGGCCCATTCATGTGCCCCAAACAGGAGGACTTGGAGCGTCCTGCACACTTAGAGGGCAGCAAAATGAGGCCACGCAGAGCGCTTTGGGGAGGGAAGTGGCAGTGGCTGTCCTCCAAAATCCCTCAGACCGTCGAGCTACTGCACTTGTACAGACTCACTGTCTGAGCCTGATTTATGGATGACATTTTAATTAAAATGTTATACCTAACTTTAAAGAAAAGTAGCAATTTAGAACCATTGTGTACATTTAAAGCACAGTACAAATATAGCACACTTCCGAGACCAAAGCACAGCGCACTGGCAGGAAGGAACAGTGGCTCAGCTCCTCTCCAAAAAGGAAAGGGAGAAAAAGCCATTCAAGATTAGAAACAGGTCCTTCCAGCTCCCACTGTCCAATCCTCCTCTTGGTGGAAATGTGGGGAAATAGAAATTCTGCAGTTGTTCTAGTTACAAAACCAGAAACATCCAGTTTTATTTTAAAAGGAAACTCATCCAAAATTCACCCTTAATCAAATCATCTGCTATGCACATAAATATAAAATTACTATTACTGCCTTCGCCTACCCCCAGGGCCTTTCTAGTCCTGTTTGCCCCGGTTGTTTTCAGCGCTCATGACATGAGAACATACCATATCTATTCACACACCATGGCCCTCAGGGGAGGCCCAGCCCATCGTTATAGCCAAGGGTTTTTACCCTTCAAGAACCAAATACTGCCCTATTGAAGATACATGATATGCACTCAGATGAAGACCCACTTTTTAAAACTTTACTCTATTAGGTGAAAAGATGGTATGTGAAGAGACAACTGAAGCTAACCAGCTTAAACAGCACCCCAGCCCCTCAAGAACACGCAATCCCAACAAATGCAGGGGTCTCTCCTGGAGAGCAGCTGACCATGGCCTTTGACCAACAGAGCACTCAAGTCTGGAAGGCCCCAGGGCCTCAAGGAGAGGAGTCCTGAACCGAGCTCAGGCCAGGCAGGAGGGACAGGTCCCAGGTGCCTACTTCAGTTTTCATTCTGTCCCTGCATCTTGCCCTGAAACACACAGCAGGTCCAGAGAGTTACCCATAAAACCCCCAGGGAGTGCAAACCACTTGTCCACGTGCAGACTAGCTGCTCAGTGTACAGGCACCTCACCGACATGCTACTGTTCTTGTAGCGGGCACCCACTGAAAGACACATTGCTTAAAAAGAAAAGAAAAGAAAAAAAAAAAGGCCACAGCATCTAATTTAATACCTTGGAGTAATCTACACAAAATGTTTGCCTTCCAGAACCATGAGGTCCTGCACCACAGCCACCTTCACTCATGGATAAATTTAAGTAAAATTAAAGTCCAGTTCCTCATTTGCACAAATCACATCTCAAGTGTTCAAACAGCCACATCTGGCTAATGGTCACCTGCTGCAGGGGCGGGCACAGACACGGCTTTCCAGCAGTTTCCAGTGGCAGGTTCTGTGGACATGCAACTTCAGACCTCCTGCCTTCCTCCACACTGAAGTCGCTCAGGCGTGGCTTTGATGTAGTTCTCACTCTCTCGCCGTCGGTGCCATTACAACTATGATGAGATCCATAATCACTTCTCTCCAAACTCTTTCCGCACAAAAATAGTGATAACTAATTTGGGGGATTCACTATTCATACTCTATATTCGATATTTAAAAGCATCATGAAGTTCCAGTAGAAAAATTCCCACAATCTGTCATCGAGATAGTAGAAATTTAGCTAGGATTTTAATAGGATCCATGGAAAAGAACACACGGGCCTATTTTAAGAACAGTGCTTGCTGGCTTTTTAGAAACTACATAGTAAAGTCCCTGCCAAGTAAAAGGTTGTTTATGCTTTTGCTTTAGAAACAGAGGGAAAAAATGCTTCCCTATTCAGATATATTAAGTATGTAAGTGTGTCATATACTAAGTATATTGAGTATTCAAAGCAAATGGTCCTAATTGGTCTGCTTTAAAAATAACTTTGAAAGAAGGTGACATCCCAAATCATCCCAGGTTTCAGCAGGTCTGTGTGAGCTAGACAAATGCCTTGGCAAAGGCCCATCGAGGAGACCCACATTGATCTAGCTTTTGTCCCCCAGAGGATCAAGCTGTGTGTGGGCCAGGGCACCAATGTGAACTGCCATCCGAAGCCAGCCCACGTCTTTTACTGATGGAAAGCCTACCTTCCACCTCCAGCAGAGACCCAGATGCCTGCCCAGGCACAGCATGAGCCCTTCTCACTTTTCTTTCATGTCTATTCCTTACCCTGGAGCAGGGACACATACAGAGCCTGGCCAGGGAAGGTCTGAGATGTACAGATTCTCACCCAGGCCCGTCCCACAACAACACCCCCACCAGGCTGGGGCACCAAGAACCGGAAGCCATCACCACCTCTGTCTTCATGCCTGCACCAGGAGCTCAGTAACAGGGGCGCACTGATGTGGAGCATTCGGGAGAAGCCCCGGTACAGGAATCACCTACAAAATAGGACTCACGATAGTAACGCTAATGGATTTCCAGACACTAACACAGGTGCTGCCACCAGGCTTCCCCACTTAAGCACTAAACCCAAAGTATTCCCTTCAGTTGTGCAATTCTTTACCTGTCTTTGCAACGCCCAGCTCATCTAGAGAGCCACAGAAGTCTGAGTTCAAAAGGTTTGGCATAGTGCATTTAAAGTTCATGCAAAATTGGAAGGCATTCCTATTTCCCATTCGTCCATTCATTCATCGAGCATCTCAAGAATGTACATTAAATACAGTCAAATTAAGATTTAGCCTATCTGTTCCAGAAATTAGACCACAGACAATACAAATAACGGACAATGTTAAAAGTAAGAGGACCTCAAATGATTAATTATGAGGAGCAATAAGGTAAAAAGAAAGCATCGTTTCCATCTACAAATCAGAAATGTTTCCAGCAGTAACATTTTCTCTAGTGATACTAGCTCTTAGGGTTTGCTTGATCAGGTAGTCAATTAAAACTTTCTGCATGTTGTTTATATAAAACACACCATGTTACTAGAGGCTGTAGGTTGCCATAATATACATCTCTCATGCAACCTTCAAATTAGTAGCTGCAGGGAGTGAGGCCATGGGTTCCCCAGAGTCCGTGAAAAATGGAAAAAGATTGTACGTTCCCTTCTCTTATTTCCATGGTAGGCAACAAAGGCAATGTCACACTGCAGTCACAGAGTCCCAGAACCCAGGGTACCTGGTGCCCAGCACAGACTCATCACCCCACAAGAGAACAAGACTTTGGGAGGAATTACAAAGACACCAGATGGTGGGTAGTGTCCCCTCCTCTACAGAACTTTCACTGCCAGAACACAAGACAAGGCAGAAGCCATCAGGAGACCTTCTGAGGCCATTCCTAAAATCTGGGCATGGTGGGTGCCAAGGAGACCACATGCGGCAGCGACCACCACTCACCTCAAGGTCAGTGGGCGAAAGAACAAGGAGGAGGGCCAAGGTCCCACAGTCCCCTTCAAGGTCACAACCCCCATGACCTAGGTGCCACCCACTGGGCCCCACTGCCTCCTCAAGCTGAGGCCTAAAGTAGTTTCCAACACATTTTGAACTCTCAACTTTACAAAGTGAAAGAAAAAGGGTCTCCGTTTTCTGTAAGCCCACCCTGTGTAGTACTGTGTAGGGCACGACGCTCTGCACTGGTCAGTCCACATTCTAGGCCTGCGACCTGCTACGGAAGGAGGAAGAACCAACCCGTCTTTGGTTTTCCCAGGAGTTCTGTCACCCTTCTCCTCAAAACCTGCAGGACAGTCAGTCTGTAGAGCAAGAGATACATGCCTCTGCTCATCCCACTCCTGGGGAGGGACTTGGCTCATATTTTTAAGGAAATCCCTTTGAAGTCTAGTTCACAGCAGTTCTTCCTTCTGGTCCCAAGGGATTTAATCTCCAAAGCTCAGGGCTTCAAGGTCAATTAATCCCGTTATCTTGGGTTATCTTTTGTTTTTGATGTTAGTGACCTTTAGTATTCCATTTGAGGGACACAGGCACTCCAGGTTTTGCCAGGTAGACCACATAAGAGCAGCTAACAGAGCTTTCTACAAACTGGGTGCCGTTCTAAATGCTCTACCTACATTAACTCATTTCACTACCACCTCAAAACTAGCATCCCCACGTCACGACTAAGGAAGGGCTGAGCAACCTAAGGAGCCCAACAGGGTTGATCTACAGGCTGGTGCCATCCGTCACTAGCATTTCCCTGAGTAACTGATCCAAAGTAGCATTTAGTTAACACGTTGAATTCCATCACCTAGCAAGCCTGCAAGGGCAGGTTACAAAGCGTGTAAGCCATAACACGAAGGTTACAGCTTTTTCGTGTAATTCAAAACGCTCCTTTAAGGAATAGCACAGGTGTCTGGACTCTCCAGGTCTGCAGGTGGGTGGTGTCTGCAGGAACCATCCGTTCACAGATTGGAGGAAATGGCTGGGGAGGAGGGAGGCTCCTGCAGGTGTGGCCCTCAACCCACAGAAACCAAACGGCCAGAATCTATCCACAACATCTCCCTCACCTGCTCACAAGAGCAGGAGAAGCTACACACTAGTGCGTGGCACAAGATCCCTGCATTGCACACGCATCTGATCTTCCTGCTCACGGGGACAGCGTTGGGCCGCTGCTGTGCAAGAGCTCCGAGATCCAGACGGATCTTATCTACTTCGGTGCACAGCCGCTTTATCACGGAGGAAACGAAATGGATCTGGCCGACTTCCTGCTCACAGGACCACAGGGCTCACAAGGCACCAGCTTCTGCCCTAATCCCCGGAACAGATTTCAGTGTTTCACAGGGCTCTGCCAGGTCCACCCGGTAGGTGACCATGGTCAGCCTCTTCTCTGGCTTCAAGGGTTAGCACCATCTTGCCCACCCTTCCATTTCCTCATCTTCTCCAAATTCTGGATAACGATCAATAGACTCTACAAGCAAACCCGTCAAGTATACTAAGCCATCCACTTCTACATATTTTAAAAAATTCTCAGCAGGTGTGATTTTTTTTTCCCTAGACGTGTTCCATTACAGGATGCCTTACTGTGCCCCAACACGCTGAGTTCTCAACAGTCCTATAATCCTTGCTCTCAGGGCCACAAGCCAGCTAGGACAGGGTCGCTCCATATTTAAATTGGCAAACAAAGGAACTGAGACAGGTACATAGTGATAGCAAACCAGGAGGACAGATGACATTCGGTGCTTAACAGTGAGCACAGTAGCCGAGATCTGAAAATCCAGGTTTAACAGTCACAGGTTTTCACGTACACAGTACATGCTGGGGACTGCTCTACGCTCTTTCCGAATCCTCGTGATACCCAGAGACAGGGATGGCTGGTGACTCCGCTGTACAGAGGAGGGTATTGAGGGTCAGGTGCTGCAGCACCCAGGGGCTGAGGTTGCACCCAGGCATCCTGGCTTTGGGTCCACACCCCAATTAAAAGGCACCTTTTTTTTTTGCTGGGTGGGGGGTGGTACCAGGGATTGAACTCAACCACTCGACTCAGGAGCTCTCAACCACTGACCCACGTCCCCAGCCCTATTTTGTATTTTATTTAGAGACAGGGTCTTGCTGAGTTGCTTAGCACCTCACTTTTGCTGAGGCTGTCTTTGAACTCACAATCCTCTTGCCTCAGCCTCCCCAGCCAGTGGGGTTACAGGCATCACCACTGCAGCTGGCTTAAATGGCACCCGTAATTAAATGATGTCTATAAAAAAAAAAAAGAAAACCTTTTTGCAGGAGTTCAAATTTTGGAAGTTTTCAGTTATACTTAAGATTTACTTAGGATCCATCTCGTAGGATTCCCATAAACGCCCCCAGACTAACTAGGTAAACAGCACTTATGGAAATTCCTTGATAACCCATCTCTATTAATGCTGCTAATCTAACTGCTTGCCTTTTTCTCTGAATTCTCAGGCTCCCTCCCTATGGCGGTTCTGCCTCCCTAGGGTAACCTGCTACCTTGAAGCAGATCCACAGGAGGCTGTGGCACGTGACAGGAAATGGCGCAAATATATCATATAACCAAAGCACCTCCCAGCACACAGATCCCAGGGAGCCCCAGGATGCGTCTGTCTCCACAAAGCCTGTGCGAGATCAGCGCTCACTGAGGAGACTGAGTAGCTCCCTCCTCTCCTTAAGGCCTGAGCACTGTGAGGGCTCAGTTCCTGGGCTGGGCTGAGGCCAGCAGGTCCCTTCTGCAGGCTTCCACACACAGTCTGGTAGAACAAGTGCAAGTGAGGTGAACAAGGTAAGCACCTCCTTCCTCTGGACAGCCATCCACGGGAAGAAAAAAATGTGAAATGGAGGGATTCCGGGCCATCTTTAATCACACACCTGGCGTTCCTGCGGATCGCTGTTATCCCAGCTCTTTCCTGAGCAGTCTTTAGGACCAGAGTGGAACAGCAATGGCAGAATTCTGCTGGCAGGAACACTCAAGAGAAACCCACCCTGTTCCAACCTGAAACCTGTTCCAAACGGCTCTCCGTCTTGTCTTCCTGGAGTCTGCCGGAAGAGGCACTGTGGGTCCTCTCTCAGGCTCCCCAGTTTGGGAGGGTGTGTGCTGACACCCCAGAGTCAGGCCACATTTCCCAGCTTCCCTGAGCAGATCTGACCGTGGGGCTAAGCCCAGGCATGGGAGATGAGGCAGGGATGGCTTGTGCCACACCCAGGGACCCATCTCAAGCCCTCCTGTTCTCCCAGCTGCAGCCACTCCTCAATGGCATGACCTGCTTGGGAGCACCAACCACGGATGGAAGACACTGAGCACGACACACAGACACCAGCAGGCAGCAGCCAGAGGGCAACACACCTGGATCCTACCCAAGCAGGGGCTTCAGTCGCCCACAGCTGAACACGCTCCCAGATAAGAGGCCATCAGAGAAGAGGAATCCACAGAATACTCTCAAAGACCACGGAGCTTTGCTCAGGTACACAGAAGAATCATGGGGTGGAGTTAGGGGTACCCAAGGTAAGCTCCCGCCTCAGAAATTCTAGTTTATTTAATCTGGGGTTAAACCTGAGCATACTCAAAATGCCTCAGAAGAGTCAGGAAGGCGAGTGGGACCCTAAACATGAGTTTAACCCACACTGACTAGACACAAGGTTCCCACCTCTCCAGCCCAGCCTCATCCAAGCAGGGATTTCATCTCTCACCACAAGGTCAGGGTCTGGCCCAACACTACATTCTAATGAAACACCCTCCCCTCTCTCCCTTCCACTCTTCCACAGGAAGTTTTGTTCCTAGGACAGGTGACGCCAGGGTGACCTGAGAGCTTGTACCAAATGTAGGATGCCAGGCCTCACTTCAGTCCCACAGATTCAGAACCCACACTTTAGTGATGTCCCCCGTGGGAGGGGCATCACTGCTCTGCTTCCTCTGGAAAACAGAACCCAGGCGTGCCGCACACATTAGCATTTTAAAGCCAGGGTCCTTCGTATGCTTACCTTCCCAGAAGGTATCCAAGTGACCATGCAGATCCAAGTGACCATGCAGGAGAAGCTGATGGAGGTGGCACAGGCTTGGAGAGGGGGAAGCCCAGGCATGGTGGTTAGTGCACTCTGGGGCAAGGAGCACTGTCACACCACTCAAGGAGAGGGCGCACTTGGCTCCTCTCCCAGTAGTATCAAGAAGGGTCCCTTACGTGCTGCCTGAAGTCAGCTCAGGATGCATAATGAGCAATCCAAGTCCCAAAGCTCCTTCCATCAAATGCTATCTTACACCCTGTGCTATTAGTTCAAACTAATGCATTCACAAAACCAAAAAGATGGGCATTATTTCCATTGCTTTTCAGATAAAGAAATGGGAGTAGGAAATGCAGCCCAAGACCAAGGAAGAAAGCAGGACACCCCTGCCCCGGTCACTCACCATGCTGGGGCTCCACTGAGCAATTTCGGGGAAGACAGCCAAAGCGAGTTCTCCCAGCCCCATGAAGCTGCAATCTGCAGCCTGCTTACGCATCACATATCACAACCCCTCCAGTCATCCAGTCTTCTCTGACCTTTAGTCCAACTTGAAACGGCCAGTGCTGTATCAGCAAGCCCAGACAAAGCTAAGGTGACCTTCCTCTCTGTGGTTAATCCTGCATGCTCTGCCACCACCCGCACTCCACCGAGATCTCAAATATCATTGCAGGGTCGGGGGAGGCAGCCATAGGAGGGGGACATCACTGCTCTGCTTCCTCTGCAAAACATCACCCATGAAGAGCCCGGGTGTGTCAAGAGCATGTGACAGTTCAGTGGCAAGGAGCAGGCCTCCTCGGCTTGCAGATGACCATGTCACCTTCCACCTTCACAGGGTGCTGGGTTCACAAGTCCCCCTCTGGGCTGGCACGTGTGGCACACATTGAGCTGTCATGTCTGAGAATGTGAGGTCAGGCCTGCTGGGGAGCTGACGGGAAGGGAGCGGGGATACCAACCATCACATACCCCAGACTCCCAGTCACTCAACACCTGCCGCCTGCCAGGGGCTTAGGCACCAGCAAGGCAGCAATGAAAAGGTGAGAACCAAGTCCCTGCCCTCAGGGGGCCTATTTAGGTGCAAAGACATCACACAGAGGAAGCAGCAGTCAGTGTGTGGCAGCCAGGGCTATGAAGGTAACTATGGCAGAGAAGAGGAAGTCGCGCCCAGCGGGGCTCATCAGAGGCCATGTCCCAAGGGCAGAGTTCAGGAGATCCAGAGACAAGAGGTGGTGGTCCAGGCCACCACTGGGAAGGCTGTCAGGAATGTAGCTGGACTCCTGCAGGCTGAGCAGCTTACCAGCCTTCATCCTGTTTTCCTCCATTTGAGCTTCACACATCTCCTGAGGAATCAGTGCAAGCCCGAGAGTCCCCTTTCAGTAAGGGAACCCTATCAAAGGCACAGTGACACTGGCAGCCTGTGAGCTGGGGAAGGCAGGCCTGAAGTCACAGCTCATCCCTGGCAGGGCATGAGAAGCAGAGGGTCACAGTCATTTTCTCACTCAAGCAGGAGCTCAAATTCTCAGCATTGCCCCAGCCAGAGCCAAAGTCCCTTGACATCGTTCCCAGCCACTCCTGTCCTCACAGTCTTAGAATGACCCCGAGGGTGCTCAGGAAGGTCCCCAATGCAGGACTTCACACAAGGGTGTTCCACTGGATGGATCCAGAGATGCTCACGAGTCAACCTCTCAGAGCCTTAGGGCTCCTTTGAGATGTTCAACCCCCAACTTGTGATTTTCCCTAGGCATCACCAGTGTGGGGATCTAACGATGATGGAGACTCTTAAGGAAAATGCCAGACAGTTACATGCATTTCCAGCACAGAGCTGACCCCTGGTTTCCTGTTAGTGGCCTACATTTGTTGTATTTATAACCAGTCATGATGACATACGGTAATGCAATTTACACAGAATTAGCTCTCTCTCCAAATCCCCTCCAAAATAAGCTGGCAATTCTGACTAAAACCGGTAAACTAGAATCCATATTGCCCTAAATATGAATTAGTCAGAACACCACCAGAACACTCATTTTTTTTATACCCCAAGCAATTCCTGCCCACCTCAGCTCCCATTCACTCTTCTCATTCTTTGCTTCTGTGGTCCTAGAAGTGGGGCGGAGGTGGGGGAGATTGAGATCAAGATCAGCTGATCATCTGATGAGAATTTGCCTGTCCTTCCATTTCAGAAATGCAGATTTCCAGGTTATCCCCGAAGATTCATCTAACAGGACTTGAGGTCCAAGTAATCACTATTTTTCAGCCCCCCGGATGATTCTAACCCTGGCATGGATCCAGGGCCATGCTGCGTCTTATCACCCTGCACTGTCCCCCAATGCTGCCCCGCCTCTGGACTGCAGCGCACTCTTCTTTCACGAATACAGCATATTTATGGCTTGCCTCCCCAATTATTTTCTCCAGGGGAAAGAATTACCATATTTCTCTGCATTCACACTTAGGACAATTCTATACCAAAAAAAACACAAAGAAATCAGGCATAGTATAGTGGCGCATGCCTGTAAACCTAGCCACTCTGAAGGCTGAGGCCAGGGGATAAGTTCAAGGCCAGCCTGAGCATCTCAGGGAGCCCCTGTCTCAAAACAAAATATAAAAAAGGCTGAGGATGTAACTCAGTGCCCCTGGGTTCAATCCCCAGTCCAGTATGGTGCCCCAAAATAACTGATGCCATTAGAAAATATCTAAAATCTTGTTTCATTTTAAAGCAGTAATTGGCAAATTTCTTCATTTACTGAAAGTCAGCGTTAACTCCTTACTATGTGGCAGGGTCTCTGTGAGACCATTCAAACCAGGGCCTTGGCCTCCAAGACCTAAGCCTGCAGAAGGACGAGGGCAAGGGTGTGACACCTGACCCTCAATGCACTCAGTGCTGTAAGGGAAGTGTGGACCTGTGCAGTGGGAAGCCTCAACACCTTCCAGGCCACAGCCAGGAGCCAGCAGGGGCAGGCACTGCACAGTAAGCATGGACAGCGGGCAGCAGCAGGCCCACGGGAGCCCTTCTCCGACTCCAACCTGTGCACAGAGCTTACCAAGTCTGGGTTCGATTCTTCCCCCTGACAAGTTAGCCCAGCACTGTTTCACAGACGCAAACGAAGGACAGGGCACTCTCAACTCAGACACAGAGGACTTGACTTGGGGCCTAGTGGGTCACAGAAGCTTGCCAATTGTGTGCATTGGTTTCCTGGACCTTCGAGTCCCACAGGGCGAAGACAGCCACACCATGGCCTAGCAAGGCTACATACCCTCACCTCTCCACCTCCCTGCCACTATCGGTTAACACCCCTGACCTGTCCAAGTGCTATGGCCACCATCTCCACCAAGCTCCCACCACCTGGGATCCTTCCCGGTGCCTGCAGGACCTGTGCCTGGCTCTCTGCTCACGGTTCCAGTGAGCGTCCCTGAGCGTCCCACATCAAGGAGCAACTCCCCTCCATGGCACGTCGACACCCTCTGTGCTATGCACTTGCTGTTCCTGGTACTACACTCCAACCCAGCACAGCTCTCGAGAAGATGTACACAAAAGCATCACCCCTCCCCTGTCAATTTCTAAGGCGTGACCGACAGGAACCCTCTTTAAAAGGGGGATTTTAGCTCACTTATCTTTGTAAGCCACAATACCTGGCACAGAACCTGCGTGAAATTAAGCCCTTTGCAAACTTTTTTAAACCCCTTTTGAAACTATTACAGCTGGACATAGTTCCTTGTGGACTAAGAGCAGCACCTCTGTTCTACAAGGTAATAAATCAATGTTTGAATCAAACCACTCATTTTTATACATGAGGCAACTGTGACCCAAAGAAAAGTAATTTGTCCAGGCCAAAGTCTGACAGGAACCCGAGGACCTTCTGTGTCCGCTCCTGTGCCATCGCCAGTGACAAGCTGCCAGGGAGCCTGCTGTGCCCGCTGCGGTCAGGCTCTTTGGTCAACACCGATTAAGATGTACTGATTATTAATTAGGTGCCCAGATTCTGCTGTCCTCCACTGTCATGGCTAGGAACTGGGCAGCCCAACCACGGCCCAGTGGGCAGCTACTTCCACAGTGGTTTCATCCTCCAGGTTAGCAAAGCAGCTCCAGGCAAAGCCTGTCATGATTCCTTAGCTCAGGCCACAGGGTATCTCAAGAGAGGGGCAGGAAGGTGTCAGGGAACCCAGACTTACTCACAGGTGGGTGGTGTGCACAGGACAAGATCAGGGCCCAGAGGGGGCAATTCAGAACTAAGACATAAAACTGAACCCTCCCATTTTCTTTTGTCCAAGAGCCAAGAGCTCTGGACCACACACTGGCTGTGCCTCCTACACCATTCGGGAGCATCAAGATCCCCCAGCAAACTGAGAAGACTACACCTGTACAGAGCCCAGGAATCAGTGCACAGGAGATGGAGGTATTAGAACTCGTGCTCTGAGATCTGATTACGAGGAAGCTCAGGCCTATCCCAGCGCCATGCCCAACACAACCACCCCCACGCAAGACATGGCAGCCACACCAGGGCTGTCACCTCCTCCTTTTGGTTGCAACTTCCAATCTCAGCACTCAGTGGTGCAGACTGAGGGCCAGAATAACGGGACATACAAGGCCTCGCTCCGGGAATCCCACAGTCAGGAGCTGCCCTGGAGGATGGAGGACAAAGGACAGCAAGGACACATCCAGCTAACATGGGTCAGTGTGCAGAGGAACCACCCATGTCCTGCCTCAGTGTGCAGGTCGGTGTCCATGCATCCCACACGGAACAGCAGGCAGAGAGCAGTCCCAGAACAACGTGGGGACAGAGCAATGGCTTGGCAAGCCAGAGGCAGCTTTTGGCCCTGCGTCCCCCTCCATCTCCGATCCCTTCAATTTCCCCAGTTTTCTCCATACTCATTTCACACACCTGCGTTGAGAACAATTACCTTCAAAAATTCCACATTCTCTCCCCATTTTCACCATCTCGCTGGCTTTCCTTCTCCCACAAAGCTCATTTCAAAGCGCCTTTCCCAATCTGCATCACAAACATCGTTCTAATGCTGTTTTTCATTATGATCCTGGGATCTTTTACACCTAAAAGCTAGTTAACAGTTAAGCAACTGCACAGCATCTTCTTGAAGGGCAGGAGAGGCCACAGAGTAGGACACACTCAGTGAAGTTAAAACCTTAGACACCTTGGGCCTTGAACAGGTACATCCAGAAAGCAGGGCAGCTCAGCCACCCATAAAGACTGCCCCAGATTGTTCCCCAAAGCCCACTCGCACAGTGAGCATTTGCAAGATGAGAAACCTCCTGACTCAGAATGACCTCTTGGACGGAGGACCCAGGACAACCCCCCACCAGGCTGCTGGACAACTTCAGGAGACCTCTCTGGTGGCACTCGAGTTTCTTGCAAGAGTCCACTACACATTGGGGCTTGGGGACTTTCCTCCAAGGGTTGCCACTGTCCAACACCCAGGCCGCACACATGCTTCCAACAAACCTGGTCAGCAAGTGCAACACGGCTCTGAAAGGACCTGTGCGTTTCAATTTTCAATTTGAATTTCAATTGCCAACCATTTTTATCAGACACACAAAACAATGGAACACAGGAAGTCACTAAGTGGCCATCACACGATGGCCTCACTCGCAGGCCCTGGCTGCCTGGACAAGGCCATCTCTGACTGGTGGTTCAGAGCACAGGTGAAAATGTTTGGATTGGGAAGGAAAAGGCACCTTGGCTGCTTGGCCAGCGTCCCCCGGCAGCCTGGGCTCCTGCTGCTCAGCACAGCTGGCAACATACAGGCGGGTCTCACCTTCGCTGAGCAGTGGCTCTGAAGGACCCGTCAGCTGCCACACAGCCCAACAGGACGTTTCAGCGGTGGTTCAGACTCAACCTGCCCCAGAGCAGGCCCTCCAGAACTCTCACCCCAACCGCTGGTCAATCAAAACACGCCCCTGTCCCTCCACAAAGATGACACCCCCTGCCCATCTCCCTGCCCCTCTAGTACCTCCACTTCAGGGCATCTGGGGATTCGACCAGGAACCCCAGAACAGCCCCTAAATAACCACCCACACTTTAATACACTATTTCATTGAAACAAAACACAGACGATACCCAGGACCACTGCAAGCCTGAATGACATGAGTGCGCCTCTTTGGCCCACCACCGAGGAAGCCACTCTGCAACATGCCCATCCCCATGGCAGCCCCTCCCACCCCAGTCACAGCCCAAATCTGTGTCCACTCATGCCACCTCCTCACTGCCACACCACAGCCTGTCATTTGCCCACTCAAATCCCTTTCAGGTTTAACTCAACTTCAAGATTATGTCCACAGTTCTCCAGTCTGGGAGCTAGGTCTGAGACAGCTCCGAGCTACATCACCCAGCTCCCTTGGTGACACTCACGTTGTTGTATGATCCCTCTCAAGTGGTGTCAAGGCTGCTCAGTGTCAAGAGAATATGCAGGAAAGACGGTGCAGGCCACCCCAGCACTAGGTGGCAGAGGACTGGCTCCCTTACACCTACACTTCTGAGGCTAGTCAGCTGCCAGTCAGGCTGCCCAGCAGCCCTACAGCAAGGCACTCAGACCTCCCGTCCACACCCATGTGGGGACACACAGTGGAAAGGGACCCCCAGCTCCAGCTGATCATTCAGAGGGCCACAGCCCTGGCCAGCTTCTTCCTTCACTCAGATTAAATCAAAACCACCCAGCAACACTGCCCCTGAATTTGTGACTTACAGAAACTAAGATAACAGGGTGTTTTAGGCTGCTAAGTTTGGGGGTCATCTACTGTATACCAACAAACTGACCAACTACCAGGCCCTGCATGGTCTGCATCGTTTACCTTCCGGTCACTCCCAGAACCTCTCACCCACACTCCAGCACTGCCAATTGCATTTTTCTCAGCACTTCATGAGTGGGACTCTTTGCTTCAGAGTACTTAAAAGCTCAAAATATTTTTTAAAGCACAACCCAAGACACACATGATCTGATAAGGGGAGCACATGCGTAGGTGGTCCTGCCCCTAGGGATGCATCACTGTGGGCCCCACCTGGGCACCTGACGCCTGGGTTTTCCTTCATCCTTCCGCACTGGCACCAGTACCCACCACTGCTGTGCCCTAGTCCCCAACTCTCAGGGGGACACAAGCTCTCAGGGATGTTACCCCCAGCACCAGCAATCTTCCAGGGCAGAGGCCCCCCAGGATCCATCGCCCACTACTGCCGGCACTGGTGTGGGTCCCAGCTATGCCCCACAGACCATGACAAGTGCCAGTCCCTTCAACACCCTTCAGTACACGGTCTGTGCCTCTCCCAGCGCCCAGCAGAGAGGGGCACAAGTGTTTAATCAAAACGTGTCATTTCTATTAAGCATGAATCTGGAGTTTGAATCACAGCTTACAATTAAGCATTTCCTTTATACATGTCCTGTCACACTTCAAAAGGCTCAGAGGAAGAGTGGCCGGAGGGCCAGTGGGCTGCAGCCCAGATCTTCAGAAGCCCTGGAACTCTGACAGAAGGCACAGCAGACAATGGCGAGTGTAACTGACGTTGGCTTTGTTTTCACACTCGCCTTCTGTAGTTCAATTAAAAAAAAAAGAAGAAGAAGAAGAAGAAGAAGAAGAAGCAAAAGTAGCTCACTTTCTATTTCCGTAGCAGCCAGGACCTCTCCTTCCAGTTCCCCAGCCACGTGTTAAGAAGGCCCAGACAGGATGTGTCAGTCGGTGGCTCTACCGAAGCAGAGGCTAACGGTGGGGGTGGGGAGGCACAAGGACAGACTCCATGCATGGGTGCTGGAGGGTGTGCAGGGAGGCTGGAGGCTTCCCAGTGGCATTGCTCGCATCACTGCACGCCTCCTCTCTATAATAAGAGTCGTCACTCACCACAGCTCACGCCACTGACATTGGCCAGAATTAAAATGCTGAAGAAGTGGAACCAAAGGCCTCCACCCTCAGGTTGGGGCAGTGCCCACTCACGAGTCTCCTCACATGATTTTCTTAAAATTGTAAAGATGATGCAATTTGTTGCCAGCTGCACTCTTTCTAAAATGGTACTTAGAATAAAATCTAAATGGCATTTGACAGGTATGTGCTGAGCCCAGAGGCCGGGATCACTCCCTCCGGTCTTCCACGCAGAGGGACAGGTTCCACGAGTCACAAACTTCATTCACAAATCCCGCTCAGGACCCACACCCCTAGTTATTCTTAACTTGGAATAAGATGACTTGTGTTGTATAAATTCAAGTTATGCCTCCCAGAATTTCAGAAACTCAACCCCCAAGTCTGATGTCTAACTACCCAAACATGTGCCAAGGGAGAATCAATTCTATGACAAATTACCACGTGCAAGGCCATGTGCCTGTGTTTGGGTGATTCTTGGTCTGTGTTTAATTTACAACTTCCCTGCAGTGGGAAATTCGATTTCCGCCGAGGGAACTTCAGGCCCCTCTTCCCAGCAGAGCAGTGCTGCATGGACAGGCTGTGGGCAGGAGGGGTCGGTCAGAGCTCTAGGGTTAGAGCAGCCAAGCAGCCAAGATCATGGGAGGGTAAACCCACATCTCCCAGGCCAACTAGCATGTGGAAGTATCTATAAGGAAATCGACGTGGCACGGTAGCGAAGGGAAGGTGCTAAAGAGCCTTTTTCTCTATTAAAACTGCACATGTGCATGAGCAACCTGCTCACCAGACCTCCCGTCTACATTCACCAATGAGGCCTCGCCAACACACCCCACACCTGCACGAACCTCACAGGCGCCCAGTCAGGCGCTGAGTACGGACCCGGACAGGCCTCAGAGTGGGGGACTCCTACCCCGTTGTAGGTCTAACTGAGCATTTGGAAATGCAACGAATGGCTGCTTATAAATTAGTGCACTTGTCCATGCTGGATGAATGACAATGGCAAGTGACATGCTAATTTGGTGAGATAAATTAGTTCAATGTTGTTTTCCAAAGAATTTCATTTTCTGGTATTTAGAAAATGAGACAAATGAATGTTTTCTGAAATGACCCTTTATACAGAGATTGACATTTTTTATTTACACTTAATTGCAACAAGTTCAGTGTTTGGCTTTTTATAAAAACTTAAGTGTTCCTTTCAGAGGATTTACAAAGGCACTGCTTCACCTTTAAATTCTTTTAAATTTCTCTCACTTATTCCAAAAGTAACCCTTTACTGTACACTCACAGAATACACAGACATGTGTTCATTAAAAGTCCTCAGTTCATAATTGCATCATGATTTTAAGCACCAGACAGTCTGAAGACAAAGACCTAGCTCACACAGAGCTCCGAATGACCAGGCAAGTTTCCTTACAGGTAATCTGTTCACTCACTATCCATCAAGCCCTGCTGATGGGTAGAGACTACAGACAGTCCCAAGTCCTCAGGAACTGCCCCGCCAGGAAGGTGCTGGAAGGGAACATGGTAAATCAGGCCCTGTACTAATGGGAGTCGAAGTCGGGTGGGTCCTGTAAGAGACCACTGCAGCCTAGGTGCTCAAGGAAAACCAAGGAGTCAAGATTTAAAGACAAATGCCCAAGAGTCACTCTGGGAGGCAGAGGCAACGGCAGGTGCAGAAGGAAAGAATAGCTGGCCGGCAGTGCAGGCCCAGCACAGCCGCCACTCAGTAGAACTGCCAGGACCATCAGACTCCTCCACCTCACCACAGCAGGAAAGGGCTCCTGAAAGTGCACTCCTGACAGCCTAGTGTCCATCAAGCAACGATGAAGAAAACAGTGGTCCAAGGTACACCAGGGAGTTCTACTCAAAGAATGAAAGTTATATCATTTGCAGGAAAATGGATAGAACTTGAGGACATTAAGTCAACTGGGGGAAGAGCCTTCTCCTAGACAGCCTGGTCTTTGAGAGGAACCTTGGTGGAAAGCAACAGAGAAGTAGCAAACACTACGAAGATCTTTAATTCAGCATCAACCACAGCAGTTTTTAATTCAGGAAGGAATATATTAACCTAGAATCTAAGATACTGCCCCAGAGACTCAAAGCCTTCCCAAACAACTGGGCTCATTTGCAAATTTCTTCACATTGAATAACTATGTACCGTAGGGTTCTTGTAGTGACTCAGCAGGCAGAAAGCCAGCATGCCTCTTTGTAGCTTGAGGAAAGCATGGATCCCCCTACTGACACACCCCACCGCACGTGCCTCTAGGCTTTCCATCCAGACATGTGGCTGGGGAGGCTGAGGCAAGAGGATTCTAAGTTTGAGGAAAGCCTCCACAACTTAACGAGACCCATCTCATTAAGGCACGTAGCTCGGTGGATACTCGCCTAGCACGTGCAAGGCCCTGGGTTCTGCTCCCAGGACCACAAAGAAAAAAATTCTGTCTAGTAAATGGCTCCATCTGCCCTCTTCCTCGTGCTCAACTGGAGTGACAAATCCACAATACAGCCCTCGTACTCCATGCTTGCCCTTACCACCCCCAAGGCAAGGCAGGGGCAGAGCCGTGTGGTCCTGTCCATGTAATCAGGCGGTAGGGCCTCTTCACGGGGGCCCATACTGAAGCACTGCTACATAAGGGTGTAATGGGGACTGCAGAGTCTGTCTCTGCAAAAAGCAGTGACTGTCAGGTCTGCAGATGCCCCATGGGCAACAGAGCAGGATAAAGCTTGGCATCTGTCTTCAGATTCCTGCTCAGCTCTCCACACAGGCACGTTAATCATTTCAGGAATGTTCATCTAAGAACTAGTCACACAAGATTTATCAGCCCTGTATTTACCTAACTTATCTCATTCCCCTTCAGACTCAGACAAGATTTGCAGGGACATCCAACTGTCAGCTTTTACACCATCAGACCCTTGGACTGGTGCCTAGAAGTCTCCAGGCATCACCCCTCTCCAGGATCACAGGTCTGAAAATTATCCTAAGTAACAAGTGGAAATTTCCCCCTCAAGCCATAAGAGCTTCTCTGGGGTCACTCTGCAGAAACCAGAACTGACAGAATGATCAGCCAGATCAGTTTTGATCTAGACTACTCAATTACACATACTTCTGGCCCTCGCCCCAATTCTTCTTCTACCTAAAACTATGGCTCGTATGAGTGAAACAGACTCCCTTTGAAATTAAGGGCAACTTCCTCGTAACCCTGCATCTTTTATTTCCTCCTACCCAGAGGGGTTCAGGGCCTGCCTGCCAGGAACTACGGAACCTGAGACCGAGTTTCTGGTTAACACACCCTAGCTAAATCTACATGTGTGTATTTTCTGCCTGTTGTCCCATTCACCTTCTAACAGCTTTCTGCATGCCCCTGAACTCCAGGACGGACATGTGATACGTGAAGTTGTGTCTTCCTCAAAACAGACTTTACATAAACCTGTTTTCTGCCAACCTGTCTGCCCAAGTTTTAAGGGGGGTGACGAGCAGTAAAGACATTCTCTCCAGTCACATCATCACCTGGAAGACAGGCTGAGATGCTGGAGCTCACTCTGCCTCCCCACTGAGTGCAATTTCCTTTCCTGCTTTCCACAGTTACCTGTTCGGTCTGGGGGCAAATGGTGGAACCTGGCTAGCAGGAACCCCTGGCATCAGGCATGTGACCTAGGACTCCAGTAACAAGGAGGGAGTGCTGCTCACTTAGTGCCTAGACATAACGTGCCTCTTCGGCCACTGCCCAGGACTCCCCTCCCTGTTCTCATTCCCTCTTCACCCTTCCCCAGCACTGACGTCTGTCATTTCACACTAGACCCAACTCTAACTTCCATTTTGCCCCAGACCCAGCACCAACTTTCACTAGGAGCCTAAGAAGACAGTTTCAGAAACTGTAAACTACAGATCAAAAGAACCAAAGCCAGTGTTGATCAAGCATCTGCCTTATAAATGGCAGAAGCTTGGTCTTGTGATTACAATCTACGGGAGAAGACAACTATATGCATCATGAAGAACCAAGAGAGAGAGATGCCACAAAAGGGAGCAGGAGTCCAGAGAAGGACAAGGTGCTGTGCAGACAGTGTTCAGTGGCCCCAAAACAAAAACCTTTCCTGACATGAGTGAGATTAATACTGATTTTTAAAAACCCACCTCAGTGTTGAGTCCCTCAGGATTTAAGTTCTTGAGCCATTTATGGGACCAGCATGCAAGCTTTGATGTCCTTAAACTTACCATCAACTAACACGTCAGTCTCACTGAAGAGGCCCCCATTGTTTTGACACACCACTGGGACAGCTTTTCTAAACTCAAAATTAACATACTGAAAACCCACCGACTTCCAAAGTGCTCAGCTAATTTAGGAAAATATTTCCACACTGGTTACCTGTCAACAGCAACAGAGAAGTCACTTTCTGGTATTTTTTTACATTTTCTTGGAGACTCTCAGTGGACAAAGAGGCAGCAACCTTCCTATATGGTCTCAAAAAATTGACCTGAGGATCGTCCTAGTCAAGGGTCCTAGTCAAGGAGAATCTAGGCCTCAAAATGGTGCCCTCCCACACACCTCACCCTACCAGACTAGACCTGCACTTCAAAGCTTTAACTCTAAGACCTCAATTATGAGGCTCCAAGCCTTGATGAGCATTGTGGGACATCGACAAGCTTCACTGCTGTTGCTCATTCCTCCAGTCACTGCTACGGAAGCCCTGGGAGCACTGCACTGGTTTTCAGCTGGTCATCCACCTGGTAACATGCCACCACTTGAAATACTCCTGGTGCTCTTGCCCTGAGCTTTGGCCCAATTTCTGAAGAGCTCTTTTCAGCCAATTGCATGGTTTTCCTGGAGTTGGATTGAAGATCACCTCGCTCAGGAAGGACATCACCTCAATAGTCTCCACAAAGCCATGTTTTCCTCTCTTGGCAGTTTGCCTTTGGAAGATGGCCCACTCCAGAGTAGAGAGGTTCCTCAACATCAGGGCTTCAAACACCACAGCAGTTAATACTGAATGAGATTTTTCTTGCCTAGACACCATTTCTCTGGCAGAGGCCACCTAAGACCACCACCACAAAATCACCACTGTGGAAGCCACATCACAGCTGAGCAGCCACTGCAACCTCCACCTGCGGAGGCACCTCTCCTCAGTCTGCCACACACCAGGAACCAGGAGGTGTACCCCGCTGCAGCCTCCGCACCTACCTAACCCACCAGGTCAGGCACTTTCTGATTGCTGCTGTTAATGGAGTACAGACCAAGGAACTAGAGAATCAAGAGCACTACAATCCTAAAATAACTGGTAAGCAAGAATGTTCAGAAGGGCACTTGGCAAAAATACCATTCTACAGCATACTGTCCACTGCATTTTCTATGACTCAAAGGCCATTTATTGCTTTTCCATGGTTTTTGACAATGATTCTAATGGTGAAGGTCCCCAGTTATAAAAGGAGAGTCAGAAGCTACTTTGATTTTAGACCATACCAAGACACCTATAACGAATCTTCCCTGCTCACTGTCATCATACTCAACCCAGAGCTTTTGAATCAGGCAGATTTAACAGTCAAAGAGAGCCATTTAAATGATTAAAACAGAAACAAATTTGACTGTTGTAAAGTAGAACAGGAGCGGCCTGTGGGAGTAAGGAAGATGATTGAGAAGGTGCTAACACCATGCTGGGAGCTCAGGTTCTGAAGACGCAGGTTCTAGTTTAATGCGGAACAAGCAAGCACATACAGCAGGCAGCAACAAATCACAAATTGCCAGCAGTTGCCAACACCCTCATGCCAAGCTCCCAACCATGCCCGTGCTAGGCTAGTGATCAGGCCAATCAAGGGAAGAGGAAATGCCTGAGCTCTGTGTGCACACAGGGTGCATAACTCACAGCAGAGGTCTGTCTCATGCTTCTGAGATGGACAGGTGTGCCTGCCCTATAGTTATGCTTCTTCCTGCAATGCTGTCCACATGACCTCAGGTAATCCTACACTTGACAGCTTGAAAGGATTAAATTCAGCTCAATAGTCACACATGAACACTGATTTGCTCGTGACCTTAAAAGTCCACCACCTTGCAGATGGCTCCTTGGGAGACTTTCCCCACCTGAGCCACCCTGCTGCAGCCTCCTGGCTACTGTGGGCCTGATCTGAACCATCAGGCAGTACTGTATGTCTACAGACTTCTCCAGTACTTAGATGTCTGCTTATTTCCAGGTCAGATGACTTACTATAATTCACACACGTCATTCTGGATAGATAGCATGCTGGTGACAGCCACAGCAATTTCTTGAAGAACTTTACAGGCAGACCTTGCAAGTTCATTCCATTTTAAAGTCTGTGTGGAGTTTTGGTTTTTAGGCCAGTCACACAAAAACAATTCAGTACTCAAAGACTGAGCACAGTACCTACCTATTTTCATATTTATTCCTTAACAGGAAGTTTTCCCCAATATTAATAAAAAAAATTAATAAACAATTTCCTGACAACAGTTGCATTTAATCATCCCCCCAACACACAAAAAAATTGATCAAACTGGGATGAATCTTCATGATAAAATGATCACACAACAGTTTAATTTGATTTTCTAAAAATTAAATCAACAGTCTACAAACATCAATGGACCAAATTCAGTCCACCCTATTTTCTTACAGCCCACAAAGCAAAGAATGGCTATATTTTCTAAGGATAAAAAGAATATTTAAAGGCATGTGAAATTATTGAAATCTTAACATAAGTGTCCATGAAGTCTTATGGGAACACAGCCACACTCACTGATGGTCTATAGCTGTTTTCCCACAACAAAGGCAGGGGCTGTAACACTATGCCTCAGAGCTTCACCAGTGCCTTTATGTAGTCTTGACAGCATTTTGACCAGGTTAACTGCAACACAACAGTATTCTATTGTGTCTAAAAAAGAAAGGTGAATGTCAAGTGTCCTGCTCTTAAGCAAAGTGATTGATTCAGAGGGCAAAGCATCAGATTGACTCATAATAAGTTAGGGTCTTTGTCTTCAGACTGAATGTCTATGGTGCTTAAAATCATGTGTGCATCAGGTACTTCAGCAAGCCAAACTAAGCACTCATCACAATAAACTCGCAAGGAAGTCAAGAAAACCAGAAAAGTTTACATTTCATTACAACAGAACTTCACGAGCAAACAAGACTGCAACCAAAGATTGAGGCATATTTGTTATCCAACAAGGAAAGCCATAAACCAATGGTAAGTTACATTGCATTTGATTATAGTGGCCGAAGATACATGTCAAAAGGTACACTTAACCTTTTAGGGACAAAAATTCCTTCGGTTCAGAATACCAGGTTACATGAACAATAAACAAGAAAAATATTTCAAAATAATTTGCCTAAATTCTTGATTAACTCAATTCCAGCACTGCCAGGGTGGTCATTTATTCAAGGAACTGCAGAATTATCTCCTGTGAATGGTCTGAATGGACCACCTATGTGAAATAACATTTCCAAAGTTAAACTAATTTGGTACAATCTGAATCTAAGATGTACAACTTGTAACAAAAAAATGTGAAACAATGACTTCAGTGAATAAATTCACATAGCTTGTGACAACACCAAGTGTTCAAGGTCCATGGCATTATTTACTAGCAGATATTTTGTGGAAAATATTTACTCTCTTACCCATTAAAGCAATAATATTGACATGAACATTACTGGCTCTTGTGGAACTAATCCTCTAAGTTCCTAGGTCTGCTATGGACTATCAGTATCTCCACAGCCAGGTTCCACCAGGCTGGGTCCCCAACCTGTAAGGTGGCCTGGGACCCTTCTCAAGGCACTACAGGGACTACTTTAGGGCTCTCCTGGCCTGTACTCCCTCACTGCCTGTGTCCAAAGTCTTAACCCTTGTTCCGCAGACTTTCTTCAGTGCTTTAGTTCTTTTGGGCACAAAGGTAAATCTGGTCTGTTACTCTATCTTGGCTACAAGCTCAAATCTCAAGTAACCAATTAGGACACAGTACATCACAGCAGTTCAGGACATGAATTATAAAAAATAGTACCTGTGTTGATATATCCAAGTCTTTTTCAGCCCATTTTGCCTCAGTTTCTTAATAAAATGGGGATTACAAGGGTACCTGCCTCTAGAGTTTTGGAAGCATAAAATAAGACCAAAGAACAGAGAATACAGTGCCTGACATGTAATAGCTGCCAGATAAATAGCCTTTACATGGGCCAAACCCTTTAGCCACATCCACTCATCTGCTTTTATAAAAACTGTAGCTAGAAAATGGCAAATATTTTTCCCATCTTGCTTCCTGGAAAGACTCAACCAAACAATGGCCAGGTCTCTCCCCACCCCCAACACCGTCCACAGTATCTTATTTAAGCAAAAGTGCATTACAACTTAATTTCCAAGTCAAAAAACCTGGCAATATCTAATTAAGCTCTTCCAAGGATGAATAGAAAGCACTGTTTTGGTCTCCTTTCCTGCCATAAACTTCCCTTCTGTCCAAAGAGGAAAACAGGCTGTCACCTGCCTCATGTACAGGATGGCATGCGTCCCCAGAGGAAAAGCATTGGCTAGGAGACCTAGGACTACAGCACTCACCTGGGCAGCTAAGGGTCCCCAGGCCAGGCGCTCAGACCCATCCCAGTATCAGGACACAGGCAGGCGAGGGTCAGGCCCACTGTCACAGACCAAGGGACACATCTCCTTGCCAAGCATGCCAACATTCATAAGGTCTCCAGATACACAGCGCTGCACTTCCAGCAGTTTTAATTCAGTGGAGGAAATGTCTCTCACCTAAAAGCAAGCCAGCCCCCGAGTTCCAGGGCAGCTCTATGGATCTCTCCCCACACACACCCAATCAGCACCCTAACTCAAAAACACACATTCGCCACGAACAGAATAGTCTTCAGCTCTGGCCCAGGAGATCTCTTTTCCATCCCAGTTCTGCTTTTTTAAACAATGTATATAAATGATGAGTAAGTTTTTCCCATTTTAAAAGGCATTTTCCACAGACTACTAACCTAACTATGCCTGGAGTTTAAAACCACAGAATTCACATGTGCTAAGGCAATAAGGCACAAAACTGTGCTTTTTCCATTTGCCACGTTCAACTCCACTCCGAGCAGCATCAGCTATGCTCTGGTTTCCAACTCGCGGAGCAGCTCACAGCCCAAGAAGAGGAGGATGCCTACCAACGGTAGCAGTTTAAACTGAGCAAACAACAGCAAGAACATGTAAACATGGAAGCTGCATGTTCTCCAGCGGGGCGCACTGCTTCCAAGTGTGTCATGGCTGCATAGCTTAATAAAACACTGCATCTGAACAAAGAAAGAAGCCATCAGTACTACCCCACGCCCAGGAAAACAGAGCACTCCCAGGGCAAGGCTGGTGCTGTGCTGTGTTTTAAATTCTCCACCCGGAGGCTCTCTGGCCTCCTTGGTGCGGGGCTCGCTGCTCCTGCCCAGGGAGGCCTGTATTCAATTGCCTTTGGAACTTTATAATGAACGGGCCAGATTCCAAACTACCTCAGAAAACCACCACCTATTTCCAAGTTGAACACATTTTAAGAAATAAAAACTAAAAATCAACACATTTGGGGCTGCGATATTAAAATTCTCAAAGAAAAGAATAGTTTACCTTTTAGCTTTTCTGAAGAACGCTAATAAAAACGTTTTTTTGTGTGTTAAAAATCATAGCAATGACTACCACTTATTCAATGCCCCCTCAGAAATCTCACAGATCCACTTTCTCATTCATTCACAGGTAAATGCACGTTTCTTTATCCTTTCACTTGGAATGTGAACTATTAGCCAGCAGGAGGCCAGCCCCGCGCTGGTACTGTTGCCTTCTTTTAAACAGCACACCCAAAATAAGTATCGGGAGCACTGGGGCACGGTCGCTGTTTCTACAGTTGAGACTCATTCCGATGGCAGGAAAGCAGGCTGGTGTGGAGGAGGGAGGATGCTCGCACCTTCTCCTGCCCTCTTCCAGCTCTGCACTCCCCAGGCCACAGCACATGAGAGCAGGAGGCTTTCCTCAGAGCCCGTCTGCCTCAGTCCTCCAGTACCTCGCCACAGAGGGAGTGCTTTAAAAGCACCAGCAGCACCCCAAGTTACTCAAAGGGGTAGCGGTGCCTCTGACTTTCCATCCTACATCTGAGGTCATTCCTATTCAACAGGGGATCCTGGATCAGTGTGTGAAGAGTGACATTGGGACTGCTTTGACGTGACAGGTGATGTGCTACCCAAGTCCAAGGTGAGTCCCTTGCTGGCCCCATCACAAAACCAATCAAGTCTCAAAAGAAACACTATTCCACAAGCTATCAAAGGACAACAGTCATTGCAACTGATGTTTGGCTGCTTAAATTTTTGTAATGAATTGATCAATTCCTCAAAAAGGAAAGTAATTCTAAATAAATGGAAATAAGCTAATAGTTAACACATATGTGCTGCCTCAAGCCTGGACTGGCATCACCCGAGACTTCTTTAGAAATGCCATTTGGTCCCCCTCTGGCTCAAGGACAGTCATCTGTTTTAACCATCTCCCCAGGTGAATAGGATGCCCTCCAATAATGCTGGCATTGCTGGCAGAGGGAAGAAACTACACAAAAACTGGGCTATTAATTCTCTTAATAAACACGAAGTCATCCGGTTCTGGCAAATTATTTTCTACTTGGCATACAAATCTTCCACGTGAAATGGAGGAAAGTTTGATACCCATTTTGGACGTGCGGCTCTGGTCCTAGCTTTTCCAGCCCAGAGTAAATGTGCTTCGTCAAGCTTCCAGAGCTACTGGATGACAATACTCAGCATCAGGATGGACAATCGTGACTATCCACGTGAGGCTGGACTCATGATGGTCCTCTGCCCTCTGTAATGCTACAATGAGCATTTCAACTAGGTTGAAATGTCAATCCCAGAGCTATGCCTATCCTGGGGCGGGGGCAGGGGGTGTCATGGGCACAAGTATCGCAAAACCACCTGTGGTCCAGGCAGGAAGCAGGCCATGCCCATGCAACCCCAGGGGGCCACTGGGAGGCAGAGCGGTCAACCCAGTCCATACTCCTTAAGTAACTTCCACAGTGTGCAGAGGGGGCAGGGAGAGCAATCAAAGTCCCTGGGTGTTTCACTGTTTTTTGTTGTATAGGTAAGAATTCTAAGGAGTAAGGAAAACTAATCCACCCATGAACTCACAGCTGCAGTTCTGCATGGATTCAGATGGGATCACCAAGTCAGACCCATCACATCAGACAAAAGATGAAAAGAGTTATAATTCTTTGGGGAAGAGAAAAAAGTTCTCCAATCTAGTACAATAGTTATGAATCTACTAGAAGCTATTGGCAGCAACCTTGAGCCACATCAGACTTCTCTGGACAAGGAATGAACCCACATTTCAGAGCCTATGGTGTGTTGTACTTGGTCTCATGCATTACAAGAATCAGTGGCAGTATCACCCACACTTCCCGGGACACCAGACCATACAGGAAGAGCTTTCCAAAAACGAAATGAATTTAGCATGAGGTTAACCAATTCTTAGCTGAAATAATGAAACGGGATGCCTGCTCAGACTGCAGAAGATCAAATTTTCATGGAAGATGCAGTCAGGGGTCTGCAAACTATGGTCTCCAAGTCACAGGGAGCTCAAAAAGACTTGTATATTTTCAAAGGTTTTTAATAAATATATATATTTATTTAATATATATAAATATATATTTATTTGTTATTATTTATTATTTATATTTATATATTTATTTAATATATATTTATTTAATAAATAAATATATATATATAAATACACACACACACACACACACACACACACTCACTCAAAGGAGAGCCATAGAGCAAAAGACATTCACTCTGGCCCTCGTAGAAAGTCACCAAATGCCACCGATTCATTAACTCACTGGAAATGCTCAGAGCTGGGTACAGGTGTCAACCACCTTACTGGAAATGCACCACAGATTTGATCTTTGTAAAAGCTGAAACAAGGGAGGCAATTCAGCTAAGTGGTGATACAATTTGAGATACATGGTGAAGGGTATCCACAGAATTGGCTTTCCCACGTGGAAGTCAACTAGCTCAAAATCACAGGCAAAACAAACCAGAGCTCACTGTGGTCTCACAGTCACTGGTTGCAATTAACAGCAAAATGAGAATAGTTCACTCCACTATTTTAAAAAAATCCCACTACACAATCACTCCAACTCTGTTATTTCTGTAAAACAGGGGATTTCATCACAACTATAAGATCAGACCGTCATCACCCAACACACACATCCCCTGCCAAGCATGGCAGCCACTCTGAGGGTGCCTGTCCCACAGCCAGCCAGGAAGCCTGTGCTGGGAGAGGAGGCCCTGCCCCTGAACACAGGGTGTAGGAGTGAAAATCTCCAAAAATGAACCAACCAACCTCCACCTTTTCTGCTTCAGCACTATTCTTCCAGACTTAAAATTTTAGAGCAATCTGAGCTTCATCTTCTTATATCCATTGTCAAAACATTTTGGCAGCTGTGAATCTACAGTGTTTCCAATATCCAGGTCCTTCCTACACTCCCTTTGACCCTCTTTTCAGCATAGGAACAGCCCATCCCTGGATTGTGCCTATTGCCTCTCAGTGCCAACTGAGGTCAGGTATGCCACCAGCTGGAGTGTACCAAGGGCCACCTACAGCCTCCACTCCTGGGACTGAAGACTCCTGGAGATGCCTGCTGGGCCAAGGGAGCCCACACTTGACCTGGCTCTGCACTGCTCCATTGTTCAGGCCAATCTACTGGTGGCTTCCGTACCTGTCCTTTACTAAGATTTTGATATGCCAGGAAGGAAAGGAAAAAGACTTTCTGCATAGATCCCATTTAACCTTCACAGGTTTTATTGTGCCCATTTTATGTATAGATAAACAGTTTTGAAAAGGCCAAGTACAATCCCCAGGATGACACTAGCAAGTCCTGAGAAGGCCACTCTGACCCCAAGGCTTCTGCAGTCATGAATGCCCTGTGCTTTCCAGTCCTAGCAAGTGTGCCTGACCCTCAGCTGACCTGAATCACCTCGGCTCCCAAAACTCAGCCTGCATCCCCCTGCTTCTGCCATCTGCTGCCCACCTTCTGCCATCTGCAAGCACCTTCTTCCACCCACCCAAACCTCACCTGGCACCACCCTGAGGAACCACCTGATGCGACAACCTCCAACACCCTTGGTGGCAGCACCTCCCACCCCCGGCACGTGCATGGTCTGCACTCTGCTCACTGTGTGGTCTCACATGTCTGTGGTGGGCCACCCAGCCCAGGGGAGTCCTGAAGCAGGGACCCCCTGTGGAAATTCACATGCCACCCAGCACCAGAACACTGCCTTGTGCACACTGAGGTCAAGTAACTGTTGGATTCGCATCAGAAAAACATTTCCATTCGAAGAAAAAGGATTTTGTAATAAAAGTCACCTCAGTCGCTCACCAACGGCATCATCATACACACCTCTCCTCGCTCACCTGTGCTGGGGAGAGGCTATTCCTCCTTCACTCCCCACACCCCTGCAAAATGCAGGCCAGCACCCTCTTCCATTCCCCACGCCGTGCAGCCTGGCCACAGGGGACCAGCACCAGCAGAGGACATGCAGGAGTGTCCCACCCGCTGGAGAACCAAAAACGGCCAGTCACCTATAGTGATAGGGATGTTTGGTCCCAATATTTCCAGAGAGAAGCCACTCGGCTGGAAGATAAGCATCACAAAGTGAAGAGAACCTACAGGGAGCAGTGCTTTTCTTTCCAATCTGACAAAAAAACTGTCACGACCTCCTCTTCAGAGTAACAGATATACACGCATCCATCTCAGGGCGTCACCAGCGACAAGTCAGCATGTCCTCCCTGCGCCTCCCGAGAGGACTGTCGTCAGAGGCCGAGAGGGCGAGCTCCACACGCCAGCGGCACCACATTGGCTGGCGACTGCCCGGCAGGTCACGCCTGCTCCCTCTCCCCTCTTTTCCCTTTCGGTCCGCTGTCCTCTGCTCTTGCCGACCGCCCTCCCATTCCCCCTGGGCTCTCCTCCTCACCTCTCCTGGGACGGGGGCTGGTCACCGTGAGCCTGCTGACTGACTTTCAGGCCACTGAAACACAAGCATGCTTCAGACCATCCGGGTGTCCACTG
Source organism: Glaucomys volans (assembly GCA_020662805.1). NCBI lineage: Eukaryota > Metazoa > Chordata > Mammalia > Rodentia > Sciuridae > Glaucomys > Glaucomys volans. The sequence continues at coordinate 36,195 of JAJEJO010001157.1, read as the reverse complement.
AGACCGACCACTGCCTGTGTGTTCCACGTCCAGGTGTGGAACGAGAAGGTCACCCAGCCATGACCAAGGTAGAGGGGCCACACAGGGAAGTACCGAGAGCAGTGAATGCCAGTGATGTCGTGGCCAGCTGTTGAAAAGCCTTCCTACCATTTCAGTGCAGGACACTGACAAGAACTGAGCCTTCCCTCGGCCCTTGGTGCAAACAGATGCCCAGTTCCAGCAGAACATTTAAATTAACATTAACACGAGTTGCGTGGATTATACAGCTCTGCTATTTAACTTGTAAATTGTTTCAGATCTATAGTTAAGGAACCGTACACATTCTGAAAGACATTCTTGGTTTCATGTTTGCTAATCCAAGCAGCGTAATTATTGAAATCAACGACAACTATTTTACTCTTTGCAGGAATCCTTCTGGGATGCACATTGAGGAGCAGCCTTCCACCATGGTCATCCTGGTGACAGACTAGGGAGTCACAGGCTGGGCAGTCACAGCCTTTGACCTCTCTCACCCCCACATACACCAGTGTTTCAGGGACAACAGGCATCGAGATACCCTTGGCAGCAAGGTACAGCAAGTTTTATGCTCTAAATATTCTACTTGCACTTACTAACCATCTGTTTCCTCTACTTCATCTGCTTCTACACTCTAGTTAATAGCACCTTTCATCTTTCACCTTTGGGTTCACATTCCAGCTAGCAATGAGGAAAACCTAGCAAAAATGCTCTCATTTCCTCTACACACTTCCAAGGCCAAAAATTGCCAGCTTCTTATTTAGACTTAAACAACAATGATGCTCCATTATTCGCCACTTTTCAAAGTGTTTATTTATAAAGAACATAAGTTTAAATGGATCTAGTACACATACACCAAAATCAAGTCCCCAGCAGACCATGCTTTATGATAGACTGAATTTACAGATTGCCAAGGTCAAAATTTTCAAGACAAACTAAAACAGAACTTTAAAACCTCTACTCATCTGTCATAGATGCATGTTTTCCATCAAAATCCAAAAGGTCTACAGATCCACATGCCAGACTCCCTTGTGAGGGGAAATACCTCCTTCAGGGACTACCAGGGAAACCTGTAAAGAGCCACCTCCCTCAAACACCACTGTGGGCTGGAAATCTGCTGTCTCCACTGTTCAACTAGATGAACAGCTGAAAGGACTTAGTCAAGATTTCTCACCCCTAAACTGACTAACAGAGCAAAATACCCAAGTACTGGATAAAGCAATAAAAGTTTTTAGTTAACACAATCATCCCATAAATGGAAGGTACTTTTAAGTACATACATTTTAATAATGTAAGTGAACTCTCAGAGCTTATGCTGTTTGTTATCAAAAAGACCATATCATTGTAAAAGCCAAAGTTGTGCATCTCATATCCAAGGAAATGCAATCATTCCAACTTTTAGCATGCACATCTTCAAGCAAAGTCTACTTGCTCCAAATGTGAAGCCACAGCACACTGACAAAAAAGGATGATTAATGAGGAAAACCTCAATACTAATCAAAGTCGAAAACCTAATTACATTGCACTACTCCAGGTGACAGCGGCTGTGGTGTTCACCCACACTCTCCTTTAATGATCAAATACACGGGTGGCTTGGAGGCACTCATTTTGAAAGGCATATCCGAGTGTTTCTAAGGGACCGTGAAGTACTTTCCCACATCACCAAACTTGCAGCTGGAATGCCAAGAATAAAAAGCTGCATTTTATTCACGGAAGTAATGTTCTTAAATTCCCCCCAGACAAGGCTGCTGGGAGCACTGCACCAGGACCCAACCTGCAAGGCCGCCTTTGGACAACCGCCTTCAAGGTTTTACTTAACTACGCCTGGCCTCCTGACAGACCGTGATTTCTCTCAGTGGGGACATTTCATTCCACCTTCCACTCAAACTGAGTGTCTTGCAGAGGAATCTAAGAAAATATCACAGCACATTAATTCTTGATGTTTTTCCTATAATAAATCGTGATATAATGTGTTTTGCTGAATAGACAAAGTTTAAACCTTATTAGTAAAGAGATTGTTCCATTTAGCAACAAGCCTTCTATATACAAACATGCTAATCATCATTTTAGATGAAGATTTTGTACAATTCACAGACTGTCAAAATGAACCCCCTTATTTTCCACAACTAAATAACCCCAAGTAGGGAACTGCAAATGGTTTATAAAAGGTAACTACTGCATTACTTTCCGCACACAGATATAAAGGAAGTTAGTTCAGTGGAGTAGCTTCGGAAGACAGTGCTTCACATAGCTAGTGTGCAGTCAGTTCAGATGACAGCCTCACATGACATGTGACAAACTGAAGTATCCTGACCCCCAACACAACCTCATTAACTGAGAAATGGGGGAAGAAAAGTAAATCACCACAGTAGAGCATCCAGACAGGCTCAGTCCAGGAAAGGAAGCTAACATTTGTTTTGTGGGTTTCTTTTTTTTTTAAATACCTTTTATTTGCCGGGCGTCGTGGCGCACGCCTGTAACCCAAGCAACTTGGGAGGCTGAGTTAGGAGGATCGTGAGTTCAAAGCCAGCCTCAGCAACTTAGCAAGGCCCTAAGCAACTCAGTGAGACCCTGTCTCTAAATAAAATACAAAATAGGGCTGGGGATCTGGCTCAGTGGCCAAGTGTCCCTGAGTTCAATCCCTGGTTCAAAAAAAAAAAAAAAAAAAAAATACTTTTTATTTATGCAGTGCTGAGGATCAAACCCAGTGCCTCACATGTGCTAGGCAAGAGCTCTACTGAGCTGCAACTCCAGCCCATTTTGTCTTGATGGGAGAACACATTCTTTTTAAGGTGCTAATTGAAGAAAAAAAAATATATGTATATATATTTATATATATATACGTATATATATATTAACCTTAAGTTTTTGTTAACACACAAAACACTGTCACAACCGTGGATGTCCACACACAACACAGGCTCTCATATGTCGGTATGATGATACCTACATTTTAAAAACATTCGAAGCTACGGATCTCTCAAACTCGCTGTGATAGGGATTTTATGCAGACGCCTCCCTTTTCCTGTTACAGGCCTGATGTGCTGGTCTGCTCAGGAAGCTGCAGCAATGCCTTCAGCTGGGCAGCCCAAGCAGGAGCTGCTCAGTTCTGGAAGCCACAAGTCCAGGATCAACACGCCAGCAGATCCAGCGTCTGTGAGGGCTCCCAACTGCTTCCTCGCCTGACAGATATCCTTCCCTGAAGGCTGCAGCTCTTAATCCTATCATAGTGGGTATTAGGTTCCAAAATGAATTTTGGAGGGACACATTCAGACCATAGCATCTAGTTTAATATTCAATTTGTCACAGAAGGGAGCTATAAAGTTCACTGAATTCTGTATGCTAATTCTGTGTGTTCATCAGCGTGAACGGGCTCCATGGAGGGAAGGGGCTAGAAAGAACCAGGCTGAAGCCGAGTGCTCCTAATTAGTGTTCCGTTTGCTGCATGTGGCTTGAAGGAAAATGAGTTCAGAATGAAAGGAACTTGCTCCACCCTATAACGTGTTTACCTTGTGAAAAACCAAACCAAAACTCTAAAAGTAAACTAATTGGAAATTCATAGACTTCCTTAAAATAACACAAAATATGAGTCTAATTTACTAATATGCATATCAAACACTTGATTAGCAAAACCCTTTGTGATTGCTGTTCCAAAAAGGCAAATTCTCATCCGAGGGACATATTAACTGCTGTTTTCAAATTTCAGCAATAATTAGCACTACAACTGTGACAATTTTCTTTGGGCTACTCAAGGCAGCCGTGTTTGAAATAAAAGGAAAGTTCTGCATTGTATTTAAAAGGGAGTGCAACGAACAGGATGGAGCCAGGACCGAAGTGTCCACCGCTATCCCTGGAGTCCAGGTCAATCCCTGGCCCACTCTACAAAACAACAGATCTGGCAATTTAAACTGTGAACACTCCTTAAGGAAAATGGAGATTTCTGAAGTTAAAGCCCCTTCCCTCTAGGCATATGTGACTGGCAGAATACAGCTATTATCAAAAGCCAGAGAATAGCACGTACCTTGAAACCTGAGCTGAGGAAGCAGGACAGCCCCCCTATGAACAGCAAAACTGTCCCCAGAGGAATAATGCAGAGGACAACGGCGGGTAGAGACGGGGAGAGGGCAACTGTGAATACCCGAGAGGGCTCACCGTCACCTCCCGAGAGCAGGGCCAGGAGGTGCTTCTCCAGGACAGCAGGCTCCCTCCAACCTCACAAGGGAGAGTGAGGTGTGGCGGCCAGCAGGTCGAGTCCATGGAGGACTCGGTTGAAGCATGAGACGTGCCACAACCTGCTTTTACCCGCTCCTCCAGTCCAGTAATGCCGAGTCAGCACATCCAGCATTTCCCTCCCCTAAGTCAGTGCTATTTTTGGAAGCTGGTTGTGCTGGTTTCTATCTCTGTTCCTGAGGCCTGAGCCTGCTGCCATCAAGTATGAGGGCTTCAGATTTCGGATGGCCCCCCAAAAATTAGTAGACGTTTTAAGCATAATGGTGTAAGGCTACGCACCAAGATTCTGCATCACTTAATCCTGGCCAGGTGTGTTTGCACTTAGCAGAATGTTAAATCCCCAGTGTTTGCAGATGGGCTCCTTTTCTGGAACTTCCAAACTGCTACACAACAGTTTCCTTCACACTTAGGATCATGAGCCCCAATAATGTAAAATAGAAGCTGATCCACCCCATTAAGGCACACATTGGTATCGAGCACATTTAATCATAATTAACTGACAATTTCTTGTTGGTTTTCTTTTGGTGGCATTTAAAGTGTCATTTGAGACAAGAATGGGCATGACAGGCCTGGGCTAGACCTCAGGATGGCTGTGAAGACCTACAAGTCTCTACCTCCTAAAGCCTTGGTCTTCCCATCATTTCTTCAATGGCAATACCCATCTCATGGAATTACCCAGCATGCTGCTTGCTGCATAGTAAGAAATTGGATAAATATTTATTTCAGTTCCTTTTTCTCAGTTTAATAAAACCAGAAGCTCTTCAGAATGAAAAAGTGTTTTAGTATACAATATCAGAAATAGATCAATCTCCAATTGATGTCCACATTCTGTTCAGTTACATTTAAACATTATCTGATACTTGATCCACTTTTTCACTATGATTTTATGTTTCCAACATTGCTCATGTTTGTTTCAATATACTGTAACAACTGGAGTGTGCCAAAAAGACAAAATTTCACATGAACAAGCATCAATTAGGATGCATTCTATACATTTAATAATCCACTGACAATGTAAAGTTGAACCACTTTTTGACAGCACTGGTATGTAACAAGAGCCTCTAATGACAAATGACTAGATTTAGAAGACAGTTTGTCACCATGCTTTCGTGATGAGCTATACTTTAAAAGAAAAAATAACAGAACTGTAACTAGGAATACAAAAGTAACTTTGAAAAATGAATCACATTAGAATCATTTCCGAGGTGGCTGCGGAGTTGGTACACATACTGCTCACCCGTCTCCAAGTGTGCAGCGTGCTCCGGGCGTCAGGGTTTCCCCAGGTCTCCGCACACTACACAAGTAATGATGCTCAGCACAGAGAACTCCGAAGGTTTGTTAAAGGAATAAGTGACCAGATGGAGGTTGACATCCTAATAGCCTTGTTGCTTTTAAGTAGCTAACAAATTCCCTGCCTTCAATATAGTTAAATAGACATAAAGATTTTCTTTGGAAAAGTTAACCCCATAAGGCAAAGTCTGAACACCTGTGAAAAAGTTACAGCCACATAAAAGTGAACTTGGCTGAGACTAAGTCCAGAGATTTTTTTTTTCCCTTAAGCACTGAGGGAGTAATTAGTAAAGTGCCTTTTTAAAAAAAATTGCAAGTACTTCTTTCTCCAAGGTAGAACCTGAAATTTGCCCATTGGGTGGACCAGAATATTCTAGCTGTAATCCAGCAGAAGTGAAATTAAGATGAAAACCCAAAAGCACTAACTTAAAATCCAAAGCTAACTGCAGGAACAGTAACCATAGACCCGAGGTAGCTTACTTTCACATCCCAGATTTGGAAAATGTTTTATACCAAGTTCCCCATTTCCTTAAAAGTACTCTCCTCCGTCTACATTTCTTTCTTAATCCTTAAAATTGTACCTGGAAATGGACTTGCACATCATTTTCAATTACGACAGCTGACAGTACTACATTTCCTTTAAACTGTATTTACCAGCAATATCCGTGGGCTTTTGCTAGGGACAACACCACACCATGATCCCTCCAGGGGCCCTCAGGAGAGCCCACACTCCTGACCAAGAATAACCTCCCACTAAGTGGTCACAGAACCTGTAGTCAAAACATCAAGGTAGCCAGGATGCCAATGTCACTCAGTTTTCCTTCCATCCATGAATCCCCTCCTTACTGTTGTTTCAGTCCCTTAACTGGGGCAAAACCCACCCCAGAGTCATCATGATCATGTGAACACATGGCCCCTGAAATGACTGGTTGCCGCCTCATTGCAAAATCCAGTCACTTGCCAAATGTCATCAAGCCAGGCGGCGTGTGGCTGGATCCCTGCTGTTACTAGGTAGGGTGTGCACGTACATCGTACGGTATAAACGCAGTATGTGCAGAGTAGACACACACCAAACGGTACCCATGCAGCCCGTGACGTATGTACACACGTGCACACACTGTCTTCACACAGCTCCAACGTTTCTGCAATGTCCTACCTGCAGAGCCATGAGCACCCACCTCCAGCACTCCAGAGAAGGACTTTTGGTTCTACCAAGTCCCCCACACTCCCCACCCCCACAACTAGAACTCAAACAAAGCTTTTAAAAGTATTCATGAATGCAGCTCATGACACGACCACTCCGCCTTAGAGGTCTGGCCTGACCGGCAAAGCAGGGTG